>VWPU01005997.1:107440-168462 GCA_013398955.1 Callaeas wilsoni
TTTCCCCCCCCATTTTCTGTATCTTCTCCCAAAAACAGCTCCAACTGGGGTATATCTCATGATCAAGAGATTCCTTGATATCTTGTTGGAGTGCCTTGCTCATTCACTCAGGTTTAAATCAAATGCTAGATAGGAGATCAGGAAGGAGATTTCTCCCAGGTAATTTTTCCCTCTGAAATGAAGAGCTATTACATGGGTTGCCTCATCTTGAATGGATGAGGCCCAGAACACAGTAAAAGGTCTGGAGAAGAGGGAAGCCATGAAGATGGATAGTGAAGTCGATGACAGAATGTTTCTTCCAACGTTTAAGTTTAAAGCAGGAGAGGTAAAACCAAAGGAAAAGGGACTGTACGTACCAGGTAGGGGAGGCAGAGAAGTGGGAGCACAGGAGGACTGATTTAGGCATGGTGGATTACTCCCTCTCCTATCGCCTTCCTCTTCTCCTGACTCAGCTCTGTTATGCAGGGAGCCTCAGTCAAGTCTCTCCACAAAGTACGGAGCAATGATGGACAGGGGTTGTGGACAGGGGTTGTGGACAGGGTCTGTCTGGGGAGGGCATAAAGGGCAGGAGAGGGACACTTGCAGCCCACTGCCTTTGTTAGCATGTGGGCACGCAGACCCTCTCTAGGATTTATTCACAGGACTGACTAAAGTCTCATTTAAGTAATGGCAAGTGACATCTAAATTAGCTTTGAAAAGTGGATGTAATGAAAATAGAGCTGGCAGCTGTAAGCCATGTTTTTCAAACCTGGTCTTTTATGCAGGATATCCCCTTCAGTCCACAGCGGAAAATGCTAAGCTTAACTACGACACACCAGCCCAGCAGTTCTCACAGCCCGCTTTTACAGGACTGATACAAAGAACCCTGCATGGCAACAAGAAGATCAAAAAACACAAATCACAAGTCACAGTTTAAGAGCATTTGTTTCTGTCCCACTGCTCAGTTTCACATGAGGAGGTTTCTGCAGCCCTGGGAGTTTCAATCTGTAGTGTTTCTCTTCACATCCTGATGTGCTGCTCAGGTATTGGTAAACCGGCATTCAAGATGATGGATGCTATCACACTGCATACAGAAAAGAAGCCAACTGCACTGCTATGTTTATACAAAGACTGGCTCTGATGCTGGGTACCTTCAATCCCCACAACTGAGAAAAAGTGGGGGATAGCAGGAGTTGTTGGGTTACCCCAGGAATCTGGATGCAGACTCAGATCACGACCCCACCAATAGACAGGCGTGTTTGGTGTGTCTGGGAACACTCACAGGTCCTCAGCCAACTGGCTTGGAGTGACCTCTTCCAGCCTCCCAAGCAAGGTGTCACCTGCTGGGGGACAGTCCAAGGGGCATGTGATCTACCAGATGAATCCCAGGGAGACATTCCAGTTCAGGGGAATGTTATTTGGCGTGGGTCAAAAGTGTGCTGAGGACACTGCTAACAGCGCAGCTGGGTGGGTGGCCACGGCCAGAGCCCAGGAGTGCCCTGAAGCACTTGCTGCTTTGCTCGGCTGGTTGTCACCGCAGTGTGTCACCGCATGGCCCTCAGGACCTGCCTGGAAATCTGGTGTAAGCCCCTGTACTGCCAAACACTCCAACAGCAGCTTCTTGGCCTCCCACATATCCTGGCAGGCTTCAGCCATGCAGGATGATTTCTGGCTAGCAGTTCTGAGGTTAAGGAATTTGTCTGTATTAGAGATGTGATAAACCCCTCCCCCCTTTTGAGATTACTTATAAGACAGGAGAGAGTCAGATGCCTAGTACCTTCTATTGGATGAAAGAAAACATCACCCGGTGGCCTGGAATTGCTGATCTAACACAGTCTCTTTGCACCCCACTTTGAGAGCAGCTGGCCGCTTGAGTTAGGGACTGCACATAAAAAAAACCAGTAGCACACGCATCTTAGGTAACCTTGCATGTCTACCATCCTCCCCTTCGTTATCAACCCAGAAAAATGTCTGTGACTGAGAGGAGTGGTCTGACACTGTACTCCTGCTCGATGTTTCAGTCACTCTCCTGTTGCCCAGTGCCCTGGGGCTGTAGCAGCTCGGGTGGTGAAGGTGTGCAATGAAAGGAGGAGACTCAAACACTGAGTTTTGAGACCTCTGTGTATGTGTACAGACATCTGCACAGGTACAAACAACCTCGGTTTAAAATGTGGGAAATTCCTCCTCTGGGAGTTTGTGGGTACCTGTTGAGGTACCAGCTTTCTTAAGAAGGGTAATAGCCTTCTGTAGCCTTCATTATCATGGGTGGTGTGACATGGAAAACCACAACTAAGGTTCCTGTCTTTTCATGAAAACAGCTCTCTGGAGAGAATGTAACTTCATCAAAGTTGTTTGGTCTTTCAACTAAAAATCAGAATTATTAACAGAAGCATCAAACTGGAAATAATTGTTCAAAGTTAACATTTCTGGGGAGAAAAAAAGCGGCTTTTTAATTTCAAGCCTGAACTGGAAGCATTTCAGAACTATGTGCCCTCAAAGTCTTCCAGTCCTTGTTCGGGCTAAGCATGGAAACTTCTCTTGAAATGTCAAATACCTGGGGGAGTAGGGAGATGATGAAAAATCCATTTGCTGACCTGTTCCAGCCAGGCAACTGCTGAGAACATCTGAGATGAATTCTAGATATTTTGTGTAAAACCTGGTGTCACCATCAGATGGTCTACAAATACTGAAATACCTTAAAAATAAAATGTAAGAAATCTACAAATTATGTTGAAGAATTCTAAAAAATTTCATTGATACTACTTTGCTGTTACTTGTAAAGTCCAATTAATTTCCTTCACTAAATTGCAACTTTGCAGATTGTTACGGGAGAAAAGATGGTTTATTTTTTCCCTTTGTCAGCTCTTTAAAGTGCTTTGGAAAACGGGCTATATTGTATTCTGCCCTATTTTCTACTATTCAAGTAAAAGTTATTTCAATTTCACAGGAATGAGAGCAGGGGATGCTTGCTCTTAAATGTCCTTCATGACTGGTTTGGCATGGGCAGTGAGATAGCACCTGACCTGTTCTTAATTTTGACTATTTCTATGTCTGGCAATACAGCAGTAAGAGCTGCTTATTAACAGTGATGTCAAAACAAGAGAAAAAATGGAATGAAGTTTCATCTGTAGTATTCACTGCAAAGGGTTGTGTTAGAATAAAAGAATAGCAGAAGCTTTGCTTTTCCATCTGCAATGCCAATGACCCTTTCCTCCTTTATTTAGCAACATTTTCAAATGGAGATCTGCAACTTTTCAGTGGCTAGAAATATAAAATACATATTAACATGTTCAGCAAAAAAATTTAAAAAGATTATTGATACGTCATTGCCAGTTTTTGACCAATCCCTGCTTGTTCAAAAATACTGAAATTATATGTCATTTCTGGTATATAAGGAGTGTAATTAAAAACAAGATGATTACACTAGAGAAAAAAAGATACTTATTTAAACAAATACCTGCATTAAATGAAAAAAGTTTAATAGTAAATAAGCTGCTAATTAAAAATGACACTTGAAAAACAAATCAATATACATACATAAAAAGTTTTTGAACCACATATATATATTAAAAATCACTAAAATTTTTCTTGATTTAAACACAGAACGGAGATATTGATGATGTGGGAAACACAAAATCCAGAGACTTCCTGCTTATAGTCTGTTCCAAAGAAATATATTTGCTCAAGGTGACTAATAGGGATGAGAGCATTCAAGTGACTCTTTGAACCCTGCTGCCAAGTACTAAGTTGTGACACATCAGTGTTCCTCCTTTCCAGTCAAGGTATCTGCACACTATTTTGCTCTTGACAGAAATAAATGCCATTTGAATTGTTAGGACTAGTAATCTGGATAATTTGTGTTCACGCTAGATTTCAGAGGAAAATTATCTGTATTATGCAATAATACAGATACTCTTCTGCTCAAAACCACATCTCAAAATCAACATGTGCTGGCTACTTCCTTAATCCTCCTGTCACATAGGGAGCTAGAGTCTTATGCAAACATTGTCCAAGCTCTGGCAGCTGAACTAATTTATTAATCAAAGCAGCACATCGCTGGTTTTGACCATTGAACTACAAAGACTTTTATAAAATTGGAGAATATTTTAATATTGTTCAATCTTATTTTTTTGCTTCAGTGACAGAAAAAAAAAAATTTCATTCATTTGTTAAGGTTTTCTTATAGATTTTTCCTGTCAAGGGTGAAATTCACAAATCTTACACATTTTTGGTTAACTTTTGTGCCTATTTCTCATTTTATAGTAATTATTGAGTAATATCTGATGTCTGAAGAAGACTGATCTGTTCTAGAGGTAGGTCAAGCCTTAAGAAATTTATGAGTATTTGTCACTCAAACTTGTCCTACCATTCTGCATACTGGCAGTAGTACAACTTGCACAATAAAGTGGAAGAAATTGCTGCTTGTTCCTGCAATACATCAGTTCTTGTTCTCTGTACCACAGGCCATGTAACATCAATTAATGGTTCTATCAATACTGACACCTATACTGTCATTTTGTACCCTGGACCTGGATAATAGGGAGAGCATATCATCCAGAAAAACCCTGGATGCAAAGATTGGTGATGAATTTGCATTATGACTGAATGTGGAATATTAGTGTGTGCATATGTACATATTGTGCACACACACACAATTAGACATGGATACTTCTATAAAAAGGATTTTAATATAATCCTCTTCACACTGATTAAGGTATCAAGGCAGTTGCTATGGTTTGCCCCTTTGCATGGCTGCCTTTCTTGAGTAAAACCACAAAAGGCAGAGATTTGAGTCCCATCACCAGCTTTTTTTTTTTCCCACATATATGCTAACCTAAAGCAAAGGGTTAATGAGGCTTTGAGAAATCATCCCACGTGCAGACCTAAACATAATAAATAGAAGAAGTTGTTATCTTATAGAAACTGCTTTTGAGAAGGCTTTTAACCTCTTAATTACACTCTTGAAAAGACTCCTGCTATTTCAAAGGCTTCAAGAAATAATTCCTATTGTACATCAGAAACCAATGCAAAACAACCTTGTGAACAGAAAATTCCTAGACTATATGAAACAAGAAATTGAATCTGTGCACACCTTTATCTGGCAGGCACAACCCCTTTTAAGCAAACAAAAGAATAATAGTTTTCTTTTCCTCAAAGAGGTCTCTTTTGCCAGTGATCGTTTTTCAGGTGATAGCAGTTTTTCTGTACAAACCCATATCATTCCATCTTGGGTCTGCTAGACAGCTGTCTAAAGGTTTCTGCTGACCATTCCTATTCTCCCTCTGTTTTAATTCAGTCCTTTACATAGACTGCACAAACTCTCGTTTACTTCTTCAACTTCTTCACCCAAGGAAAAAAATATTTGCAACAAAGCCTGAGTGAGACTGTCATTTTATTCAGAAACTGTACTGAAAATTCAACAATCTCTTTCAGAGCAACAAAGGAACTCTTGTTGGCTTGGCTTATCATGTTTTGGTCCAGAATGTGTATAGAGTGATGTGATCTCAGCAAGATTTTTTTGTTTGTTTAGCAGAAAGAAAACCTAATATAGTCACTAGACCAGCATTTTCTCATGACTTTTTCAAAGATCAAAGGAAAGAACTGTAACCTCAAAAGTATATGGCTGAGATATTTCTGTCTGTGTCTGGTCAATAAAGAAAAAAAGGCACTGACCAAATAACAATTATAAGATAATTAATTCTTAGGGCTGTTTCACCTTTAGAAACCTTAACAAATGCTTTGTATATTAAGGAGGTAAATGTAGTTCAAGACGGGCATAAGAACATGGGAGCTATTACAGTATAATGTGTGTCTGTGTAGTGCTAAGTTATACACAGATGACATTATTTTTCTGAAAATAAACTAATTTCATTAATTCTGGTCTTCAGATTTTGGATTAACAAAATGTATACAAAATATGTTAACCTTCTGGTGGAACTTCTTTACCTACACAAAAAAGAACATTATGTTCAACACAGCACATTTCTCAGCCAACACATCTTAACTCTAACCAGATTGGTACAGATGCTTGTTCTATCCTTGCCAATGTCAGACTTTTACCTGTGATGTTGGTGACCAGTGCACACTGTAGAAACATTTCTTGTGAAAGCGATTTGAACTTCCGGATTGAATTCTCTATTTGGATCTTGTAAAGTTTCAGGAAAATAATTTTATTTGAGAGTTAATTCTGTGACAATATAAGGTGGTCAACTAAGGCACAGAGAAGAGTCATTTGACATTTTCCTCTGAGCAAAGAGCTCCTTCTCTGTTTTCAATCATCTAGATATTTCATGCTGCAGATTTGAAATCAGTAGCTTCTTTAGAAAATTTTGTAAATTTTTTTGGTATCAGGTGACAATACAATTTTGTGGGTAATTCAGAAACTAACTCAATTTACTGCATCCTGTGTTTAGACAGCAAAAAGGTCTCTGTGGTTTCAAAATCTGAACTGCAAGTGCAGCAGAAGAAACTCCTGATACCAAAGTGCCTGAACTTCATGGCAGATGAAGTTCAGTACAGATAGGTGTCAACAGAGGCACTTAGGGAAGAGGCAATTCAAACTTTACAGAACAAGTTCTTGAGTAGCTACTGACATGCTCGAAAGAGGTCCTGCAGTTGCAATAAGAATGAAAATAACAGCTCAGCATTCAGTAAAGGTTAAAGAATTAAACCAAAGTTTTGAATGGTAGGAAAGCGAACAAAAAACCATTCATTTTTGCCCTCTATAAACCCATAGTATGCAAGCACTTTAAACATGCTGTACAGGGCTTATCCCTCTGTCACTTGTCTCAGACCAAATACATGAGAACTGAAAAAAAGTTCAGTAACGTGACAAGGATGACCAGAGGAATGGAATAGCTTCCACATGAAAAACAATCCTAACAGACTACATCTGAAAAATTGACTAATGGAGATACAAGAGAGGTATGTAAATCTGGTGTACATGAATATGGAACTGCTGCTTCCACTTTCTCCTGATGCTGCAGAGAACATCAAATGTGGTGAGAAGTTCCAAGTAAATGTAAAAAGGTACCTCACCATGCTGCACAGGCTACCTGATCAGCAGAAATGCTGCCACAAAAAATCATGAGTCTTTCACTGGCTCAAAAGGCAATTGTACAAACTCCTAGAAGAAAAACCCTTTAGCTATCAAAGCCACAATAGACTCAGTGAGCCCCTGAGTGCAAATCTCTGGCTGCTGGAACAGTTTGCCGAAGTAGTATTATAGTCTTTGCTGGACCTTCTTGTTTTCCTTTGGCATCTGTTGTTGCAGGCTGGATGCTGGGCTAGGTCAGCTTTTAGCACAACCTGGTACAACCATTCTTATAGGGCAGAAGCATACCAAAATAATTTCATTCATACCACGAAGCAGCCAATCTTCACTCTCAGTCTAGCAGTTCTGGCAGGAGTTCTGTTAAAACTGAAGCTCATGGATTGAGTCATCACGGACAGTCAAGGACTATAAATACAGAGACCTGCCTGAAGCACAGAATATAATTAAGCATCTTCTAGTACACTTTGTTTCATGAGTTATTAGTGTTTTCCATACTGCTTAAAAAGAAAAATATTACACCAAATGAAAAAAAAAGAAGAAGAGAGTAATTTGGGATTCCTTATTTTCCCTGGTAAAGAATACTAAAAGAAACCACGTTCTTGACAGAAAGCATTGCAGGCCAAGGAGTGTCTTCTCAGATGTTGAAGCAGTCTATAACGCTGCAAAGAAGCTGCCAGTGTCATGAAATTACTGGAATGAAATCAATCACTTTTGATGTTTAATTGAGAGCACAATTCTCTTGAAAATCAGCTCAAAGAGAATTAAAAGAAAAACTTGATTCAGCACTTTGCAAAGTGGTATTAACAGATAATTATTAGGTAATCGTATATTACTGTTCATGCAAGGTTGCAAATTGATTAATCAGGTATACTCACAGAGACTGCAGGCTGCGCAGGTTCTGGAGTGCTTCGGTGGGAACCTGGCGTAGCTGGTTATTTTGCAGCATCCTACATTTTGAGTAGCACAAAACTCAGAATCAACACAGTAAAGACAATATCTTTCTACTGCAAATTTTCTTCCAAGCTTACCGTCTTTGTACCAGTTCTACTTCAGGATTACAAAGAAAGTTACACAAATACTCCATTCCCCTGCCCCTGTCAAAAGCCTGCTCTCTTCAAAGCAAACAAATACCTGTAGCATATTAGCTTTGTTAACAGCTAGACATCATCTTTGAGCAGGATTTTCAAAGCAGCTAAGGAAGTCAGAAGGATAAATCCAATTTGCTTTCAATAGGGCTTATAACCTCCTAATTGCCTCAAGTGATTCCGAAATTTTCATTCTCATGTACTGATATTGTTCTCCTTCTGAAGTGATTCTATTCTGATAAAGCTTCACAGGATTGACTTCTGAAATAGTTACTCAGGAAAATGCAACAATGGCAAATACAACTCTTAACTGTGTGAGGCATTTATGATTTAGTTTGAATAAAATTTTATCTCTATAAATAAACTAACTTTTTTTCAGTGAAATAAATTTTCTCAAACTGAAGGTTGCTAACAATGACTTGACAAATCTTTTCTGAAATATCACATCATTTACCTTGCAAAGATTGAAAAATCACTTTCCATTCCTACTATTCCTAAAGAATATTTTCCTCCTTTTGAATATGGTTTTATTCATACTACCTAACATCCTTGTTTGGACCAACTCCTACATATACAAATATTCTATGTGGATAAATCTGAAGCAGTACATGCTGCCTTCAAAAGGAGGCATATTCAATGGGACATTGTACATGAAGTAATTTCTGGCAGGCCTAAACCTGCTTGGGCCAACGAGAGCTAGAGCTCGCCAACTTAGAAGTAGATGGAGTGGGAATCTCTTCATACTTCTTTTCCTGCTAAGTATTTTTTCAGTAGAGATTTGTACAGTAGCGTCAGGCCTGGCTTGACACTGCCTAGGAGGTTGATGTTCTTGCTAATAATACTTTACACGGGCAAAGATCCCCTCTAGTGTAAACACTGTGAGATGTAGCCTGCTAGTAATTTTAGTAAGTACATGTACTGTGTTATTACTCCAAATAATACAGGGTTTTGTAATATTTTTTATGATTTATCTAATAGTCATTACATTGCAAAGAACAATATATGAAATGTGAACTGTGTTTTAAATTATGTTGTGTTGTATACAATAATGTCTTTTTCCCCATGTCTCTCAAGAAAAGGAAAAGGCAATTTACCCCCAATTTTGTGTGATCATGAAAAGTTCAGCTGAAATCAGGACTTTTGAGATAATTAAAGAAACTATTAACTGAACCAATTTTTACCTTTGATATTGTACAGAGACATCTACTTGATGAGCAAGTTGTTTTTAGAATGCCATTAATGTTTTCCAACTTTTGTTTAGGATACTTTCTATGTGAAAAAACAAAGATTTAATGATGTTCATATGTATCTTCAACTGAATTGTTCAAAATGAGCTGATCAAAATATGTAATTTACTTGATCAAAACTTCACTGGTTAATTAGTTCCCTAGAGCATTTAGGAAATCAGAAATATATCAAACAACACACAGTTTACTTACAGCACTTTAAGACTGAAAAGGCCAGCAAATGCTCCCTTAGGAATGTATGTCAAGCCATTTCCTGCAAGACGTCTGCAAAGTTTGAAAAAGGAAAAGAGTGAATAGTTTTTCTCTTCATGTGGAATTAATTTGGTTGCTAAAAAGTGCAACATAGCTATGTTTGAGCGACTGATGCCAGAGGCAGTAGTTTAAGAGCCTAGTTTTGTCATTAATACACTTTTAAATGCAAAAAAAAAAAGAGAAGCCTGTAACTGCACAGTTGATCCACTGACAGCTGGACTGCAGAGAAAAAAAATTCAATTTCATTGCAAATCTGGCTTATGGTTTAGAATGCACATTGAATTCTTCATATTCTTTTCAGGGTTTAGAACAATCCCAGCAACTAAAATACAGACACAGTGACAACCATTAGCATCATAGGATTTACAGGCATGCACTTTTGGAATTGTGCATGTATGATTTCTGTGAACATTTCACTAATTTGCATGAATATAAAAATATATCCACATAGCAATGATTAGAGTTCATTTTGAAATAACTACACACAAAACTTCTGTACTGGTGGAATAACAGTTTCCCCTGTGAGCAGATGAGTAACAGGTTGGCAAAAAGTGTATTAAAATTTGTAGGGCATTTTTTTCCCTACTTCTACTGCACCTTGCTCTCAGATTGCCTTAAGGTATTTTACAGACCTAGGTAAGTACACCAAATACCTCTGTAAAGCATGTTACTATGATATAAAAAAAAAAAAGAAGAAAAAGACTGCATTATTCTGTACGGTTTGTGTCTAGGAAAGGGAGAATCTATTTGATATGAAATACTGGCATTTCCATGTTCCCCGTCAGTGCAACTCCAGAGGATGCTGGAAATGCTCAAGGCCAGATTGAATAGAGCTTTGAGAAACACGGTATAGCGGAACATGTCCCCCTGCCCATGGCAGAGGGTTGGAATTAGATGGTCTTTAAAGTCCCTTCCAACCCAGCCCGCTCTGTGATCTTGCATTCAGCCTTCTGACATCGCAACTCAGCCTGAACGTGCTGTGATATTTGTACCCTGCCTGGAAAACTGACTGGTAAGGGACAGCTTGCCAGTCAAGCTACTTTGAGTCAGTAGGGCCCCAGTGTGTGCTCCTAACTGACAAAAACTCAAGCTGATATGATGCAACCCCCTCTGCAGAACAAGTTAAGCCAAGTGGAACTGTATGTCCTGTCAGCCAAGATACTGCGCACCAGAATTGCAGAGCCCATAGCCCAGCTGATGTGATACCAGAGCTGACATTTGATTCAGCCCCTGGCCCCTTAGGAAAGACCACAGGACTAGTTCCAGGAAATTCCTTGCGTGCCAAGCTGCCAGAGAGGAACCTACAGCACTGAAATAGGCACCAGATTTGCCAATACTGTCCATGGAAAAGGCCAAGTACTTTTGACTGGAGTCCCAGAGATCCAGCACTGACTGGCCCTTAAATGCTGTCTTCTTTAGGGGTTGAGTTTTCACTGAGCTAACTACAGGGTCCTGCACGCACCTTGTTTTCAGGCAGTGCTTTCATACAGAAAATAAAAAAGAGAAACTTGGCTCTATATTAATAAAAAAAAAAGAAAAAGAAAAGAAAAAGAAAACATGAATCTAGATCCTAGCTCCAAAGATTGTTCAGGAATTTTCAGTTAGTAGAAAAGGTTCCTTCCTGTACAGACATCCTTGCTGAGTTATGTAACCTGTAACACTGAGCTACCTCTCTCCGTTCCGTGAATGTAACTGTGCTCTGCAATGACAATCAGCATCAGACAGAGCTGCTGGACTTGCCTCTCACTGCGGAGTGTACTGGAGTCTGATCTCCAGACATCTGAGAACTGGGTACATGCAGCTGAATTCCTGCAGGCGGATGTGCAAACCAAACCCCGTTCACTCTTGCTCCAAGATGAGGCACTCACAGGCTCAGAGGTGAGGGCCTTTTTTCAAATATGTGAGGGCCTTTTTTCAGACATGTGAGGGCCTTCTGCGATCTTCAGCTTTCATTCTGAACACAAATGGCAATGACTTTTGGGTTGTTACTGGATCAAGCAGGCACGTGCTAGGTTAGGCACAACAGATTGCGTTCCTGAAAGTAAATGCCTTTGTGGATCACTAACCATTAGAGGCTGAGGACCTGTCTAATTCTGATTTCAGTTTCTATATGATTTTTTTAAAAGAAAACCTAAAGACTGCTTCACCCCCACAGCACTCTTTTGCTCTGCCATTTTAATGACATGATTGGACACAATTTTGGACATGAGCTTGACATGAACCAGAAAGTAATGAGTTTGCAAAACCTTACTGGAAAAAAGAAGGTGCAAGTACTGAGATTTTCACTTCAGTTACTGCTGTAAGTGTCACACTGAAAACTTGATAAAGAGTAGAGAACTAAACCTACATGTCTGCAGACTCAAGAGTGTGCTCTTTCAGGCCACCATCCCTTCTTCATTCATAAATGAGGCAATGCAAACTGCCGAACACACTACATGTTAATACCCCCTGTTTGAACTGTAATACTCTTCATAAAGCAGGGTAGCTGAGAAAATCAGACCTATTTAAGAGCTCCTGGAGAAGGGCTGTGGCGACTACCAAGCATGAACCACCTGACTGTAAATGCAGGACTGTGGCAATGCGACTGGGACACTGTGTAGCTTTAAAGTTTTATTTTAACGTCTAAATACTCACTTTTCCCAGCTTTGGAGCATCTTTGTGGCTCTCTGCAGAAAGCCTTAATGTTTGACATTTTCTGAAAATGTACAGCCATATTCTTGAGCTGTTCTGAGTGGTAGTTACCTGAACTGTTAAACTGAAATGTAATTTTTAATTCTTGAGTTTTTTTCAGATTCCAACCCTTTAAAAAAAAATTCTTCCTTTTTCTTTTAGATCACAACTTCTTAATTATTAAAAATGTCTTGTACAAACACTTTAGATAGCTGTAGAAACAACATGTTAAACTTTTTGGTAGGCACAACTTCTGTATTACTCCTTATGGGTTTTTTCAACCTCAGGTCATTCTTGAAGGTCTGCTTTGAACATTTTTCAATTTGGAAAGTGTTCTCACTAATTTTACAGGAAGTGCTTAGAACTATCTTATATGATATTCCTCTGCTGATGCAGCAGCAGATCATGTTCTTCATGTACAGCCCTACGTATTTCAGCATAGGGCTACATTCTGTGTATCACAAATGCCAAAACACATGTATGTCCTTGTAGCTCTCTCACCAAGCAACCTGACAGTGTCAGAAAAGGCAGACATCTGGCAATAATTATTTTTGATGTAATGATGTTGTCTGACCTTCATTTACCATACTAAACTCTTTCTCATGATGCACTTTTCATTATTTTCTCTGGAACACGCTCGGCAAAAGCACCTATCTATTCCCAAGACATGCTATGAAACCTCTTCTGGCACAATAATGGCATCTTCCCAGCCCATTAGAATTCCCCAGCACTGTAGTATTTGGTAAAAATTAGCAAAAATTATTCGTTTGGATGGTTGTCTAATTATTTTAATATTCTTGGATGAAAGTTAGCACATCAGTCCTTTATGGCATACTGCAAAGCTCAGGAAATTTGGCTTATTTATTCCTTATAATTTTTAATGTCTTCCTCACAGTTTTCTTGCTGTTTCTGTGTTTCTATTCTCAGCCTTGGCATAAGGGAAAATTCATCCCTTTGCTGACACTACTGTATGTATCAAGTGTCTACCAGGATCTACTTTGGGGATTTTGTTTTCCGTTACCTAAATTATTTGAGGGAAGCTGCCCAGTATTTTACTTAATTTTGGAGGTACTTTGGATAATAATTTTAGTCTGAATGGATAAGTATAATTTTCCCTGAACAAATGAAAATGGACACAGTACCTGTCCCTATAGCTGAGTATTCAGTTAATGATTTCTGAGAGGAGGAATCAAATTGCTTGTTTTTAGAATTTACATATCCAAATGGTTGACTTACTGTTTGAAAAATTCTGAATATACATTTTTAAAAGTTCTTTTATTTTAAGCATTTCTGAAATTAGTTTAAGATCTTTCATATTAGAGATATCCCATTAAGTACATTCAGGCTTACACGTATCACATTTCTCTAATGAAGCAGTAATCAAAAAGGATCCTATTTTTTGCATTGTATTATTTTAGATATAGATTTTACTTGCACTGCTTTGAATAATCTTGTAAATTAATGGAGGCTGGAAAAGTTTACAGGGAAGTGCCACCACATACCTCCTCCAGCACTTGTTACTTACTTTTGACTTAGGCATAGTTTCTACACTACTGCAAGTTTCTTTCTAAAAGATGTAAAATAAATGAGCCGAAAGAAAAGCAAGTGGCCTCCATACTTTTAAACGGCAGCAATTTATAAAATACCTTTCAATCCCATTGAGCTGCACTGGCAATCATTGCTCACTGTTGGAATAGTTGTAGTGCTGCAGGTCATGTTCATGGCCTGTGGTCAGATCTAAGAAAAGGTGTGTCTGGTCCTCCTTTGAGAGCTCCCCATCTGTTGACCCCTCTGACATATTCTGACCTCTCCTTCAGTGTCATAGTTCTGAGAAATGATGCTCATCCAGTCAAAAGAACATTCCAAAACAAGAGAACTAAAGCTTCAAAAATTATCAGAAACGTCTTTCTTGTTTTCCTTTGATTGTCTGAAAAGAAAAACTTCATTCATCAGAAAGAAGCAAATAAATATGAGTTGTGACTGAGAACAGTCAACTATTTCCTTTACATTTCCTAGTATAATAATTTTTCTTTGCCAAATCAAAACGGCTTTTTGTGTGGATGTTTTCTGCATCAGCATAAACCTTACCCGGTCCCAAGCATCTCCTCTATACCTGCTGGGGTGAAGGTGAACTTGAAACACTAAAAAGTCTTCTCTACAGATAAAAACCTGTGTCATTTAATAAAGAAAACATATTTCCACTAACTGTAGAAAGAACCTGTGGGAAATCTAAGCCAGCTACTTCTCGGGCTGCAGAAGACAGTGACAGTACAATACTGGTGGTGGCTGCTTTCCTTCTCTGCTTAAGTAAGATCTAGTCCAGCAAATGCCGATCAAGCATCTGTGAAGTGTATTTCCAAATCTAGTAGTATCGAAACTAAAGAAAAGACACGAAAGGGAGGTAACTGTCTCCTTGGGAAAACACATATGTTTACATTGATCAAGATTCCTGCTGTGTTCTAACAGGATTAGCACAATGGAATTTTCTGGGACAAGTTAATTATCAAATCTTGCAAGGCACTGAAACGTAGGAGAATAGATGACACTGGATCTCAGTGTGGCTCAACATATAATGGGAATAAACAGTGTGAAAGGAGTCAAGCTTCATTATTACAAAGTGAAAATGTAGGGAAACCACTGTAATTGTATTTCAGCACAGATAAAATTAAGTAGCAATTCATTACACTCAAACTTCTGATAAATATATTTGCCATAAATATCCCAGTATTTGCCAGTAAACTATGATATGAATACCAGACTGACTCCATGTTTTCAGACAAATGCCAGTGCATGCCCTTTAATACAGATGAGGTTATATATCATTGCATTGCATCACTTGTGTTGCATTATATTTAATCAGTTCCCATGTAGTGCAATATCCTATACAGAATGGAATTGTGAGTGCAATCTGAAATCATTCTTCAACTATGCAAAGATAGAGAGGGATTTCTACAAGAATAATTCTGTGAACTAGAATCCTTTCTGTATGTCTCTTTGACTCTGCATTTTACTTCTGTTCACTAACTGATTTGCTGATTTTATTTAAGGCATGAGAGCAAAGACTGCACATGCTAAGCCAATGTTATCATGGATATGTTTATATCTATATATCCTTATTTATATATATGAGTAGGTTAATATCAACAGAGTCACAATCCAGTCAGTTTTATATTTCTATGTTTTCTTGGAAAACAGATGTTCTATTCGTAATTTACTACATTATATGCTACAGCTAATAAACTCTCCAGACAGAAAACTGAAAAGAAATCACGTAGAAGAATCTAAAGACTGTAGAAAAAAAAAAATCTTTGTTTTTGTGAATAGAAGTTGAAAGTTCAGAAGGCCTGAGACAGTGAAAAACCCCAACAGATGGGACTGTTCTGCTGTGTGTGGTACCTTCCTGAATTTGGTGCTAAAACACTAGTATGTGATGCAGATAATTCCATAAAAATTAATGTAATCATCGACTGTGTCTTTTATACCTTGTGTACAGATAAGAAACTCTCTTTTGTAATTTGAAACTTCTGTCTTAAAAGCCTGATCCACCTCCTCCAACTGCCATAACTGTTCTGAATACTTGATAAAGATCCACAGTGAAATATCAGTCTCACAGAAGGGAAAAATCTGTGCTGACACAAGTAGAAATGGGGCTCTCATTTGCATCCTACCACAGTATCATATTTGCCAGTAATTTACTTCTCTCTGAGGAGCTGCACCAATAACACTACTACCAATCCTAAACCTACTACCCCAATATCTAATGGAGGAAATGGCTATTTGGGAGGAACAACATGGAAGTATAACAAGAAAACATAAATTTCCAAATCTTTTTCTAGAACGACTTTTTCTGGTATAAAAAATTGCCTTTGTTCAAGGAAGAATTTACCAATCTTGAATCTTGCCTCAGTTTTGGTTCCTGTCAAACTTTGTTAAGGGTACACAAGCACACAACTAGGCATATATTTACTCCACTTATATACACATATAGCCAATATATGATTTATGTATTTTTATTTCTAAATTTCTTCAGCTTACATATACATTGATAAATAGGTAATATGAAACATTCCTGCTTCTTACATCAAAAAAGCTTTGACAATATGGATATTCATATAGCACTTAACCCAAGTCAACTAAAACTTTGAGATAAGAGTTTAATTTTATATGTATTAATGATTATTCTCAGGCCAATGCAATAGAAATGTATGAATTAATGGATGATTAATTACAGTGTTAATAATTCACAGATGATATCAATATATATTTCAAAATGGTTTTTAAGAATTATTTCGCTAGCCTAGGAATTTAAATGTTAGTCTGTATTTTAATTATCTTTTTATATTTCAATCTGTCATGTTAATTAAAACTATAAAATTACAGTAATATAAAAAGAAATGTGAGTCAAATGATCTATTAAAAAATCTGATGCTCAGAGAGATCAAAGAAGAAAATGTAAAAATAGTCTCTTTTCTTTAAATAAGGGGAGGAGAGTGTGCAAGTCATAATTGTGCTGTATGTTATATTTATTGCTACTTACAGTTTAGTTGGAAATTCAAATATAACACAGTCTGCTCTTGCTTTAGGCCCTAATTGCCTTTTAAAATACTTGTGCCAAATTCTCATAGGGTGTAAACTGGAATAACTCCAACAGACCTAAAGCAGTTGGAATGAAATCAGTGTGTATTTGATCTTGAACTGGCTTTGATGAAACAGATCACAGATTTTTGTCAGTTAAGAATATGGTCTAAAATACACTGTTTCTTTCTCCACTTATAACAGGCACAGACTCTTTCTGCATCTGGCATGGTTGTGATCCAATAACTGCTAAAGACAACTGATCTCTTCCTTTCTGAAGCTGTCCCTAGCCAGCGCTGACAACAAGCAGCTCCTTCTGCTGAACAGGTATCCAAGCACCTGCCTTCCAGTTGCAGCAAGGACAGCTGTCAGGAGGGACTCCAGCGTCAGCCAGGACATCCCACACTGATTCCCAGCAGTGGATCCCATGGGTACAATCACTGAGAGGCACTACTTCCATGTTTGAAGAGTGTTATCACCAAATCACAACTCTCAGAACAATCTTAAAATTGTTAAAATTTCTTTCTCAGTATTTAAATGTTACAGCAAGATGGAGCAATAAATGGTGGGTCATATACATGGTATTTCCTAGGCTGGGTCTCCCAAGTGTCCTTTACATTTCTGATGCAGGTTTTGGTTTTATCTCAGTAGTGTCAGTATCATCAGAAAAGGTGGGAAAGAATAGTAACAATAATAATCATTAATAGCAGGAACTGGCTGAAGCGTACTGCAACATCATACACTATTAATGAAGAATGCATTAGCTGTTTAGTCATTTCAGTGTGACAGGCAAAGAACACAAATTGTGTACATCTAAATTTTGAGGTTGCTGCTGTTTTCTCAGAGGTACAATGAGGCATCAGCAATGAATTACTGAAGGAATTATGGCTACTCCTCTTTGGAAATTCAAAGAAACAACTTAGAGGGAAAAAGTTGGTTCTACTGTGCTTGAGAACCTATTAAATATAAACGTGCTGTGGTCTGAATTCCTTACTCTTAATATTAAGCAAGTGAAAAAATTAACCCATGTAGGTACCAGAAGTTCTCACTGCACTGAAATCAAATACTCTACAAACAGGCTGAACTTCCACTGACAAAAAAATGAAATTATTTCTGCATACTTGCTACTGCAGTACACACAGAATGTGTAAGACTTAAATTAAAATCTTGCCTCAGGATCTACAGATATCTAGCACGCTTCACCCTAGTTTAATTAAGTGTAATGTCGCTATCTGTATTGATCGCAAAACACAAAAAGCACTTCCAATGACTCTTTTTGATGTTCTAAACTAGTTCCTAATGAATATTGCCGGATAATAAATTACAAGTTCCAGAAAGCATTTATAAGCTACAAGCCAAAACCAAACTTCAACAGACACTCCACAAGAGTAACGCAGCAGCACTGACAAGGTTTCTTGGATATCAACCTAGAACATTTATTGCTTCTGCTTGCAAGCATATCTGAATATTTTCACTTCTCTGTTATCTTTTTCCTACCCCATCATCTCCCCTTCTTCCTCTCACAGATGCACAGCAGTTCCAGTGTCAAGGTTGCTCTGTGCAATTTGCATTAACATTTCCAGAATAATTATCTGTCAGCACAAGCTATTCAACAAGCAATGCAAGCAGCTCTGATTTAGTAAGGCATTTGCTTTTCTGTTTCTCTCTATTTTTTTTTCCCCTGTTCCTCATCTTGTTATTCTTGATAAAAAGGCAAAAAGGGCAGTTTGGAGGGTGTCAGGCTGACACATCCACATGGGTGAGTTCTTTGTTGTTACTCGCTTTGGTGGCATCAAAGGGACGGCATCAAAGGCAGTGACAGCTCCAGAACACCAGGGCCCTTGTTTTGTGGATGTAAAGGTTACAAGTTGTTAGCTCACACGGTAGGAATCTTCTGTGCTTGGGTTTGTTCTTTTCTAGTAAACCTAAACTGTGCATGCAAAAACTAGGGGAGAAAATGGTTGTCATTGTTTCCAACTGATTAACTAGGTAAACATCTTCTTACTGTTTTTATCAACATATTTTAAGACAACTGGTGCACTTCCCTCTGTCAAGACTTTGAGTGCAGCCCTATATCAAAGCAAAGCTGGGAAACCACAGTCCACAGGTATCAACAAACTCTGTCCTACAGCAACAGAATTTAGAGTGTGCCATGGGCCATTTGCTGGGCTGGTGACAGATCCTTCTCGCTGACAAACACCATGTATTGAACACAGTGACACAGTCTGATCCACATGGATGCACACATGAAGTGAAGAAACCAAATTTGCAATTTATACGAAGAAACTGAATTCACAACTTAGGTGTTAGATTGTGCACCACTCTGAAATTATCTAGGGGATCACAAGTCATTTAGCACTGACAGTTCTTGAGACTTTAGCTGATGGAGGTGACACAAAGCAGTTTCCACCAGGACCAGCTCTGCTAAACCCTGCTGTGCAAGAACTGTAAAACTGGTATTGAAACGACATTGGAATGTGTGGACAGTTTGAGACCACTAGATGATATTCTATTTTAATTTTAGTTCTGCATGTCAGTTGCCAGCATTTTTGCTCTTGCCTTAGAGGTTTTAAAATTTATGCAGATTAAACTTTAGGAAACATTTTAGTATTTAATGATAATGTTCCAAGATTATTGAAGTAAATGACAAGATTCCCCCACTTTCTCAAAAAAGTTTTGGACTATGGCTGCAGCACTTTCATGTTTTCTACCAGCTTACATCATAGTTAAAAGTACAGGATCTGTTTTCAGTGCTAGTCACAATGTGCCTGCACCAGCACAAAAATAAAGATTGTACAAGAGCAAATGCTCTCAGTTTTCAAAAATGTACATGACCAGAGATCTCAGTTCCATGACTCAAAGTCAGTGGGGAGAAGAACACCTAATTCCCATTAACCCTTTCAAGACTTCCTTGCAGGGAGAATGAGCAAATGGATGGAGAAAGAAAAGAAAAAAAAAAGAACAGCTACTAATGGATCATGCCTGGTAATTTAGGACTTTATTTCCATATATACAGTGGCTTCTTGACCCCTTCTGGAGTGTAAAGGGATTTCAACAGAAATCATGGTAAGATTCACATAATACATCTCTTATGTATTGTATCTGCAATTCTGCACTTCTGCATTACAGTAAATTGTACTTTTAAAGGCACTTTTGCCTGAAAGACTACTACAATAATGCCAAGATCAATCTGAAAAACTTTGTAGATACATTTATTTGATTTTAAGATTATTTTAAAATAATCACGTGTGTCAGAGAACATTCTTGCACTTGTATATAGATTGCAAATAATTTAGGGTGATTTCATTGCTTGATTTTGTAGAAAAGAGGTTATTTGGGACTGTCCTGCTCTGTAGTAAAGTAATTGTAATACGACAGTCTCTTTACTAAAACACTCAATTTAAGTCGCTGAAAAATAGCAATTTATTAAATATCACATGAAGCTTAGCTTATCTGTGGAATGTTCCTGTGTTTAAAATTAAAATGAAAGCCTTATATATGTGCATGCGTGGGTGTCTGTGCATATATTTATGCATATATATGTATATATGGATATATATCTAGTTGGAGAGATTTTGTAGGTAGGTCTGATTCAAATAGTTTTAAATTATTATTACTGGCTTTCTTCCTCACTTTTCATTGAGACATTAATTCATAAAATAAAATAGTTTCAGGCAATGCTTTGAAGTGTAACTAATCACAAAATATTAGGTCTGCACTCAGATGTAGTTGCCTCTAGAAGAGTCCCACCCGGAGTAAGTCTTCAAATTTTTTAAGAAACCTTTTTTCCATGCATTGCTCTAATTCACTGCTCTATTAGAACGGGCGTTCTACACATCCTGTGTAATGACATATGTCTAGAAATAATCCACATGAGAATGAGTCTTGGACTCAGTCAGACTGATAAATATCTGCAGTTATTTTGAATTTATAATGAAGAATTTGACTTAATAGTGTTGTACAAGTTCATGCAGAGCAACTTGCTGATAATCAAGGAGCTGAAACATACTTCTTTCTTGGTGGGAGTTCTGTCATATGCGCTTTAAGAGAAAATTAAATCTGAAAGGCCCATCATTTTCACAAATAAAAGGTTTTGCTCAGAACTAAATTTTTTGAGGGTTAGAAAGTTCCAAGTACTTTAACATTTTCCAAAATTTTCAGAAGAACATGCACCTCAAAAACACTTTCAATATGTTTTACTTCAGTGATCATAGTCTTTGGTTACGAGTAAGTACCAGTCATGATCACCAGGTTTGCAGGAATGCTGCATGTAGAGGTGCATAACCTTGGCTGTAAAAGTGGATCAGATTCAGCCTGGAAGGTCTGAACTGGCTAAACAGATCTATCTTACACACCACTGCTTTGGAGTCAAAACACTTAGTTTAACTGTTTTAACAAAATCTCAGTTCTTTCAGGGTAATAACTTAATAGTATTGCCAAACCAGACACTGAGGATGTAATATCTAAGCTAAAATTCAGTGGTTCAGTCATGAGCTTTTATCAGATGTTTGAATCAGATCTCTAATAAATGGATTAGTAACACTTTTTTAAACACTAAAAAATCCGAAAAGGTGCATTTCAAGCTCCTGCTGTTGGTGTGCTTCAAAGATAAGACAGACATTTCTAAGATGGATTTTAATTTTATTAAATATCTCATAAAGTCTTATTTTAACAATGTCTGAATTATGGGCTAAGTTATGTTTTTCAAGAGTACCTTTTAACTAAGCCACACAAACAAAATACAGATTTCTCAGGTAAACTAGAAAAAAAAATCATGTGGCAATGCCTGGATGGGAAAAATAATTTTCATATGTATAATCACTGCTCAAAAACTAATACAGAGGAGCATGAGAACTACAATGCCTGTTCTCCTCTACTTCAAAAATGAATAAAACAAAAAATTCCCTTTCCATTGTCTATACCTTTTTCTATATCATACTAGGCTGAATTGCATGGCATGCCTCTGAACACCAAACAATCTCTCAACAAAATGAGAAGTCGCCTCACATCAGTTGTCTCACATCTTCAAAGGCTTCAGTTTTTTAAGCTTATTTTAAAAGTGAATACAAACTAGAAGGATTTCATGAAACAGCATTAATTTAATGAGAAATAGAAGTGATTGGCTAGCGTGAAACAAATAGAAGAGTTGACTATGTATATGTAGAACAAAACGTACTAAAAAATAAATACCTTGCTGGTACTACCTGCAATGAAAGACTGGAATTACTTAATTTAGAGCAGAGGCTTGTAAGAATAAAGGTTTAATATTTCCAGTAAAAAAGGTAGGCCCAGCACAAGGAGAAGGTAAGAATGCTTTCGAAGGTCTTGATCAGGAAGATGACATACACCCCAGAACAGTTTCTCAGGCAGTGACTTAAGTCTTACTAGTTGGGTCATTTAGCTGCCCAGGGAGGTGGAGTCACCGACTCTGGAGGTGTTTAAAAAAATACTGGATGTGGCACTCAGTGCCATGGTTTAGTTGATAAGGTGGTGTTAGGTCATAGGTTGGACTAGATGATCTCAAAGGTCTTTTCCAACCCCATTGATTTTGTGATTCTGCGATCTAACCATAAAATGAAAGAGTGAAGGTAACCTTGCTGTATTAGAATTTCCTTCCAGGAAAAGCCCAAACTTTTGTTTAAATTCATTTCTTTAATGGCCAGAGAGCAATTGGGTTGGCAGGTTTTAGCAGGGTTATTACAACTGACAGGAGATTGGACAAGCAAACACAAACATGATGAAGAACTTCATAAGCAGGGGCCTTGTGGCATGATTCACTCCATTCGCACTTGATATTTTTAACACTTGGTGTGTGACATCCCTCTGTGTTATGTTCCTATTTGTTACATTACATACACTAATGGCAAGACAGATAATGATAACCCAAGAAAAGGAGTAAGTAAAGGAAGAGAGAGAGAATAAAATGAAATAAAGCTTTCCAAACAGAAGTGTTGAGAGTAACAAAAATAAGACAGGAAAGGAAAACCTGTTTGAAAATAGGGTTTTGTCCAAAGTTAGCATACAAAATGGTTTCAATTTTTTTGGTTTGGTTTGGTTGTTTGTTTTTTTTTTGTAGATGCTGGCTGGAAAGACCAAGTGGCAAAATTCAAATGAGTGTTAACAAGGACACTGAAAGTTTTCAGTGCAATATGCACCTAAATTGCAGAGGACTGTACACATTTCGTAACTTAAAACAGACCATATCTTTGCAAGAAGGGTAGCACCATGACTTTGCACATCTTACATGGATTTTATGGCATGTTAGCAGCTAAGCATGCTAAAAAAAAGGTTTTCACTTTTAAAAACTTAAAAGCCACATTTCATAAAAGGCTTTTAATCAATATTTAGAGGTACTCATGCAAATACAGGCGCCAGCTTTTTTCCACAAGATCTATGGTGCATCAGTTACAGAGTCTCCATCACTCCTCAGAAACCTAAATTTTCTTTTAAGCCTGAGCCATTATAACTAGAGTCACTGCCAAATCCAGGTCTCATGAATGCACAATACTTTTCACTTTTGGTTAGTCACCATCACTTCAAGCCAACATTCCTCTTTTGATGTTGTGCTTGATCAGCTAGTTTCTGCAATGCACTTTTCCCCCCCAGTGAACGTAGTAGATAGCGTAACTAAGCTTTTTGCAGGATTCTGCCTTCTACAGTCAGCCTTCAGGGATGCTAAGTTTAAGAGTAAGGAAACAGTAATTAAAAGTGATTAGGACAAGAAGCCTCGATGCTATGAAATGTGGACTCAATTGTCCTTGACACAGGCAGAACAAGGCAGCAGGTTTTGGTTTTGATTACAGCTTTACTTGGGATTTTAATAAACATGAGCCAGTATTCAAACTTTTAATATCCTGCTGCTTAACTATTTCCAAAAAGCAATCCAGCTCTTTTAAACAGTCCTTGTTTAAAAATTTTAATTTGTTTGGCTCTGTCTCTGCTTAGAGAAGTTGTAGCCTCATGGTAACTCTTTTATAAGTTCATTTCCAGAATCACAAGCAATTGCTTTTTTTTTTTTTTTTCCCAACTAAGTGTTTCCGCATGTGCCAAAAGCGTCAGGCTGACAGCTTTCCTGCACTGTTTTATCTGGTTCCCACAGTAAGTATGAGAGACAAACACAGGAATGTGCCTAGTGCTGACCATGCCCATCAAGGATACAAAGATACTTACAGCTCTTCCAGGAAGCGGAGATTGTGCACGGGGTTTGAGGGCAGCTTAGTAATGTTGTTCATACTGAGATCACTGTAGGGGAAAACAGACAGAGACTTAATATGGCATGCCACAACTGTGGCATCCAGCTGTTCATTCCACACATTTTTAAGTACTACATTAATAAAAATTAGTTCCTCTGCCAGAATTGATGAATCATTATCTACTTAGCATGTTAAACATTCCTTTTTCATACGAACACAGCTTTGTCAAACCAATACAGGCTGTAGCATGTTCCTCATTTCCAGGTATTTTGGAATGTTTTATCACGCTCTATAAATCAGCTGGAACACTAAACAACACTTTCAGTTGACATAATTTTAATAAACCACTGTACTGTATTAAAATTTACTTGGAGTAGTAAAGGAAAATTACTATGATTGTTGTTGTTGTAGCACTGTAGTACACTCGGTTTACTAAAGCAGACAGGCAAAAGCAAACAAAGTAGCTGCATCATTCTTAAAATTTCATGAATATGGAAAAGCTTTGCTTTTGCCATACAAACTATTGCATGGTCATACTGATCTCCCTTACCTCACACAGGCACATCAGGTGTCCCCAAAACCCAACCTGACTTAGAGAAATTACATATTTTCAAATAATAAACATTTCCTTCTTGAGTGCTCTTTTGTTACAGGTACTCAAATTGCATTAAATAAGTGAAATGAACCATAAAACAAGGGTGTAATGTGATCCTGCTCTGTAACACACTTCCTGGTGGGGTTCCATGGTAGTTCCTGGTACAGGAAACTACCAGCCGTATCAGCTCTGTCAGAGCTCATTCAAGCTATGCTTTGGACTAAATTTCATATAATACCCTTTTATTCTTAACTTGCCTTTTCATTGTTTTCCACTGTCTTCCCCATGCCCCACAGTATCATTATAATTGCTTTTCATTAAGTACCAAGACTGTAAACAAATTGCATAATAGAATTCTGTGTGGAAGATACAACTTACAAAACTGTATCAAAATTTCTGTAGATTCTTAAAATAAAATTAAGAGCGACCTGCATATTTTATGCAAGCTTTATACAGTAATTTAAAACTCCCCACCATTTAAACATACCTAGGCATTTGTAGCAGTGCTTATAGTTTCCAGCTACTTTCGGTACTATTTAGATAACTTTATTTCTTCCAGCTGTCAAGAGCTTACAAGGTAAATAAGTTATCTGTACTTTGGTGGGTAGGCATTCTATTCCTACTCCATCTAGTTCTTATTACTCACAGTCTGTTTCACATTACAGAATATGTGCTTTTAGTCAGCATAGTTAATTTAGATGTTTGATCTTTTCGTGAATTTTAAAATGTATAATTTAAAAACATACTTCCCATAGAGATTTTGAAATAAAGGAAATGTGTTAATACTTTACAACAATTATCAAATCACTGTTGAGTAAGGTTTCTGCATTTACTTCAAAATCAAAGTATAATTTGAGAAATGTGTACTTATTAAATTCATTTTTTACTGACACACTTTATCACCTAATTCCTTCATACTGTTTAGCAGGTTATTGCCCTTTCACTTTGATAAAGGCTCAAAGGATTTATTCTGGCAAAGGAACAAAACCATTGATTTATTTGGCAAAAGAAAAACTCATCCAGGTAGTGAATTATATACTACTGAATATTAAGATAAACCAAATATTTTAACAAGATCATTTTGATTATGATATTTTCAACACATGTATTAATGGGTTTTTGAAAACATGCCAAATCACATTCTAGACTTAAAAAGCCAGCCCTGGTGGAAGATGGGAATGATTTGTCTTCAGATACACATGTATTTAGGGTGTTCTACAAACCCAGCCTTAACTAGCATTCTGGCTGACCATGCAAACCTGAAGTTGGCTTTTCTAGCACATTAACTTCTATTACTAGTAGGCAGTACTTGTCTGCTTGTATCACCCACAGGGCCCCATGACGAATCAGTCAGAAGCAGTCTACTGACCAGACTCTAACATCTTAAGAGGATTAGAACAAGAGAAGGTGGCTTTCATTACGTGCTTTGATGCCCAAGAAGAAAATCAACAATAAGTGCATTTTCCTTAATAACATCTTTAGACCCTTGAGGTGGGTTTGCCAACAGTGAACTGCTATTGTCCTAGTCTCCTTTTTGGACTCTGCTCATGTGGTAAAGTATGTGTACCACATCATATGATGAAGGAGACCCTCTCCTTTTCCCCGGTGTACACTGCAGCAATTTCTAACTCTTTTTAAACCTACTGGTTAAATAATTTCCTTCTGTTAGATTGGTTACTTTCTTTTCCAGATGATTCTTTTCTTGGAACGTAACATACAAAGGTGTTTTTGTGCAAGTGGACTACTAAACCTTACCTAACCTATGCATATTTCACAGAATCATGGCATTGTTTGGGTTGGAAAAAACCCTTCAGATCATCCAAGTCCAATTGTTAATCCAGCACTGCCATGAGTTCATCACTAAACCATGTCCCTAAGTGCCACATCCACACATCTTTCAAATACTTCCAGGGATGGTGGAGGTAACAGAAATTATTCCCCAAGCTTGCTCAATAATCTCTTTTTAAATTAGCTTTTAACATACCAGCAACTAATACACAGCACATTACAGTCTATGTTGGCAATGTGCTACTCCTGTAGCTCTAAGGATTTAAGAATATAAGGCAGACTACAGTAGGGAGAGGTAATATATTTGATGAGGCTAGCTGATACAGTTGGAAAAACTGAGAAACTTTCAGGCACAAAAATCAAAACTCTCTACTTCTTCCAGCTGTACCAGTTGGCTAAATAGGTGACATTATTTCTCCCTAAAAAACCACACATCCCTTACAGTGGCAAAGCAGAAGTTCATCTGTGTTCACAGTTTTTAGATTCAGAATATTCTTTTGTTTCAGAATTACCATGGATGCATTTAATAAATTTTTTTTTCACTGAATATCTAAGGGAGAGAAGTACTATGGCCCAAAGTTACTTCTGGGGGAATGTTCAGAGAGGCGAGACAAACAGAAAGAGTTAATGCAATGCCATCAGTCACTGGGTCTCGTGTGAGTAATACTGCAAAATTTTGGCTTCTGAACAGAAATTCCTCACGATGCTCTAGCGACAAATAAAGGAGGTTCTCAGCATTTTGGTTTGCTAGCATTTTGGACCATCCTGCCAAGAAGAAATGGCCAGGATGAGATTTTACAGTCATTAGCTAGATCAAGCACAGCTAACAGCCAGAAACAGCTAGGTGGTAAACTCTAGGGTTACATATTATTACTATGAAAACCAGTAACAATTGCAGTGGGTATGTCTCACATCCTGCACCTACGATGGTTTCTTTCCTTCAAATGGGTTTTCTGATTTTTCCTTTCAGTGCTGACCTGTAAAAACTAGCAATTTGCTCTCTCTAAGAAAGAGAAAGGGATGAAAGCCGGCTTGCATATCAGCATTTGCAATGTAATGCTTAAAAATATTAAAATCAAGGTACTGGATCTTTAACTATCCTCAATGGAATGGTTCTGATTTTGTATCAAATCTTGGTAGACTCTTACCCACTACAGTGATGAAAAACTTAGAATTATGTGAATACTGAAAACCTTTAAATAACTCAGTGTAACAGAACTACTCCCATCTCCCAGCATCACAGCACATACAAACCCCACTGGTATCTGTAGCAGCAATATGGTAAGAGTACACCGAGTTTACAAATGCTCTGAATAGAGATAGCAATAGTACCAGATGTACCTTGGTGACAACCACCATGAGCTGCCACATCGTACCAAAAAGGTAATATGTTATTTTGAACAGTGAGATGGACACATTGTCCCTTCTCCCACCAGCATTGCTCCAGTCAGTTTCCAACTGCTGACTACAAAAGCAACATACCAGCAAACGAAACTTTCATCTTTTCAAAAGAAGCTTTGCTTTAGTGACTGCATTGGCAACACAGCTCACTATAATGATAGCTTAGTTATACTCTGTGCCAATCAATCACCGTGCAGTGTCTCTGATGACTTGTTCAAGGAATCCTGGCTCTGATTAAATCTTTGAAGACCAGAAAATATTGAAAACTGCACCATGCATCTATTTGCTTTTTTCTTGGTGATATTTTGAGCAAATTCTGAGCATTTGCAAAATAGCATCCAAAAAGGCAAATATGACAGGTCTTTGTTCCCCCCCCAGTTTTATTGCCCATGCCTAAACACACTGAAAAAACATCCAGTTGCCATCTTAAAAGTGAGTAGTTCACAATGAATTCCAGAAAGCCAGTAAAACAAGTTAAGTGAACTAGTTCTTAACATATAATAGACAAGTCTGCAGGCCTCATTACTAACCTTTTATTAG
This sequence comes from Callaeas wilsoni, assembly GCA_013398955.1. Classification (NCBI taxonomy): domain Eukaryota; kingdom Metazoa; phylum Chordata; class Aves; order Passeriformes; family Callaeidae; genus Callaeas; species Callaeas wilsoni. Next base: position 135,820 of record VWPU01005997.1, read on the forward strand.
CTGTTATTACAAGAGATGTTTCAGTGACTATTCATCTTGGAAGATCAGTTTTTCACATTATATTTAATAATATTCTTTTAAAGGAGAACAAAAGTACGCCTATGCAAAACTTCTACTAAATGTCTATTATACTGAATGGTATAAACTTGTCTACTCATTCCAGGTCTAATACAATAATCCAATATTAAAGACAATTAATTTTGTAGCCTATTTTTTTAAACAGTTGCAACCTGTTTGGTTTTTAGAAAATTATCAAAACTTCTTATTAGGATTATTAATTTTGATTCTTCTAAGTTTGCCTTATTCCAACAAGATGTATTAAAAATTCTTTTTTATGGAAGTCTTTGAAAGATAAAGCACTCTCATAAAATACTGACAATAGACTTAATGTAGTCCCTTAGTTCTTACCAGTTGAGAACAGTTTCTAAACTAAGACAATTTCCTTAATTCATTTACAGCAAAATTCGACACTAGCTTGCATATAGTAACACAAAATAATGAAAACAGGTGAGTCCTACTTCTGCTCTTCCCCTGCTCTGCCCATCTTTTTAATACAGCACTCTTGTTTCTAGTATTGGCAGATGTACAATGTACAATGGAAGAATATGTTGGCTGTTAACTGCATGCCATCTACTAATGCAAATGCTTCATCTCTTACGGAAAATATCTTCATGTGCTACAGCTACTTTAGGGAGATAAATCTATTTGTCAACACTATAATAATAGTAACTCCTATTTCTTACAAATAAATTGCTATAGATGTTTTCATCTGAGAGTATCAACAAATAAACAGAATTATAATTACCATCATTTTGCAGAAAGGAAACTGACACCTAATGGCTAAGTGACATGTTCACAGTCAAAAAGATGTTTATACAACACAGAGGAAAATGACACTGATGATGATTTGTCCAGCACCCTTTTCATTAGATCACACTGTCCAATCATGGTATTTACACCAATTTACCAAAGCACAATGCATAAGCTGTCAATAGACTAAGTAGAGAAGTCCATATTTTCATTTTAATGTTCCTAGATTACATTATCTTTCAAAGTCAACATGAAAATTGCTAGCCATGTATTTGCATGTTTAATACATCCAGGGCAGAGTATAAGCATGAATAATCAAGCATTGTAAGTGCTTTCCAACAATTAAACCATAGCACTTCTTCTCATAATTAGCTTCAAACTTCATCTGTGGTTCTTTGAAGGATCCCGTAGTAAACTGTGATTAAGATATGAATTTCCACTAAATGATTCACATTTGAAGAGTACATCTTTGTATTTGGAAAAATCTTCTGGAAGAATAGTAGATTAGCAGGAAGAAGCAGTAGAGAGAGCTATTACAGACATTACATAGAGTAGGAAATCTCACTATCAAGGTATTCAAGGTAAATAAAAAGTGGCAATAGCATGGATATTTCTGCCCTTTTGCATATTGATAATGATAAATACTATTATTAATTATTTAAAAATTCATTATCCTATGTAATGAATGCAATAGCAAATTAACAGCAACAGGTTTACATGGAACGGGTGTAAGGCTAAAAGAGGATTGCTTGTTCCACATTTGTTACAGAAAATTTCTGTTGCTTGACATTGAAGCTCACTGTTTCCAGAGACCCAACTCCTTTGGATTAAGACAAGCCCTGCAAGAAGCAAATGATGTCGTGTGGCCAGGTGAGAACTGACCCTGCAGTGAGCCTGTGTGCCTGCACGCCTCACAGAGAGCTGTGTGCCAGGAGAGGGACAGCCCTCCCTCTTGTTACCTTTCCTCAGCACACCAGCGGTGCTTGTTCCAGCCACTGCAACTGTAAATAGATATATATGGTAAGGATCAAGCACCTTGAACTTAGGGAAACCTCAAGGTGACCCAGTAGTGTCAGGAGGGCTCTGTCTGCATCTCTTCTGTGCTGTTGTGTATTGGCCCATAACACTGGATCCTGGCAAACCAGGCTGATAGGTCACATCTGGATTCAACACAAAGTAACAAAATGCTTTGGCCAGACTTTGCACTCCCAACACCTGTCACTCAGTTCCTCTGATGTCACAGACAGCAAAATTTGGCTTATTACTGCAGAAGCTCTGTAACAGAGTGATTTTTAACGCCATGCATTATTTCTAAACATAGGCAATTCTGCCATATAAACAACCATCAAAGTCTTACTTATATCTAGACTGCAGAACATTTGTAAAGCAAACAGTACGTGCATGATTAATCTTTTCAGGAAACAATTTTGTCATTCAGTTTATCCAAGACTCCAGCAGAGGGAGCAGGGCAGAGCAAACAATCAGGGTCAAAAAAAGAAAGTAAAGATCAAAGATCAGATCAAACACACCCAGTGCTGAATTAATCTGACAAGTATCTGACACATCGTTTTAGGTACAAAGATTCTGGCTCTCTGCTTTTTATTTTAACATCAAATTCATGATGCTCATAGATGAAATTAACCTTTACTTTCAAAGCTGATTCATGGCTGTTCATTTGAGGCTGAAGGCTCAGTTTGCTAAAGAATAATTACCAGGGTAAGTTACAAAACCATTCCAACACGTCAATCACTTGCTGCACTTACCTCACATATTTAAAAAACTTAAATAACTAAAGCAGTATTTTATAATACAGAAGCCAATGGAAGCAGTTAAAAGAGGACTGAATAGAATTCCTCTTCTGCCCATGCCCAGAGATTGCATTAGTACATTTTTACTTCGTGAGTTACTGCTTGTTTCTCCTGCACTAGTTCAAACAGATTATATGAGTACTGCATACATGATTAATCTTGTTCAAATACTGAAACAATATACAACAGGAAAATATGTTTTTATTGTAATTTATGAAGACAACTACCCGCATGTTTATTGTGTTTTTCATTACTTGTTTGTTTATCAAGTACCATTTATCTTATTTTGATGGAGAACAGCACAGTTAAATTGACAAAAGATATTTATTAGATGTGACCAAGTCTGGAAAAAGAAACCCTTGGTTTCGGAATATTTTCTGCCACTCCAGATGTTGCTTATTTTTACAACTATTTGCTACACAAATGACAAAAATAATTTCTTCTTCCCCCCTGATGAATTACTGGACATATTCATCCATTTTAGAAACTGGAGGTTCAATTTTCTTCTAATTCCCTGTCTATAATTTCATCCTTCTGATTTCAGTGAGGCTGTTCCTAAATTATGGTTATTTATATGAGAGGAGAACATGTACAAAAAGCACAACATCGTTTGTTTATTGACACGCTACACCTTGTCTATAGCAGAATATATCAAAACATAATTCAAAATATATCTGAGCGTAAACAAAGATTCAAAATATAACCCTAAAGTTATAAAGTGCAAATTTCTAAATTAGCTATTATGAGTCACCAGTCAATTGGTCTGAATACCTAACCAAAAATTATGTACAACACAGATTATAGGTTACACAAACCAATTTTAAAAGTCATTGTCACCAAAATACACAAGATTACTTCTGTGAGGCTGATAAGGGTGAAAATTAATCATGATTAGCTTGATTTCATTCATAACAAGATACAGTGTAAGTAATTTATTTTGTGCATCTTAATTTGCCTCAACTCAATTCCACAGCATGGATCTGAAGAATTTAATCCCAAACAGCTTTGAGAACACCTGCCACAAACACATTTCAACAGTGATGGTAAGCATGGCTATCGGAAATCTGTGCACAACAGACCTGAATTCAGGGCAGGAAATACATATCCTACATTGCACGGTGCAAAGGTCCCCAAGGTACAGATGAGTGAGCTGGGTCCAGAGCTGGAAGATACATTACCATGTTAGGTGCCCTCAGAGAGACTAATTATCCCAGGTCCAGCAGGATGATGCTATGACTGTTCCAATTTCACAACACAGGGTCTCTGCACAATGCCACCTTGTGTGACATAATGTAGCAGGTGTCGTGAATATGTACATTTGGTATTCCAAAATAGTTCACTGCAAAATACACATACTCCAGGTGAAATTCTGGTTTGGTAAAGAAGATGGCAAAAATATAAGTCAGCAAAGACAAGAGTCCATGCCTTTGATCTCAAATGTTTTTTTTTTATTTTTTTTTGTCAGATGATTTAGCAGTAAAATGCTGGTATGTTTCTTTGCTACTCTTATGCTCTAAGTTTCCATTTTCCTGTGCATTGGTGCTGAATCACAGACTCAGAATCATAGAACTGTTTAGGCTGGAAAAGACAGTTAATATTATCATGTCCAATCATTTTAACAGAGCACTGTCACTTCTGCTTTTATTACCATTTAGTTGTACCTTGTGTTATTGAACAGTAATTGAAGAGTTTCAACAAAGAAAATGATGCTGTGCTACATTACACCTACTAGAGCTGTACTTTGAAGTACTAATTTGATAATTTTTGTGCTGTTGCTTAGCTGAAATAATTATTTACAGAATCTTTTCTCTATTGCATGGACAACACAAGAAATGTCATATTATCAACACACTCAGTTTCATTCAATGCTGCTACAAAAAATTTTCTCCTGATCGCCCCCCTAATCCAGAAGTGCTCATCCCTTGTAAAGATGCTGTTGAACCAGAGCTGGCAACTGATCTGTATTTTAAAAAAATCCAGCAGGAAAAAAATTGGTTTTAATTGAAATCAGTTCCCTGAATTGGTTCACTACCTTGGTGTTTGTTCCTCCATAAGCCCAAATATGGAGTAAAAACACATAACAAGGGTGAAGCAGAACTGGTTTATTTCAGTTGGCAGTTTTGGCTTGGACTAATGCAGGCTGATGTTATACCTAGGATGTAAATATTGTAAACAGTCTTCAGATATAGGAAGTTGCGGATTTTTTTTTTATATGCACATCTTCCCTTTATGTCTGACAGAGCTTGTTTGCTGAAACACAATAGGCCTCCAGATCTGCCAGCTCCTGGCTGGCTGACAGCCTCTTCCAACACTTCCTACAGAGCTCAGAGGAATGACAAAGCTGTCAGATCTTTCCCTGACAGGTTGAACACCCAAATTTCTGCAACAGTAAGTGACAAGAAATACGCAGTTTGATTCTTACAAAGATAATGCACTTGAAAACACTGTATTTCTCCATCAGGTAATGATTTTTTTTTTCTTAAGAATCAGAATTCACTTTCATCATTAGATACCATCACATGGACTGGTATAAAACAGTCTTAATAGACATAAAAAACCAGGTCCTTAATCTTATACTGACATTACTTTTATCTGGTCTCCACACATTTTCTTTACTTGTAATTGATCAGATGCCCTTCAGATAGGCAGACTACTGAAATAACTCAGCTAGCTTTAAACAGTTCAGGTCAAGGAGCAGGACTGAGATGTTCTAAGTCACTCTACCAAGGAGAAATCTCCAGTAGAGAGACTTCATGTGCTGTATAGGGCTGGCACATATTTTTCATGTGCTTATACCAGCATAATTACACTAGAAAGAGCTGTACTCTTTCTAGTATAAAAATGTCCTCTCTTTCAAGAAATTATTTCCTTTTACAACTTAAATTAATTGGATCAGAGCTCTACAATTAATATGTGGAGGCAAAATACTTCAGAACTGTTACTACTGAGTTCAGGTGGGCTGTTCAGAGGATAAGCCAATATTTAGTAAGAGTATAGGCAGCACTCTGATCCAGAAAAAATGATCCCTATTTCCTTTCATTTATTCACAGAGTTTACATAGTCCACTGTTTGGCAACCTCATGTTGAGGCCAATGACCCACACTTCTTGTGATTGTTATGATGATCAACAGAAAATCTCTTAAGGGCAAGCAATTAACTGGTGCTGTTCAGCCAAATCTACTGCCCTGTCACTGGTTCAGGCTTCAAATATGAGTTTTGGATCTTCCTGGAGACAGTACTGAACAATATCACCAAACATCAGTAGCCAAAACAAACCTTTACCAAACATAAACTGCTGCTGCCAACTCTATTGCACCTGTGTGCATATGTGAAATAGTGTGTCCTTATACTGCACCTGTCTGGTCTGCATATTTTGCTCACAAAATGAACTCTCCAAGATGTCTTTTATTTAGCTATTCCAAATGTTGTAAAAAATGTTGGAAACAATCAGTTGCCCTATTATTTACATGTCTTAAAACCACTAATACAGCAAGTCAATGTCAGCACTAGAACAGTGCCTGGGGGTAAACACCTGGCTCCAACTGATGCTGGTAGCAAAACTCCCAGTGACTCCCATGGATGGAAGACATCATCCCAGGCTTACGAGTTCCTAATGCCAGGTTCTACCCAATGGACAGTATTTCATGGCTGTGGAAATTATGCAATAGCACACTGGCCTGCCTGCAATAGTGCATGTAGTACTGATAGGTTAATGGGGAAGTTTTCTACATATTTTTTTCAGCCCTTTTATAACTTCTAAAATCTGTTGAGTTAAAGGCAAGATGTCATGTGGGTCGCTAAGGAGTGGAAAGTGTTTTTTCAAAGTGATGAGCTGATTCTGCTAATTTTTCCTCTCTCACCCTCTCTTTTCCACAGCCTTTGCTCAATTTTTCTTTAATATCAAGTTCAGGTTTCCAGTCAGCTCCATTAGAAAACCAGAAGGATTACTCAGAACAATGGACATTGTGATGGAGCAAGAGACTGAAATGTTAATGGTTAAAGGCTCAAACAATTGGTCATTTGCAAAAGCAGTGGGTGTTTTGCTGACAATGTGCAAGGTAACAGCCCATGTGCAGAGGGTGTGAGCACCAGAGGATGACCACCACAAACCAACTTTTGTTTAGCAAGAAGCTGGGATTTGAGCCAGGAAAAGGAAGAGGCTGATAAGCAGCAGATCCTGGGAGGTGGGGTAGTGCTTTTTATCATTTCCTCCCTTATACAACTGGCTCAGGTGTAAAACTCCCCTCTGGGGGAGATATGGGGACATGCACATACAGGTCTGAAGGTGTTCATCTCTTCTAATGGGGCATAATTGGCTCAACTACTCTAATGAGTTGTCATGTCTTAGGTGTCATTAACCATCAAAGACCCCGAAAGCACCCCCAGACTCATTTCTAGGTCCTTCCATCAGAAGACTGCACATGATCCACAATGTTGCATCTGATAGTGCAGAATTCCACCCCCAGAGGAGGTACCTGGGCATTCCCACCTGAACCTCACCATATCTTAACCCATTGAACTTTGTGTTTCATGGGCTTCCCCCACCCCCGGCAGACCAAGGCCGTGACCATCACTTGGATTAGCAGACATTTAAATTGCAACAATCAAGTTTCATTGCTGGATCCGCGGGTGGTAATATCTTTCTACTCTTATCCTTTCCTTCTCCTTCTTTCTCTCTTTCTTCTTCTAACTTCTCAAAATATATTGTAAGCTAAACAAAAAAATTCCAGTCAATGCCTTGTAAGTGCCTTTGTATGGATAAGTTAAAGTTGCCTAAGTTTATATAAAATTTGCCAAGTAGCTTATTCTACCTTAATGTTCTAAAGTTTGCAAGTAAAAGTTTGGTACTGAACGTCCTGAGAATTTTGTTTAGTCCTGCGCATCACACAGACTGAATCAAACAACATTCCCCTAAACCTGTGGAGCGGAGTGGGGTGTAACAGATGGTTCCTTCTGGGTGAAGAGGCACCATCCTTTTTCAAGAACTGGGAGCCTTAGACAAGCTGGGAGTTCTCCTGTTGGCTTCATTTGCTTTGCAATGAACAAGTAGCACAGATGAACACCACAACACCCAACTGCTACATGACATCGGCTCCTTATGACCACTGGTCACCTTGCACGAGACAGTACCTGTGCCACACGCTGTTACTGCTGCTCTGCTTCCTCAAGTGGTGGCAAAATGGATGCCAGCATGAAAATGGTGTGGATAGAAATGAAATAGGAGACAGAAGTAAAGTCAAAGCACTCACTAAGCAGAAGCAGGTCTTCTGCTGAGATGTGTTGTCCTGTTTTCCATATTCTGCAGAATCCAGTCAGCCTTCCTTCCCCTTCATGACGAGTTTGGAGTTGGTGGGATGCACAACGATGTTCTTCTTCACACCACACACAGGGTATAAACAGACTACAGCATCTCACATCCTGATTTTGTTCTCCTGTCCCATTTGGGGAGTGATGTGAAGATTAGAGGTGAAGGATGCCCCCTTAGTCATGGCTTTGGTATTTGAATCTCAACTTTCACATACTTGTGACAGACTGGAAGACAGCACCTCATGGTCTTCCATGCATAAATACTGTTGCTACTAAAAGGAACACAGACGGGATTTCGTGGGCACTTGTTCTGTCTGAAAACCACAGATCTCTCAGGAACTTCATAAATAAAGCCCCAGTATATCCTTGCATAATCCACCAGAGATTCCAGAGATCCCTTTTTCCAGAACTGTGCAGCAGGTTCTGCCACTTTTTCATTTGTACAATTTTATTAAGCTCTTCAGACTTTTCATCTTGAATCCTGCTAATTCTGAACAGCATGGGCAAAAGCAAGGACTTCAAGCCATCCTGATCTTAAATTAAAACGCCTTTAACTAAAACATGATCATCTAAAGTTCATCATGTTTTTTTCCTAACTCAATCTCATAATGGACATATTTTAATAAAAGCATATGGTTTGAAAATGAGTTTTTAAATAACCAAAGAAAAGAGGTAACATAGAAACAGGTTTTAAAATGTCTGTGGAATAAAAGACATTATTTCAAGAAGCTGAACTCAGGTGATTTGTCTTGTCACATGTATAATGTGTGAAGTTCCTTTTATTTGAAAGTCACTATTAGAAAAGGATATGGTACCATGGTTAACAAATGCTATAGGGCAGAGAGTCTTTCTTGGGCAATTTTTCAATTCAGTAGAATTTTCAAACTCGTATTTCGCCATTTCCAGCTCCCATATTAAAAATCTATTAGCAGAAAGTCCATTGAAACACTGACCATGAGCACAAGAGACTTTTTCTGGAAACACTTCTATTCAGTTCTCATGCCTGAACAAAAGCAGATTGGCACATTCAGTTATATACAAACGCCCTTCAAAGGGGCCACCCCCCCTTTCCCACAGCCACGCGTTTCAGGGCTCTGTATGCTGAAGGAAGCCAGTGAAAGGTTTGAAGGGGTGGGGAGACCAAGGGCTTCCACCGAGATCCTTCAAAGTCCTCGTTCTCTATAGCGGGAGGATTTCCCTCTAAATCCCTTTCAATAGCATATTGATGGCTTTGAAAGCTTAAATGGCATTTGTCAACCATCAGTAAATCTTGAAAACTGTTTCTGCAAATAGCCCAACTCCAAGTCTCAGATTTTCTCATTAATCTGTACGTAAGGCCACTGAAGACTTTTTCAGAGCCTAGATAATGCCTGGATTAAAAGGTCCATTCAGAAGGGAAAACTTTAGCATTCACCTTGTGTACATAGCCATTTCACCACTGGTATTCATGAGTTGTTATTTCAACTCTGCATTTGTCCTGCAAACAAGACATTTTGCCACAAAGACTTGGTAGAGACATTCTTCAGTGAATTACTGAAACCTAGCCCCACTATTTGTCATGGTTTGTTATTTTTATCAAGTGTAATCAGTTCAAACAGAAACCCTAGACTGACAACTTTACAATTACGTTACTATTTTAAGACTGGAAGGTATGTTTCTTCTAATTCAACAAAGAAACTGATTAAAGCACAACCTGATTGCTTTATCTAATGAAACAGTCTAAAATTTCCCTTAATCAAATGTCAGAAGTTTTTGTTTGTTTTATATTTAAAGTACAGAGAAGAAATTGATATTAATCCTTATTCAACATTCATAATTTATTATATTTTATAAAAACTTTATGTACTTACAAGGCTTAGTAATTTCTAATATGTTACATACTTTGTGTTTATCTTTTAGGACAACACAGTTTTATTTTAACTTTCTCCAAATAAAGCTACAAGACAGGCTTTAAACCCTCAAAATATGTGCCCTCTACACACACAAACTCTTTTTTAAGGTTGTTCTTACATCCCAGGGACATTTTTATTCTCTTCTTTCTTAATTTTTTTTGTATCCAATAGCTTAAACCTGAGCCAAGGTATGAGCTACTTTGACAGGCGTAAGGTAATATTATTATTATTATTGTTATTGAAATAAAATGGTCAAAATGTTTATGCATCACAGAAAAGAAGAAAAACAGAACAACATCACACATTGGAGACCCTAGGCAAAGTTTGCGATGACAGTGATGCAATGCTAGTCAAATTTTTCAATGTTAAAAGAAAAAACAATTTCAGACCCCTGTCAAATTTCCCCCAATCCAGATGGGTCTCATTGTTTGAACAAATTGACCTTTCCACCATATTGGAGAATTTACTGTCAATGTCAAGGACACATAGCCTGGGGATCAACAAAGTTCACTGGACAAGCCGCACCAGGATACACAAAGATTATCCTTCCCACTAGTGCTTTTGGAATGGAGAAGCTTAGTCAAGTCCTTCCTTCCTTCCTTCCTTCCTTCCTTCCTTCCTTCCTTCCTTCCTTCCTTCCTTCCTTCCTGCCTTCCTGCCTTCCTGCCTTCCTTCCTGCCTTCCCTCCCGCCTGCCTGCCTGCCTTCCTGCCTGCCTGCCTTCCTGCCTGCCTGCCTGCCTTCCCTCCCTGCCTGCCTTCCCTCCCTTCCTCAGGTTACTGTGTTAACAATACTGCAGTTCTCTGTGTGTCTTTAAGATTTCTGGGGGAACTATGCCATGGCTCTGGGCTGACTAAAAGTAAACCAAACTGCCAGATTTTTTTAACTGTGGGTCATCACTTTTTGAGATCACTCGCCTGGCGCCCAGCTGACACTGTTCACACAGTAGAGGATGCACCTCCTGTAGACCCCATATCATATGTATCCCATGGAGACACCTCAGATAACCTGGAGTATCTTAAATGGCATAAAGCAAGTATGGGTGAGCAACCAAATTAGAAGAAAAAATGTATACACAATACTTATACTAGTGGTAGAACAAAGAAAGTAGATGACAAAATCTGATTCCCTATCTGCACCAATACAAGTTTTCTGATATCAGAAGTATACTGTAATGCCCGGCTGGTTATTCAAGCGTTTTTTTTTCATGAAAGAAACTAGTTTTCTTTACACGGAAAAGTGAGAAGCTGTCTTTACGCCTGTCAGTACATATTAAGACTTGCGACTTGATTGTTGGGCCTTCTTTTATAAAATATAAATACATAGATCTTCCTAGAAATACAGAAAACTTAGTAAGGAGGACTTGACAAAACTTAGTAAAACCCTAATGAAAGTGAATGCAATATAGGCTGCAACAACAATTAAAACACTTTTGAAATCTTTCATCTCTGTAAATCAGTATATGATTCCTGAAAACAAAGCTTAGAGAGCCCAGTTTCATGTAGGTTTCAATCCTGTAGTCAGACTCCTTTAGGCTCAATGAGGTGGAACAAGTTTCTCTCCCATGCAGTTTCTTAGGTGTGTCCAGATAAAAACCATCCTTTTTGGTAAGGCTAGCACTCAGGTAAGGTCAGGCTCGGTGCTTTACTGATGGTTTCCAGATGGCTCAGAACAAGGGCAGAGCTTACACACATCTTCCTAAAAAAGTCTACACAGATCTCACTTCATATGTGTGTTGAACTCTTTGGGACTAGAAATGAGTGATACCGCATAATTGTGATATTTGTAAAACTGCTTTTCTGCACATTTTGACAATTGTGTATTTCTATATTATCACAAGAAAGCGGTAATAGCTCAGCCTCATAGTGAACAGAACACTATGGAAGAAGGACAACATTCATAATCAGAAGTCAGTGCTTTCCTCCTGTTAGAGTTACAGATAGTTCGACTTCCTCGTGATTTTCATGTGGAAAAACTCAAAGGATTTACGAAACTAATTTCTGTACAACTGAAAAAGAGGCACAAAAGCAATCTCCAGTCCTTCCTCAGGTTTGTGAATAACAGCTGTAGGAATCTAAACTCTAGCTCACATACTACAGAAAAAGTGATGAAATTCAAAAGTCTGAAACAGAATTGCTGTGTCTTCTCTTGAAAGAGCCAGGGGAGCAACTTCTGCTCACCCGTACGCAAGAAGGATGTTTACTGCCAACAGGTGGGGGGAATTACGTGCTTGCTATCTTTTCCCTCCTGCACTTTTTGTACACCAATATTCGATTATGCAATACTTTTCAAGGAACAACATAAAGAGTTAACTGCTAAGTAGGAGTTGAGGAGACTGTAGAGTGGAAGACAAATTAATTTTGCTGTGGCACTAAGCAATGCAATAAGGAAATAAAGAAAATATATGTTTGAATATCAAAGCAATGCTTTATCTATGAAGTAGTTCTGCCTCCTTAAACAAAACAAATAAATATTCCCAGGCTAAACACAACTCTCAGTGGTATTTCAATGAATGCTTCTAATTTTTACATAACTCTTTCATAAATTTTTATTTTTGTTACCATGCTCTCCCATTGAAACTAACATAGCTTTTACCATCACATAGGTTGGAACACAAACACTGCAGATGATCACAATGTCAATGCATGTTAGAATACAGAAAGACAACTGAAAAATTTGTAACATACTTCAGTTTAAGACTGCTATCATACAGGAACAGAGCTTTTATTTTTCCTCCAAATACTATTCAATGCATCTTGCTGGCAGGGGAAATTAATTTTCCAAACTCCGTCTTTAAAGGATATTATTTTTTTAATAGGAGCGTCTTTGAGATAGAACACATGCCCCTGTTTCTCTATCCACACCATAAAATGTTTTTCCCATTCATCACCAATAGCAGCTTTTTTTTTTTTTTTCTTTCCCTCTTATGAAAGCTTTTATAGAGCCTGCCCCTATATTTTAGCTATTCCTAACATAGTGGATCCACAATCCCAATTATGGTTGTGGACTGCAATACAACTGTAACATAAATGAGAAATAGAGTTCTTAAGCTTATCTGACTTTTAAAATAAAACTTTGAAAACACAAAGAGGTAGGTGGACAGGATTATTAAGCAAGCTGGTTGTTCAAATGCCTGTTGAACTAATCAATTCACATAAAGATGAGGAAATGCTGGGGAAAACAGATATTAAAAATGAGGTATTCTGCAGCCTATGGAATTCAGTAAGATCTGAACGAGTAGTTTGCCGGGATAAAGTTGGCATTCCATTATGTCTTCATATTAAGGGTTTTTACTGTGAAACTTAGCATTTTGCAAGACATCTTGGTTTATACTGAAGTAGAATGGCCAAAGCCAACGAGGAGTGACAGCTCCCAGGAAACTCGGCTGAGGCACACTACAGCACAGCACATGTGTCAGGCTAACAATCACAGGTCAGGCCCACAGAACCACACATTGTTACCTAATAGAATCAGGAGACCAGGATATCCAGTAATTTGGGGTTGGCTGTGGCTACAGAGTTTTTGATTTCACTATTATGGCCTTATAAACCTGCACCTTGAAGGTAGCAGCAGATCCAGACGTTAACTAACCACTGAATTATTCTAATGCAATTGTGGAAAAAGATATTAAAATGCCTTGCGAAATCAAACAGCATCCTCTCAGAATGGCAGACATACTGTTTACATGGGATATGTTTTTTCCATAAAAGACAACAGAATCTAAACAGACTAAAACTCATCTGAAATTAGTCTTCAGAAACATGTAGCTGTGTAACGTTATAGATCATGGTGAACAATGACACCTCAGCCCAAATAACCACCTTAACCAGGGCCTCTCTCCTGTGGCACCATCCTATTTCCAATTAACAATGCTTTCAGATGAGCCGAAAAGGGGTACTTTGCTCCCACCATTACAATTTCTGCTATTCTTTTCTTTACCCTTTACAAAAGCATGAAAGCATTGGCTTGCTAATTACTTTTATCTAGCCTATAGGAAAATTAGTTTATCTTCCTGATCAAAGCAAATTAGGCAGATCATGGCTGATTAGAATGCAACAGTAAAATCTCCATACTTTCTATTCCACCCCCTTTTCTCTCAGAAATGGGGCCTGTGTCAAATATGTAGGTATTTCCCACGACCAGTCTGGACTCGGTTTCCAACGGGCTCTGCGGCTGGGACAATGGCTCTTACACAGACACTGAAGTTCTTTAGTTCAGTCATTGTGCAAGGAAAGAACTGGTAACCCCTTAGCTAGCATTTGATGAAACATCTAGATTTACATATTTCCCTAATTGCATTTTTTGAATGTGAGCGAGATTTATCTGACCAGAGTTAAATGCCTCCTTTATTATACTACTGAAAATACAAACCTATGGTCTCCAGGCAGAGCTGCACTTGGTTCTAATCCCAGCATTAAAACGTTGGTTTCCTCCACACTGGGACAAAGTGATGTCTACCTTTACTTCTCAAAGTACTGTGTAAAGAAGGCTTGACTACTTGCTTCCAAGGTGGCTGCTGCACTACATTGCAAAACTGAATACCATTACTCCTTCTAAGTAACTGCATTTTCTATCACTAGTATTTTACCCTTCACTTTTTACCCTTCATAACTCATTCCCCTTCAATCTGTGTTCTATGGTTTTAATAGATGAAAGCCAAGTTATACGGCCACTTTATTTATAACCAATTACTATAAATTAACAGTAAATCTCACATTTAGCTCCATTTAAATATCACTATGCAGCTGCCCATTTGAAAATAAAATGGTTGCCTTCTTTCACTTCAGTGGGCACAATACAAAACATCCATTGAGCTTTTCCTTTATTGCAGCTGCCAATGCCCAGCCGACTTTTAACAAACCAACCAAGCGGAATAACAATGCAGCTGCAACATTTTATGGTATTTCTGTTAGTTCTCTTTTGAGACTGAAGGTGTTAATTAGGAATCAAAGAATACAACCCTGCCAGCTTTCTTTCACAAACTATACTCTGGCCATTCCAGTTTTCAGAAGGAAAATAAATCTAATAAAAGGACAAAAATGTTGTTTGTCACACCAGTAACGTGTATTTAAGATCCTTTGATCACAAGCTTTTTATGTAGTCTTGTCAGACAGGCTGAAAATATTTTTTCCTCTCTTTTCTCCTTTCTTCAGGCTTTTCTGAATACTGATTCTAGGATTGTCTGAAAAGGTGAAAAAAATGATAGAAACTGGAATGCTTGATGGGTTAAAATGGGTTTGCTGAGAAAGCCAGCTTTAGATCAAATAAAATAATTGCTCATTTTTCTGATTCAGGTGTAAGTTATTTTGAAATACAAATGATCTGTTCCTGTTACAGAGTTTAGTAATTCTGTAGTTAAAGAATATAATTTAATACTCCAAGCACTTAAAAATAGGCAGGAGTGTTAATATTAGTACATCAATTTTTTTGTGGAATTTCACTTTTAACCCCAAAATGTTGAAAAATATCTGTAACATACATATATTTGTGTGTACCATACAATATATATTCGATGTTTTAGTTACACTATTAACCATAATCATGTTAGATACATTCAAAGGTAGCAGCATGTGTCACTATCTTTAATCTTTAGTCAAAGCTTAAACCTTAAAATAGGTTTATGAAGTTAGCACAACTGAGAATTAGTCAAGCTTGCTAGCTCACCCAGCAAGAGCTTTCACTGTTAAACACACAAATCATGCCAAAAGCCATTAATCCTGCCAGGGAATGGCAGAAAGAAGATCTGGTTGTTGATTTAATGATAATGAATTGAGCAGGCTCTTAAGGCTACCTGCAGAGTCTGCTAAACTGCAAAACAAAGCCAATTTTAATAAACACTTTTTACAGAAGTATATATGTTTTCTTTGCCTTAAACACCATGTAAGAGAAATGAGAGTCTAAAATACAGCTTTGTTTACCTGAGCTATATTACTCATTATTATACATTTAATATAGTTATTTATAATGTTAAGTATATGTGGAGTGTGATTCTAAAATGTATCTGAGGGTTTCGATATCTGATAATCCAAAAACACAGAGCTGCGTTGAAAATGTTAAAATACAAATCTTAGCAACAAAAAGAAGTTCTGATGAATGTTGTCCTGCTCTATATCTCATGTAAAGTGCAGCTTCTGGCTACTGTAAGAGACTCATAATGAGATGATTCAGTTATAAAGGTACATTTCCTTTAGTGTTCCAAGTGCACAATTTCTTACATTCCTGAATTTTAAAAAAGCAAAACTTAAAATTGGAAGATTTAGTTTTTTTTTTTTTTTTTAAACAAACATGTTTGCCTTTTTAATTTTTTTTGTAAAGGGATAATATGAGATGATAAGCTATTAATTTGGTCTATTGCTGTATTTGTATCTGTTTTACTTGTTGAGCATTGGTTGTGGATGCACGATTTGGCTGATTTTCACAGCAAGGAACAGCACCTGGAAGACAGAAGAGAATATTGCCTTTCTGCATATGGAATATGGTAAAACCAGCAAATATATTTGAAACTGGTTGCTGCAATCACTTCTTACAATGCTTTTGTTCTCTTATTGTATCATAATAGTGCTATGGTATCCAAAGGAATGAAATTACTTTTGTAGCAAGACGTCAAGTATATACACACAAGCCATACTTCTTTCTACAGGGTTAATAATTATTATCAATGTTAATAATTTGTTCTGGATGATACTTCATGGCTTTTTCAGAGTAAGGTGACATTTTCAATGGTAAGATCATATCTGATGAATCTTTCACTTTCTTAAACATGCCTTTGCATGCTCTATAGGCTTATGATATATATATCTGGGGTGAAGTTTGCCATTAGGCAGACAAAAATGTTTCCCCTGTACTTCAATATGGAATAAAGAGGATTTATTTTTCTTAATTATGAAAAAGTTTCTTCCTCAGCCATTATTTTGAAATAATCTGTGTGTATATATATGAAATTTTGTGTATATACTTCACATTTACTAGATTCACAAATTCAAGAACTATGACTTTTAGAGCTATGTCTGGATGAAAATTTTTCTCTCAGCTGACTACTGAATTGAAGCACTGTAAATGAACTCAGATTCTCCGAGAATGTTTAGCTGATCAGTTTTGCTGAATTCTAGATTCATCTGGAATACTCTGTATAAGCATCGCCAATGAAATTTTTACAAAATATTTTTCATCAACTATACCAAATTAATCAAGCGAAAAGACTTTCGCTAATGAGCACATGACTACAACTAAATTAAAGATAAGAAAATCCCATCCTTATGGTTTTCTGTAGGGTCATTTTTGCATAGGAATCTGCAACGGTGCAAGGGCACTTGAAAAGTTTTATGATCCCCTCCATCTGCTCACTGAACTCCCAGTCCGTTGTCCCTGTCCCTTCAGCTCCGCTGCTCCGGCTGCTCCTGCGGCTAAAGCTTATCAGTGAAACGAGATACATACTTGTCAACAGGAAATGTGTTTCTTTTTAAACTAGCTTATTTCACAGAACTGTTTAGGAGCACAGTCCAACAAACAGCTGAGTCAGCGCAGCTGAAAGTGATGGAGCCTAGGGCAGGAGGGTGGGAACAACTGGCTCCAAGGGGAGGGGAAGGCCAATACGAACATCTAAACATGTCTCTCTTTCAGAGCGACTCTTAATATGGAAGCACATTTTTTTCATAAGTTTCCTCTTCCAACTCCAATCTTCCAGAAAATTTTGAGTACTATCTTCTTCCAATTCTGTGAATTTAGAAACTTAACTAGCAAAGACAAGTAACTCCTACACAGGGAATTCTATTGCAGAAAGCAAGTTCTTTTCCCAGTGCCCTGCCCGGCTAAGCAAAATCATCAACTGCACTTGAGCCACGACTCTCAGGAGTCAGCACACATGCTGGCACCTTGAAGTTCACTTTTGGTGGTCTACTTTTTCTAAGTTGTTTTTCCTCACAGATCTAGCCAGTCCTATAATTTTTTCCTTTCACAGCTTGGAGAAAGAGCCCATTTTGGTTTCTTCTGCTTTTGAATGATGAAATTCTGTGCTTCTGGGACCAAAGGTGAAAGTGTATAGATTAAACATACCAGAAAATAAAGCATACAATTCAAGCTTTTCCTGCCCTCTTTCTCATATCTTTCACTAAAGCACTAATGTTGTAAGATTTCATTAAACCCGCAAGTACAATCTTTGGACTGAACCCTACATGTCCACAATGTCTTCATTCTGTTGTCCTTTCAGGCATAGTAATTAGAGAAAGGAAAAAACTGGCTCTCAAAGGTAGCTTCTGCAGTGGTGACACTGATTTTGATTACTCTGTATTTTTTTCCATTTTGGTAAGTCAATAATTTTTTTAAAAAAAATCGCATTCACTAGACATTCACCATTTATTTTGAGAACTTTAATTTAAAGGAATTTTAAAAATCCCAACCAATTTACTCTAAGAGCATACAACAAAATAAATATTACACAGCTCAAACATATGCCAAGAAGCTCTTTCCTAGCCTGTATATAGGCACATACAATATCCCTATGTATTCAAGATGTATTGCACTTGTATATCAAGTGCAACTTAGAAAGGAAATAGTCTTCTTTATCTTATCAGGTAATGTCTAAAAAAAAATGCAACATGTAATTCAGATTCAATAGCTACAAAAATCTTAGGAAAAGTCTCCTCCTAGATCTGGAAGAGTAATCTGAGCAGCTTGAAAAGGCTTTATTTTCTGGTATAAGGCATTAAAGATAGTAAGGATAAAGATCTTGAAAGCTGTGTAGGCACTTAGAGATGCAAAGGGCAAACAGACATTCTAGGAAGGGACCAGGCACTGAGCAGAAGATATGGAGGTAATAGTCTCCACAGCTGATTGCCTGATGTCACCTCAGGCACAGCACAATCTGTCTTTCCTTCCAGGCACAAACCAGCTAGGTCAACAGCTGTATCCAAAATAATGTAACTGCCAGACTCCCATGAACACAGGGTATCTTGGTATACAAGGAAAAATTTAATGTACAGCTGAGCAGTATTTCCACTTTGACAAAATGAAGGATTCAGATACTGAAAAAAAAATACACTAACTCTTGTATTTTAACATATTTAACACTTGAAAGGTAGGACTTAAAGGGTGTGTGGAAGCATTACACTACAGAGAAGCACTGCAGCTGAAATCATTACCCTGAAGACGCACACATTGGCATTAGCCTGCACTTGTTTACGTCTCCAAAAGACATAGTATGTATAATAAATCAAATCATTTTACTGGCAAGCTTTTCTTAGAACTAGCAAAGCTCACATTTATATTGTCACGTCTTCTGCATGAGATAGCTTAAGAACATAGATGTAATTTTTTTTTAAGATCCAAGAATAGCCAATGACTTGAACTCCGGAACTAAACTTACAGTTCTGACAGAAAAAAAAAAATTAAACAGAACTGAGGAAGAGTGGATCAGTCTGAACAGTCCTCATCTGCTTCTAAGAAGCCCTCTTGGGACAATACAGTGGTATATGGCAAACCTCCTCAGAAGCCAGACAAAGACATTTTACATTCTCTGCTTGACAGTTCTGACTAGTGGAACAATTCCCTACATATATATGAGCTGACCGCTTTTCTAAGAAGCAGTGTTAGGCCTTTCTTTGTGAGCTGTGTTGCTGTCTTAAGTAACTTACAAAGGAAAATATTTTAAAATAGCAAAATACACCTCTAGCCACTCCTGCTCCTGAATTTTAGAAGCAGCATAAACTCTACTTCAATATCCCTTGCTGAATTCTTCTTCGTAAGTAGCGCAGTCAAGTGGCATCACGTGCTCTGTGAAATACTGACAGAGCAGCATGAGGGACAGAACAGGTATTCAAACTGGTAATCAACATTTTATTCATTTTAATATCACTCAGCCTTATGTATATACTTACCCAGTGGCATCCCAGACTTGTTTCTCCAAAGCAGGAATCTTGCATTTTATTAATTTATTCATAGAAAACTGCACATCTATTTAATGTCATATGTTTGAAGATATTATTCCATTGGTCTAACGTGCACTTTCATTTGTCCAGTTTGAATTTTTATCCATCAATATTGTGTCTCATGTTAATTAATATGTTAATACTCAAAATATTATGTTAATACAATTTATTTTCTGAGTGCTTGATAATAATTTTAAAATTAGTTTATGCTGCATGCCATCAGCCAATATAACCATAATTTTGCCTATCGAAACATTTAATTACATACTTTTACTAAAACTGGCAGTCAGAGACAACTGCATGAACAAGACTATTACGAAAAAGAAAGAAATAAAACCAATATTCACAGGAAATAAAACTCTTGATTTTACATGATCTGCATTATCTGTTTTGGTGGATGACATAAAAGGAACATAAATATCTGAATGTTGTTGGGGTTTCTTTCTATACTTTTAAAACCTCGTGTTACTGAAATCAATCTATGCATAATTCTTCCTTTACACTTCCCCTGACACAGAACAAAATATTCAAAATGTCTTTTTTGACTAGAAGTGAAAATATACATATTTTCATCATTAAAATACTAACTCAAGAATTATATGTTCTGAAGCAGCACTGCAGAATCATCCTAAGATGCAACTTCAAAGCTTCTATCTCGTACTCTAACTACTGAGAAATTCAACCTTATATTTCATCTTCATCAATAATTGGGCCATAGTGTATAAAGAAAAATGTTGAACTTCCTTTGTCCTCTGTCATTCTTCCAGTTGGCGCAGTCCTGTTTGTTTCGGGTCAGCTTGCACAGCCTTGGACCATGCATTCCCAAAGTGCACCCAGGGTCACTGCAGGAGCAACAGGCCTGCTCTAATTGCACCTGAGGGGACTGACTTGGGCATTAGCTTGTCACTCTGCTTGAAGACTTCAGTTTGCCCAAGGAGCCAGGAGCTGCTCCGAGAGTTAAACAGTGTACAGATACACCAGCTGCTTGGTCCACTCCTTAGACCCATCTTCTCAAGTGCCCCATTGGTTTGTGCTGGCCCAAGGCATTTCATGGTAAACAGACTCAGCAGCATAGAGGAACACTCAGTTAATATCTAAACCTGCTAATAAATGTTAAATTAATAAGTCTTTTAATTTCTGGAATTTTTTCTGATAAGCAACACCATTTTACAGATTGAGAATAAACATTTATCTTTAATACTAGTATTGATATCACTGACTGAAAGAACATAGACATAATGCTTTGCTGGTCAGGTGTACTTTTTTTCCTTTATGTCTTTCTGTTATAATTCTCCTGTGGCTGGGACATACATCCATTTACCAAATTCATATTTTTACAGGATGATACACAGATTTCTTATTTTCATTTGGTCATTATTGAACAACCACCTTAACAGTGCTTTATAAAAACTGCCAACACAACTTAATGGAAGCTCTCCACACTAAGATAACCCAAACCACTAATGAATGTCATTAACAATTAATTACTATCATTGATACTTTGGTAATTACTCCTTCACTAAACACTAAATAAAAATCTGCTTGTGTATCCAACATATGGAGATATTTGGATAAAGAGTGAGTAATTTCCCTTAGATTAGACTCATCACATGCCAACAGAATCCTCTACAATAAAACTAACTGCGACATACCAGGGGTTCCATCCACATCACTGAAAGGAGTTTCAGTTCTAGCTTCATTGGGAACCAAACTGGCCCATAATTAGTTTTCACAACCCCTTATCAGAAGGGATTAAACCAGCAGCACATTGAGAGCATGCAGCATTAGACTTCCCACACAGAGATACAACACTGCAAATAATACCATCCAGTAAATCTGGATATTACAAATTCTTTGTGAAGTCTGATGCTCTTCCAGCACAGCTTTATGGAAAGACAGGCAGGAACATACAGCTGCCTGACTATGAGATGCCGTATCCATGATTGATGATAAATGTAGAAAACAGAGCACATCTGGATTCAGGTTTATGGGATTCTTCACAAATTGACCAGAGATAGTCACTGAAGGCGGAACAGCTGAGGCACCAATACGTACAGAAACGTGATTTTGATAACTCTATTTGGTATGACAGTTGTTTCTGTCTGTGATAAGTGGAACGAATGCACCACAGCACTGTGTAAGCATCCTCCAAAAAAACCTTTTGCTCTGCTCACTTAATGCTATCAACAATGGCTGCAAAAGGACTGAAAAAGAAAAGAAATTCCTTCTTTCCTGAAACTCCTGCAAAATCTGTACAGTTGACACAACTCCCTGACACAACACAACTCATCTGCCAGAGTCTGCATCCTGATGCAAACAAGGCAATAATGACGATCACTCGGTTGTATGCCTAAAATCTTTTCTTCAAAAGAAAAAATTGACTTGTTTATTTCAAAAGGATGGACACTGTGCATACTAATGATACTATAGAAGCTTTTCTGTCAAGAGTTGGCACTTTAAAACCAAAACAAATGCTTAAAATTAATTATATTAATTAATACTTTTCAAAAACCTTCAAAATTTTCAAATTCAATTTATTTTAGCAGTACCGATTCCACACAATTAAGTTAGATCCACTACTATCAGCATAGCAGAAACTACGTGAAGTCTTCCTTGGCATAAATCTATTAATTTACATACATGGAATGGCACATAGAGATGGATCTGTGTCACGAGTGGGTGTCTTAGGTTGCTCAAAGAATCACTGGCAAAAGCAGGTTTAATATTAAAGTGAAAGTGTGACAAAGCTCATTGGCAAGGTTCACTCTACTACTAACTAGAAGGTTGAAGCACACAGAGAAAAATCAGACTAAAATCTAAAAATCGACAAAAATTATCTCTGTGGAGGCTGAGAATGAAAAAAAAGGTAAGGATTAAAAGGAGTAAGAGAGACTCTTCCTCTTAGTCCCAAAGTTTAGCATAAACCTGCCTGCCAAACTTAGCCCTAGACTTGACCGATGGCTTACATTTGAAGATTTTAACCACATTTAAATTTAGCAGCATTTAATCAATAGCCTAATTTAAACAATTTCTCAAAAGATTCAACAGAATTTACTGTAAGCGCAATAGCAACTCATTTATAGAGCTACTTTATGAATCTAACTCACTTAAAAACCTAAAGAGAGAAACATTCTCAGCACATTTGCTATAGCATAGTCACACTCAGACACCTAAAGGAATATGTACACGGTTTAGATCTGTGAAAAATTCCCCTTTAAGTGCAGTACTCATATCAGATGCCTTTGTATCTCCTCTATGGGTGAAGGTTTGAGCCTCAAGGAGTGGGGATATTGACCCGGGTTCCAAGGGTGGCATTTGGCAGTGATCCTCCAAGTGTAGCAAACTTGAGAGTTCACTAGCTCCGAGAGGTGTCCTGCTCAGAGGGAGATTCCTGGTCACAGCCTGCTGTGAACCAGGAGAGCTCAAACGGTCTCACTTAGGACTGCTGTTTATAGGGTCGCAAGGGAGTTGGCTTTAGTCACAGTAATTTTCCATTGTGGTCACGATTTGGGTCGGTAACTTTGAAAGTTTGATAACAAAAATGCTGTTTCACTTGGATTGTCATTCAAGCAAGAAAAATAACTTTTCATGGCTGTTCATTAAAAAACAGGAGCTCATTAGACAGAACTAGCTCCTGGGAGCAGACAGGGTTTCTGATAAGAAAAAAAAGGAGGTTAGCCCAGGTGCTGTTCATCAATGCTGAGGGCTAACAAGCATTTCTGAGATCATAGTGCATATTCAGTACACATTTTTTTATTCTAAAAACATGTACCTCAAGATTTCAAGAATGTGTTTAGCTATGTTCTGTACTGTCTCTGGTCTCCAGGTAGTTAGGATGTTCCAAAGTGCTTGTCCTGGTCTTTTTTTTCACATCTTCTGTCTTGGCCAGAAGAAGTAAAGTTCTGGCATTTGACAGTTCACACTACTTTACATATGTAGAGGCAACAGGTAGGAGGCAAAGTGAAGCCTCCATACGCTGAGGAGCTTACAGTTTTCCCAGATGCTATTCTCTCTCTGACCAAGAGCTTTCACATTGACCCTTTCCAGCGATAGGCCTAAAAAAGACTACATGAAACCCCTTTCCTGCTACCAATTACTCTTCCACAATGCCTCACGCTCAAATTTTAAAAACACCTATCAGCAGTACTCTTCACCCTACCAAAACTATATCCTCAGGTCTTATCTCCACTAAAGAAACAAATGTTTCTGATAATAACTCTGCCACAGTAACTGTACGCTACAAAGTCTTACTGCATACACATGGCACAAATGCGAATTTAGTGCTAGACTAGAGTGCCACTTCTCCTGAGGGTTTAAAATGTTTAAAATTGGTTGAGCTGCCTGATGAGAGGTACATTTCACTACTCTATGGCACCGATACAGGCAGATTCCCAGGCAACCTGCTTTCTCTTTGTTCTCCACGTACGTTTTGTTGCTCTGTTAACCTTCCTGTAATCGTGTGTGCCTGTTGCAGGTTACAGCCAATTCAGCGAGGCTTTATGCAGGGACACTCTAGGACAGGAATGTACTCCCTGAGACCCTTGTCAGGTCACACGGTTGAACCTGCACCTCTCTTGGACTGCTTCCAAATCCTTGTCTTTGTGCAACTTCAGCACGAGTGCAGGCAATACTTCCATATTGCATCAAGCATATGGATCCTGTATTTCCTTGTCAGCAGGTCAAATATTACTCTCAGATGCCTGCATAGACTTTACTCACTCCAATAAGAATCTTACATATCAAAGAGTTCAGGTCACATAGACAGCCAGGAGCAAAACTGAATGGCAGACATACCTCCTTGTGAAGAGAAGAAAATTCCTTGGAAGCTCCTTTATTTTACCATGCCATACTCATAATTAGCCCCTAAATAAGTATTCTTAATCTACAGATCTCCAGCTTTTTTCAGCCACCACCAAATTAGTCAAATTTGCATGTAGGTAGTTGTCCCAGCCACCACATATATAGAGTAAGAGTAGAGAAAAGTTGCATGATTTACTTGAATACATGAATTACTATATCCAGGAGCAGAACTTAAAGGTCTCTCTACCTGAATCCCAATTATGTCTAACTGATCATAGTTCCTGTTTCCATAAGCAGTTTCTGCCCTTTTCTCATGCTTCCAAAATGACAATCTCTGTGAATCAGGGTGTTTAAGAAACTTTTCCTTCTTAAGGATGAATCTCATTTCTGGACACTGGACAACTTGGTCTCGCCCTCCACCACAAACATAAATGCAGCCTTATCATATGCAAGACCAACAGGAGAAATATGTAACTTCTGAGGCAGCCTCCACACCAAGCTGATTAAGGATCAAGCTCAGAGGCAAGTTACTCATCACGGTGGTTCAGAACAGGTAACTTTCAATCGTGGATGAGAGAGAGCTTTGTCTTATCTTACTTGCTTCCTTTGCCAGCTATGACCTACTCCTCCCCTCAGGGTACACAGAGACTCATTTACAAACTCACTGAATGCCAAATCAGTGCAGCTACTCTTCCCTTGATGCTGACATCATCTCACATCTGTTCTTTCATTCACTTACACTAGCATTTTTATTATCACAGGATCCAGAAGACATGGTATAACTGGCATCATAAGATGCCTACTGCTGCAGAAACGAGAGCTAAGAAAGTCCTATTTTTGTGTAATATCAGTGCTTTAACTGTTCTATCCTCAAACAAAGCAGGCTGAAGTGTCAGGTAAAGCAACTAGCAGCAAAAAAACCCCAAAAACCCCACAAACTAGTAGTAGTACCAAACACCAGCTTTATTCTTCTACCTCCCCTTCATAAATATCAGCATCCAATTATTGTACACTTTTTGTGGGAGAATCTGTATGACACAAGCACAAAAAAAGGGGTTAAGTTTATTCACAATCATTATGCACATTAAATCCCAAGAAAAAAAATACTTCGGCATTACTTAAG
The DNA here is from genome assembly GCA_013398955.1 of Callaeas wilsoni. NCBI lineage: Eukaryota > Metazoa > Chordata > Aves > Passeriformes > Callaeidae > Callaeas > Callaeas wilsoni. Next base: position 161,482 of record VWPU01005997.1, read on the forward strand.
CAATTGATCCTCAAGTTTAGTAATTTCACTAAGCATGGTTACTCTCAATAAAAAAGAAAACATTTAATCAAGTGTCATCAAAAGAGGGGAGAGATTTTCCGTGGTGGGAGTTATAGTTGTTTGTGCTGCTTTAGACTGATAGATACTTTTTAAAATTTGTCCAAAGTCCGTCTATACACAGACATCTCCATGCACACAATATCATATCACCTTTACAAAACCGAATATACTTCTAAAGTATAACGCAAAAAGTTTTAGCTATTTTTAATCAAAATACGTCCTTAAAATTATTTCACTGCAACTACATAATTTAATACTGTTGGAAGATGGTGCATTCCAGATAAAACTAAATATTCAAATCTGGGTAAGATTTTGAAAATTTTTGAAAAACAATGGTATTAAATTATTTATGATATACATAATGCATTAGGCTGTGCAATGAGACAGTTGAGCAGAACAGCTTAATGAAACTATTCCCCACAACTGAGCTGATACTTGGGGAAGGGATAATTGTTTCAGAATTATTAAAGGCCTTGATCAACAAACATTTGCACATGTGATTTCAGTGGAACCCTTCCTGACACTCAAGTTAAGTATCTGGGTAAGTATTTGCAGGACTGAAGCCAAATTATACAATTGGACCCAAACTAAGAGCCCATTTGTTACCAATAAAATCCCAGTTTGGGAGTGGCTGATTATTATAATTATCATTGTTGGATAACACTACACTTCAGATTAATTATTTTTTGCAGCAGTAACTAGACATGAAAATATAACTTGTCCTTTCAGGGAATGACCTCAGTGCTGTGGCCACAGCCCCTAAAATCCAAAGCTCATAGCTAAAAATTAGTAAAACACAGCAAAATAACAAAACTGGAAGGTGATACACAATGTGCTGTCCGAGCGAAGCCATAAAACACTGCAGCAGTTCTTGGGAACTTGCATTGCAATCCCATTTCATTTCTGCTTAGAGATCCAAGGATTGCTGGTGCTTAGTATAATACCAGCTGGCTGGGGGGTCTTTTTCATCTAAATGGCAAAGACATTCCAGGACAGTATTTCTAATTGGGCACTGCTGCTTTAATACTAATTCTAAGGTCTCTAATTTAAAAATTAGAGATATTGCCTGTAGACTTTCAGGGAAAAAAAAGCACTAGGACTAAGTTGGGTACCATAAGTTGCCGACCTGTACAGTTGAAAGAGTTCACTACCTTTGCACATTTTTTATTTAAACCTCAATTCCGAGAGATAGCAGAAGGTAGCACTCCTTCAACAAGTGTCAGCAACATCATTTCAGGCCCTACCCTTCCCCAACCACATTTATTTCTTTTATAATTCTCCAGGCGATAAATTTCTCACATCTGATCAGTAAAACCATACAGGAGATTCTCAGGTTTTCTCAGCAAACAGTACAGCGCATATACCATATGGATTTGCCACATGAATTGCTAAATCTCTGAGGAGTAAGCATGCTTTGATCACATCTTATTTTTTTTAAAGATGTAAGGGTATTTTCTTCTAACTGACGTCTAAAGCTGTTCTGGTATGTCAAAAACACCACATCATGTTCTGCCTTCAATCAGTTTACTTGCAGCCAAAGGAACCACACCTTATTTACCATGATTTTTACTGGGAAAAGAATCAGATCTGCTGGACAGTTCAAGTAAGGAAGTCAGGGAAAACACCATAAATTGTATTAATCATGACCATTTAAATAGCCAACAGAGAATTAAGAAAGCAGTGCATGCAGATGAAATATTATCTTGGCCAACAAACAGAACAAAAGAAAATGATCTGGACTGCTGAAAAACTGGTAGCAATTTTAAGCATCTGAAAGACAAATGACATTGCAGAAAAGACTGGGTTAACGAGGGAGCACTTGAGGAAAGTCTAATCTCCGATGGCATGCTGACTGGGAAGGTCAGCCCAGTGCACGCGTTCTCAGCTGGAGTCAGGCTCCCTCTGCCTGGCCAATTGTCCTATGCACTCGAGATACCAGCCAAAGGGAAGGTGCCTTCACTCTGTCAGCACCTCATATTCTCCCAGTTTAAACACAGCTTCCTTTTCCCTGTCAATTTATGCAGTGTTTCCACAGAGCAAATGCTAAAGGAGGGAGGTAATGTGTGGGAGCCCTTTTTTCCTTTCTGAGCAGCAAAAGGCTCTTTAGGAAGCAGTGTAGAGCTATTTTTAGCACTGTATTCTCAAGTGAGAAGAATGATATTTCAAAATAAATTTTCAGTCCAAATTTTTCTCAAAAAAACTAACTTTGACTTGACACATTACGTTTTGAAATTTAAAGCAAATCTCTTGAAAACTGGCAAACATGAACTTTACATAGTTTGTTATTTCTTCAGTTTTTGTTTACCTCTAATTTATCTACCTGTATATTTCACCTTTCCGTATGTGCTACTGCCACGAATAGAGAGGAAATGTTATGTTTCCTTTTCAACAGGGAGATTTAGCACTAAATTCTTAATCCAGAACATGGATCCACCTTCATCCTCAATCAGGATTCAGATTACTAACTGAAACCACATTACAATTAGTTAATTTAAGGCCTATAAAGTTTGTAGCTATGTAAAGAAGTACTTTCTTAGAAAAAGCAGACATTTTATGAAATACGTAATTCCTAAATCTTGTCAAAGGATCTGGAAGGTGTGAGAGACGTTATAAATCTCACTTCTTTGTAAGAAGATATGCTGCTCTTGGATGTTTTTGAAAAACCATGGTCATTCCCAAAATACCTCTGATGAAGACACAGACAAAACTTGAGTCTGCACTGTGAGATCAGAATGACTAACAGGATGCAAATTTACCCCAAAGGATTGGCCTTAATGATTTTGGGTATTCCTGACACAGAAATGACCGTACTTCTTATTTCAGAAGCATTGTTAATTTCTGGGAACATACTTCTTTACCTTCAAAATAGTAAGTAATCTTTTCACTCAAGTTCATTGTATTCTTTTTTTCTTTTTATTCTTTTTTTCTTTTCATGTTTTATGTTTAGTACTCTTAAACACTTTCAGATACTCTACAGGATTTTGATCTCTACAGGAATAGTTATCATCAAATACAACAGTATAGCAATGAATGAAGTGGAAGGTCAAAATTTACATGAAGACTGATAGGTTTGAAACCTTATAATATGCATTGATTTCTTCTTCATACGTAATTCTTCTTCTACTGTAATAATATCAACGTTATCAAAGTTTTGAGAAATAATTTTTCTTAATAAATTATTTCTATGAAAAATTTAAAATTACATGAATTATATTTTACCAAGTGTTAGCACACATATTTACAATGTACTTAAATTTAAACTATTTAAGTAAATTATAATGTAAAAGGCAACATGCTGCAACATTTGCATTTGTATTTATGCATGTCTCTGTCAATCTGTGATGTTAATATTTTGCAAATATTCTGCTTATCATTGACAGGTTTTGATCACAAACACAGCATACTAACCGTTGGACAGCCCCGGCATTTATAATAAATTTACATTTTTGTATTGCCCAGGCCCATAACAAAGAACCTAAAAATCTTTAAGTGCTGTCTTCTATACTGTCATCACATGAGACTGAAAAGAAAATCTGTTTTCATTACTTGTCATACTAAATATTCTTGAACAGAAGTTTCCAGAGTTTACACAATTTTTTACGAGTAATTACTTAGGTGAAGTAGGACAAGCCTGTGGTTAAACAATGGAGTCAGGATATGGCACTTTTTCTTTAATGACTGGCTTTGTCATATACTTTACCTCTAACTTTGAGCAAGCCCTTCTCCACTTCAGTTTTCCACATCACAGCAAATGGTAACATTTCACTAACTCATAGGTTTGGTTTGAGAATTAATGAGAGTCCCATGTGCAAAAGACCTGTAGATTCTGGCTTCTTCTTTCCGCTGTGAACTGATAGGAAAATGACCTGTTCTTAATTTGAAACAGAGACTCAGTGCTGCCCTTCATCAGCACATGGAATTCTCATTTATGTCAACAGGAGTTGCATTGAATATACTGAATACATTACTTAGCCTAAAAGTAAATGAAGAAAAAGGGATGGAAAGAAACTCGTGGATTCTCCTTGCCTGCTCTTAAAAAGTCTAACAGCTCATGGCAGTAGACACATAATCAGAAAGAAAAATATTTTTGATGGGAGGCAAGAATTGCTGCCTGGTATTATAAATGAGAATGGAGAAAATTGTAGCAGGTCCATCTGTAGAGTACATTTAACTCTGCTGCAAGAGCACCATCATAAAAAAAAATGATGGTACATACATTCAGTCACCATAATATATATCATGCTCTGTAGACATTTGTATCAAAATAAACCTTTAATGGCCTCAGCATTTCAGCTTTTCACACCATCTCCAGTGCACACCAAGAAAACTGTTACCTTTTTCTCCTATGTGAGTGTTAAACTAAGATAAAAAGGCCCGACATTTAGAAAAAAAACTCCAAAGCTTTAAAAGCTCAAACTTAATCCAAGGCAGTACTACACACTGGTTTTGGTCAGATATATCTATGGTGCAAGAACAGACTCGACTAAAGAAGATTGGTTTTTTTTCTGGAAAGAGATTAAATATGAGTACACAATTTTAATCTCTTGCTTTGATCTGAGGTAAAAATTGTCACAGCAGAAAAAGACATTTTTGGTTTTTTGGAAAAAAAAAAACAAACCAGAAAGGAGAATAATTGAGAAGCAGCTGGTTGGCCATTACCAAGCTCAGGGAGGCAAACATGCCTATAACAAGCAGGCATGTTTTAAAATTTGCCATTGCTTAGCCATCTACAGACAATGAGACTTGACAGTTCTTTACGGAAGGCAGGCAGGAGCTACAATTCTGCATAATTAGGCAATAATTAATCAATCCAAGGACAGCAGCCTTGTAAATTTGAAAAATGGTAAGTGTAGCTGCCTATGTGTATGAGTTAGTCTTTTATACTTTATACTGCCTGCATGCAGTCCTGGTCATTTAAAAGTCTGCCTGTCCAAATAACATTTTTTCACTTCAGGGTGTATGTTAGTGAACAACAGAGGATTTTTGACTGGAGAAAGACATTCCTTCTGAAGAACAGAAGGATTTAAAAACAAAAGGGCAGACTAGATCACAATCCTCCCAAGAAGCAGGTTACCAGAGGCAGAAGAACCCCAGCTATGGTATTTTGACATCACCACACATATGCTCTCTTTTTCTTCATAAAACAGTCAGACAGTGGATTCTCTTATTTTCTCTGGTTTTAGCACTCCTCCAAGCTGTGAAGAATTTAGAGTCTATTTGTTAACATAGGATAGGTACAGCTTAAGTATGCCTTTATAACACCACTATCTACCTTTCTGCTTATGGCTTTCCAAAGCACCAGAAAATATTGTATCTTCGGTATACCCCAAATCCTGACCTGCTACTTTTGGAACTAGTGGCAGACCTTGTATATGTGTTAAGGACTGTATCTTTATTACACATAGCCAAAGTTTTGCTCTACTGTAAGTGGTCGTTCAGTGATGCTGATTGCTGAGTCCTGCCTTCTAACATTATTAATAGATATGACCTTCAAATGTTTCTGATAAAATAAGCTAAAACTGACCATAAGAAAATTTTCAGAATAGTATTTACATGCATACTATATAAAAAAAGTCTTTCAGCTGCTCATCCTCTTTATAAACTAACGTAATTTTCATTAGATTAGGCTTTCCCCTAATATATACTTAGATTTGGTTGATTGCACTTAATTGCCACCTTGTCTGTCTTGTCATGTTTGTACTTCTCTTAGAAATCCATTTCTGGCTTGCTTTATTCCACGTTTTCAGATGTAAGATATGTTTTATGTCCTTTGAAGTATGGTATTAACAGAGAAGTGCACTCAGAACGATCACTTTAGTACCCCAGACACATAACGCTGTGAAAGCATCTTCACAGTAACTATAGCAGCAAGCATGTTAACAGCATGTCAAAATACGGAGACCGGACAAACACGTTCAAAACCAGACCTACTTTATGCTGGATACTAAGAATAAGCAGTAAATTAACAACCTACTGGTCATGCAACCGCAAAAAACTGTGGAATCAGTAAGGAGAACACCAAAGGCACACTTCGAGCACCAGCACTTTCAACGCACGAAACCACTAAAGGGAGAGAGGCTACAAGACGAACACTGACCGAAAAATAAGGAAACAAAGAAAGTTTCACCACAGTTTTGGGTGGGTTTTTTGCTAATACAAAGTTTCTCCGTTCTCCCCGGCTCTGTGCCTACACGGTGTAACTCAGCGCGCCCGAGATGCAGCGCAACTCGCAAGCACCGCAGCTCGTCCCGGCGGGGATGCCCTGTCAGGGGGGCACTGCGAGGCCCGGGGGAGCCTCCACAGGGGCAGGGTGCGCCGGCCCGAGCCCGGATCTGGACACAGGCACCTGTGTCTGGACACAGGCACTCCGGTCCCCGAGCGCTGCCCGCCTCCCGGGAGCGCGCTTTATTCACTGCCTGTGCTCCACCCGAGGAACAATCTGTTAACGATTAAATCAGCAGCGGCCGCAGTTCAAAGCCCTGTCCCGCGAAGCAAAGGTGAAGATAACGTCCCTACGGATGGCATCGAGTTTCTGCTGTTGCAATCGCTTTTAATTACCCTCCAAACGGCACATCACACAGCGATCCTCCGGCGCCGGACCGCGCATCGCGATAGCCAGATACCTATAAACGCTTTTACAACGCGCCCGCTGATTAAAAAGCGATTAGAAACTTATTTGAAGTCGGGTGTTCTCCCCGGGCACGGAGCGCCTCCTGTCAGCGCCGCGGGCCGGCCCGAACCCTTCTGCCGGTGCGCCCTGCCCGGCCCGCCCGCACTTACAGGTAGGAGGTGAAGACGCTGAGGTTGGCGGGCACGGCGGTGAGCCCGCGGTCGGAGCAGTCGGCGCGGAGCAGCACTCCGTCCAGCTCGCAGCGGCACGGCGCCGGACAGCCCCGCGGGCGCTGCCCGCCGCCCCGCGCC
>VWPU01005998.1:0-97215 GCA_013398955.1 Callaeas wilsoni
CCTGGGGCGGCGCGGGCAGCGACCGTGCGCCTGCTGCAGCCCCGCCGGCAGAGCCCTGCGCCCCACCGGCCGTCCCAGCGCTTGCGTGTGCCCTCGCCGCGAACAAAAACGCGGCGTGTTTTACAACAGATTGTATTTCTTTTTGTCTGACTTAATCTGGGTTTACGTAAAATGAAACATCGGTAAACCCAAATATTTTAGTTGTTCTGCACACCTTTATCTGCCGACATGAGCGGTGAGAAAGCTGAATTTAGATTGACTCGTTGTTAGTGCAACCTAATCTAAAACCAGCTAGACCAAGCCATTTTCATTTTCGCTACAAATATCAATGGGACTGCTGGTTTTGAAAATAATTTGCTCTTTTGGATATTTCTGGTTCTTTTCTTTTGAATCACAGATGAAATTTTTCATTTAACTTAATTGGCTACTGTATTTACGCTTCCTACTGTTTTTTAGGAAACAGTAAAAAATGAGAAGGTTGTTCTTTTCCTCAATTCTAGAGCAGATATGAGGCAGACGTAATTTCTCATTCAATTCTGTTCTTAACGTAGAAAATCTTACACTCCTATGAGAATTTTCATTTTATATTTAAAAAAAAGTTATCGTTATATTGAGAAATTGCCCATTGTTACAAATTTAGCTGAACCTCTGTGTTCTTTATCCCCCTTCTTTTTCCTTTTCTTGAATGTTAGAGTACATAAATTGTAGAACAGTTTCAGGCTTAGACTCTAGCTATGGGATTTCTTTCTGTTCTTGTACATTATCACAAAATTATGTTGCTTGCCATCTATGGGATGCTTTGATCCAAAATTTCAGTCATTGTTTCCACATTTAGGGGCTGGAATGAACATCAAAGAAGTGGGTGTACTGAATTTGCTGAATGCCAAAGCAGTACAATAACATGCAAAGGATATAAGCAAATCCCAAAGGTAAAATGTGCTGCCAAATCTTGCACATAATAGAAGCGCTAAAGTGACAGTCTGTCTTTGACAAATGCATAATGATATCAATGCCAAGGGAAGGAACTAGCATGCTGAAAGGTGAATAAAAGAGTTGGGAACAATTCGCTACATTTACACATTTCCTCAGTGTGTTTTCACACAACAAGAAAAGCAGATGAGACAAATGTATTAGGTAATCATTGGAGAAGACCGTAAAACTCCTGAGGATTTTTAGTAACCTGGATATTTCCTTGCCTTGTAATGAGTTTTTAAAAACAAAACATGGTTAGAAACAATTCATATTCTACAAGAAAAAAATGCGGTCCACAAGGAATGTAAAAAATGGTTAATTCTCTTTTCCTTTGACAAGATCACATTTAATGCCCATATGGTAGTTGCAATATGCTGTTCTCTTTCCTGGTTGATAGATTCCTAAATGCTTCAAATAGTTGCAAAGGCAAGTTAAGGATTCCATATGCATTCACCAGATTTTCCAACACTGTGAACTAAGAGAGTAATTTAAATGGGTGCTATAATGGAAAAACATGAGAGTCACTGCACAAAACCTATCAATTTATCTTGTAAAAGATCTGAAACCTACTTGTTAAATTCATTTTCTTTTCCTTTCTTTGAAAACAAAACAAAACCCAAAGCAAATAATAGCTGTAAAACCTGTAACAAAAGGCTTGCTTCCCCAGTATGTACAACACTTAGCAGAGGCGAGTCTCGGGTAGTTTAGCAGATCCTGGTGTGTTCTGGAGAAGAGAGGTTTTTCCCAAGCCTGCATGTTAATGTTCATCAGAGGGAGTCTGCCAGAGGCTGGCTGAAGTGCAGCACTCCTGCTGCAGCCACTCAAATATTCAGAAGGAAGTTCTGCTGTAATAAAACTTCAAAGAGATAACGATTGAGGACCTGCTCTTCCCCCATTAGTTTTCTGCTCTGTCTCTGGTAGCTGAACAGTCACCTCCAGTTTTCATATGACTGGTGACTGAAAGCATGGCTGCCACGTGTCAAGAGTGCTGCTCAGGTGATAGGTTCATGGCCTGTCAGCATTTTGGCCAGGTGATAGCCCTATTCTGGTCATATGATTTAAAAAAAGGCTATTCTGTCTTTGAGAAAGAGAGGGTTAGCCATTGCAGGAAAAAGTGGCGTGCTCTTGCCTTGACTGTGGTTCCTGTTTTCCAGCTACAGATGTCTAAGGAGCAGTTTAAAAATTCTAGGTAGGGTAGCATTCCTCGTGCTCAGTAACTGAGGAAAAAGCTTCTGACTGGCATGGGGTTGTGTTGAGACTGGAGGGAGTGTTTCCATTGCCTGGAAACGTGGATTTTCGCTTGCCATTGACTTTGGGACAGCCAATTAACTCGTCAGGGTGCACCTGAACTTAGTGACTTGGGCTCTTGAAGCATCCCACAGAGGCATATATATGGTTTAAAGCTGCCTGTGTCTTGCTCTTCCTTCCTGTTTTCTCTCCTACTCTGAAATTACAGGTTTTCTACTATGCTTTGGTGAAGTGTAGCAAATAATGTAATTCTTTATACATATAACATCCTGGTTTGTGCAAGCAATTAGGAAACTGAATGTCATGCCCAGATGGGGACCTGATCCTGTATGCCTTGGCTGTGGTCCTGCATTAGATTTGTAGGGAGTGTGACCTACATTCTCTTCCAAAGAAGGCTGGGTAGGAAGGGACATCTGGTTTGGATTGTGGTTGCTACTAAAATCTCTTATGAAGCAGAGAAAAGAGCTGCAAGTGGTCAGGCAGAGATGCATCTCTTACGATAAAACAGAATACGTACAATCACCACTGAAGAAGCTAGACAAATAGATAATTTGAACTAGATTAGATGATGTCCAGTACTGAAGGAGGGAATGTCTAGTCTTTTGCATTTCGTAGGCAAAGTGTCAGACTCCGTGGCAGCCACCTGCTAACACTGAGAACAAGCCTGCTCTGACCACAACAAGACTGTCTGTGTGGTGATGGGGGAAAAGCTGAAACCATCAAGAGCTGTGAGATTCATGGACACTTTGCCAAAAAGGGAAAATGGTTAGTGGCAAGTAAGTCCCATCTTCTTCAGGATAGTGGTAAGATCTCCTGAACATCCCTAAAGACATGCTGCTCCCCAGAAATCTGGGTCAAAATGTCACTATTTCCGCAACTCATCTACTTCACTGATCTCTTCTGTTGCATCCTTCTGTCTTGTCACAGAGATACTGCTGGAAGCAAACCTGGGCAGATAAAAAGATCTGCAGAACAGGGACAGAGATATGGGGATCAGAAACTCAGGTGGAACTCCTCTAAATCCTCACATTTGACAGTCTAGCCAGAGCCTGAAGATGAATGTGCAGCTCCGCCTATGATGCTGGAAGGATGTTAGTTTACCTTGACTATTAGTGATATTCTGTAAGTTGCTGGGCAAATATTGAGCCCTCAGTAAAAGAGGAAAAAAAATCTTTGAACAGTCCTTTGCTAGCCTGGAAAGAATGGTTTTAATCTAAGAGTTAAGGAGACAGCTGGCAAAACTCCATACATTAAAATAATCACCAGCAACCTGCGTGAGGGTAAAAAACTACATGTAATAGATAGATACATGTAATAGTTCCTAATAAAATCACAAGGAAAAGAAACTAAACAGGTCATGATTATTATTAAAAATCAGACGGAAAAAGATAAACAAGGAAAACCAAAAATTGTAATAATTGATTATAAGTACACCTGAATTGAGATAAGAGACTTGATGGAAGAATTCATATGGCTGGAATATTAATATAAAGGACATAGATTCTTCAGGAAGGAGAAGCAGGTTGAAAGCAAGGAAGGATATCATGTACTTAGATGTCCAAAATGGAGCATGTGTATGATGATAAAGAAGACAGCTAGGGTCTCTTACAAAGTATTAAATCTGGAAGTTGAAGTGAAGGTTAATTTTGATAATTAAGTAGCAGAATCTTCTAAGGCCCTGAAATCTATGTTCTTTACCTATCAAACCATTGGTAAAGGCATTGGTCAGCAAATTCTTGGCTGATGCTAGTTAAAAGGGAAGAGCTGCGGGTGAATCAGTCTTCTAAAAGGGTTGAGGTTTATGAGTTTGGTTTTTTCCTAGAGACTGTTTTCCAATTTTTTTAGAATTTCTCAGATGCTCACTTACTTTCTACCTCAGCAAAAGAATCTTTTAGACTTGCTGAACAGGTCCAGGCATCCTCTCAGGTCCGACGATATCTGTGCTTTTTCTGAAACAAGGATGCAAATACAACAGGGAATTCACCTCACTGTTGCATTGAATAATGAAAATGTAGGGACTCTGTTTAAAGTTCAGTGAAGATCAGGCTTGTTTTAATTTGGATTCAGCTTAGCTGCAGAGTCCTCGTGTTTGGACTTTGAATTCAGAGGCAGATTTATTTTAGATGTTGCCTTCATCAGATAAATTATTCTTGTCAGACATCTTTTCAGTCCTATGACTTAATGAGACCTCTCAGCCAGGACTAGGTAAGTCACAACTCATCTTTCTCAATTTGCTGGTTGGGGTCCTATTCTACATTACTTCCTTTGTTTTGCTCACACTTGCAGGCTGCCTTCATGCACACTGGACACTGTGGTCAGGGTGCACACTGTGACTGAGCCTTAACTCTTTAAAACCCTGAAAGGTGCAGTGTCTCAGGGAGACGTTCTCAGGCAGATAATTTTGGGTTCTTATAAGTTCCTATTTCCTTCAGTCGAGTTTGTTTCTGATTTTCTTGGACATTGAAAGGGCCTGAGGAAATGTTCAATACATTCCTCTGTGTGAACAGTAAGAAGCTGAGGTCTGAGGAACGTGCATGAAGTGTGGCACTATTCCACTGCAGAACACTGAAGGCAGCAGTGCTTGGGTGGTGTGATTGAGGCAGAACTCACAATGCATCGGGCCAGAAAAAGGTGAAGCAGCAAAAGTAAAATTATAGTCTTCAGGAAGATGAAGTCTTCTGAAGTCAGACAATTAGGAAGCAAGCTCAAGAGAAAAGGATCTATGAAGCTGGGACAGCTGAAATATTTTCTACCTTTTATTGGATCAGACTCTACTAAATGCATCAACTTTAGCAGCTGGCTAGTGTAATTAACACCAGCTAAAAAGGGTAAAGTCTTTGCCTAGGGTAACATAAGGGCAGGACAAATATTTTTCATTTTCTTGGCACACTTCTTAATTATTCCAGATAATATTCCAGTTTCATCATGGCCACCTGAAATTTGCTAGCAATTGTTTGGAGAACACAGAAAACACCAATGAGAAAAAATTTTAAAAGTCGAATGTGACACCAGTTCTTTCAGAGGGAGAGTAAGACAAAAAGAATTCTGGGTGCCTATTTATCCAAAGTTTTTTCAATAGTTCATAATGAATTTTTAAGCCCCAAAAGATGAGAAGGAAATAAGTAGCAGCCAATATGAATTTGTGAAATTCATCCACTTAATTAATACAAATTCATCAGTAAGTAGTCATGTCAAATTGATTTCATTTCCTCTTAAAACAGAGTAACAGGGCACAGGTAAGGTGGGAAAATGATAGTTGACAGGTATTCTGACTGTTTGATACCATGTTGCATGGCATTGTCTTGAGCAACAATCTCAGTACTGTTTAAGGCCTGTGCTTGTGTATTATGTCAGGTTTTGGGGCACCAAAGTCCTAGAAAGACACAAAGGTAGTTAGAATCCAGGGAAGAATAACCAGGTCACAACAACATGACATGTATGAAAAATTGGACAAAGTGTATTGCATTTCTTTCTCTAGAATAAAGAAGACTGATGGGCCATGAGAACAGCCTTTGATTTTATTTACAGCAGCCTTTTACAGGAATTATTTGTTCTCTGTGGTAGATAAAACAGATTTGCCCTGGCAAATTCATAGTAGACCTTAGGAAAGAGCTTTCTGACTCTGAAGATGGCAAAACTGATTTTTTGAGAGGGCTGTGGAGTCTTCATCTCTGAAAATGTTTAAGAACAGATTTAAGAGGAACACCTCTTAAATTAAACTTGCCTAGAGAGAGGGCAGAGACCTTCCAAGGGAATCTTATTTTCCACTGATCCCTGGACACAAAGTCAAATGCCTGCAAGCTGCGGTTTCTGTGCCATCCAGGGCAGGAGATCTCTTTGCAGCACAAGAGAAAATCCGTACTTTACCTCCCACAGGCAGCAGCACAACTAAGGCGATGCACCACTGTGCTGGAAGCTGAAGGGTCAAGCCAGCTTCCCTCGTGTGCTCTGGTTTTACTCTCACTGCCTAACACTATTCCTTGGCACCTGTGCTGCAGGCAGTCTTCTCCAGTACAGCCAGTCTTTTCCTGTGGAAATGCAGAGAGGTGTTCAACATTTTTTTACCAAGTCCTTTACTATCCTTGTGTTTTCTCCATTCCCATGCATCTTTATACAGCTGATAGTGAGTAATGATGAAATTTAGCTCAGTAGAAAGTTTTGCCTGAATATATAATCTTTTGGAATTGTGATTAGAGTTTCTAGAGTCCTCAGTAAATCAGAGCATTTAGCTTTTCCATTGTTTCAGAACTAATTATTGAAGTAGCTAAATGTTCAAGAACATAAAAATGCACAAATGGGTGTTAGTTGAATGGACGTAGTAAGATATTTTCTGGCATGAAAAGCACAGTATTTATGAGTTAATTTAATCAGAGAAGAAAAATATTGAGTAGGTGACGAAGTAAAAATGATGACTGTGTATTATGTTTTGCCATGCAGCTGAACAAACACATTCAATGACAGACTTTGGCAGGAGCTGCAAAGATGTTCTTGACAATGGCATGAATAAATATTAGGTGCCGCACACAATTCACTGCATTCCAGGCCTTGAGCAAAACCAGGTGAGCTTTGCCTGGAAAATTTGGAAGAAACAATGTAAGCATGTTGGGGAAATGTAAACATCTACAGTATTCTCCCCAGCTGCTTTGCTGTAACATTTTCATTTGCATCAGCAACAACTGTCATTTTTTATCTGCTCTACTTTCATTGCACTTCTAGGAAAAAATTAAACTCCCAGCTACTGTAGAGTTCATGGGAAGCACTTCAGTAATATTGCCCAAATGAAGGACTTTATACTTGCTAAACAAAGTACATTGATCAGGCTTCATTTCCGTTGCTGCAACTAGTTTAGAGAAATAAAAAGGAATATAAATACTTTGGCATTCGTCAATACAGAAGCAGAAAGATATCTCCTAGTAATTTAAAATGGAAATGTGAGGAAATTAGAAAGAGGCTATACAACATGAATGTGGGCTATTAAAAGAATGAGTAGGACAATATGGAGGAGAATTTCCTTTTAAAGATTATTTTTTCTCCAAAGCTGGTTTATAGTCATAGTCTTTTGCTAAAACCTACAGCAGTACTGGTAGCTCAGGCACACTTGACTGCTGAGGAGAAAAGAGAGATGGGAACATCCTGTAGTGCTCTACTCTTTATTCTGACTCCACTGAGGGAAATTTAATTCAAGGTTGGTCCTTGCATGTTCAGTGTTCAGAGGGGTAGTGCTGACAGTACAGTTTTTCATCTTGATTTTTTGTAATCCTGAGAATATTCTTAATTTGTGTTGGAACAATAATTTCCACTGACAAAAATTAAACTTGATGTGGAAGTTTCTCTCATTAGTTCTATTCTCTGCTGATCTCATTTGCAAGTGCACGACGTTCATTTCAGAAGTAATGTTCCTGAGAGTAAGCCTCCTTCTGTGTCACTCCAGAAAGCCATGGGCACGGTCTGCCTGGAATCCTTAAGCTGTTGTGGCCTGACGATTCTACAAGGGATAACGATGTCTCTCCTTCTTTACAACATGATGTGTTTGTGTGCCTGGGCTCTTCAGTGAATCCCAGGAAGAATAAGCCTGCAACAGAGAAATCACTGGCCTAGCTGGGAAGGGGAGAGGCAGCTCATGTCACTTCTGCAGTTTCTTTTCTGGAATGAGTCCCAGACAAAACTCAGAGCAGCTTCAGACTCCTTGAGCGTCTATAGCCTCATAGGTATGTTTTAGAAGCTAAGGATAGATGTGGTATTAAACTACCCAGCCCACAGCTCCCCTTTTTAACTTGTTTTCCCTATTCTGTGAGGGATATGAGGGTTTGTGAGGATGTATATCACCTTCTTGTGAGAACTTCAAAGGGACTGGGCTTGGCACATTTTATTTATGCTATATTTTTTTTACTGGAAATAATATTTACTGGAAATAAAAAGAAAACAGTGAAAATCCATCTTCTGTGTTTGGCTTTCTCTCCTCTGATCCTTTCAGAAGTGAAACCCTTAAAACTCAGTGAGTGGAGCAGCAAACAGACTACAGTGACATACTGGTAAAAAGTCTAAAGACTATTCTTTTATGTCATTTTTACACGTCAAGATGATTGATGTTAAAGAAGAAGTAAAACTAGGTCTCTTCAGTCTAGAACAATTTTGTTAGCTGAGGATTTGTAGTGTATTGCTGTCTGGGATTATAATTTTGCATTTCAGTATGTGCCTTATGGATTTCTCCTCGAAGTTTGTAGGGAAGGTTGATTTGCTCAAAATGACCAATATATCTTTTGAATTGTATCTGTTCCACAGCCACTGGCTGTTATTATTAAACAACTTGGATGGTAATTTTATGGCTCAAAAGGATTCCAGAAAGGGAGATCAGGAGACATCCTGATTTGTTTGCAATTGCATATTTTATAAGGAGTCAAGAGTTTCATCTGAGCCTGAGTTAAGAGATGACTTCATCACACATTATTATACCTATTAGAACTGTATCCAAATACTTTTTACTAGTGGAAGTTCTTCTGGACTAATTATGTCCCATCTGTAGACATACATGGTACACATACGGGCAAGCAGAAAACTTAGCTTTTTTAAAAAAATGGAAGATACTTTGGGAATTCTAGACCTAAATACAATTTTTATAAAAGGCCTGAAAATTTGGGGCCTGAAGTCTGAATCAGATTATATGTTTGCTTCATTTGTTACATTAACTGTCCAGGGAGCCATCACTTGTTTCATATCTCAGCATATCTTGACCGCTGGGATAGCAGTCCAGGAGCATGTGCATGGCATCTGTAATTGTCAGATGTGTGTGTTGGACACACAGAGAAAGCATTGTTTTCAGCTACCTTTTCTGAGATATTTTGCAAACTTCACCTATCTGTTGTTATGCAGGAGGTTGAAGCATATCCTGTCTGAAAGAATTCCTCACTAAGAGAGGACTCCTATGCTTCAGTGAACAGTTGTGAATCAGCTGAAGGAAAACAATAAAATATTTCCATATATGAATCTTGGTGCAGAGGTTGCTGTCTTATTTTACAAATTTTAAGTGAAACATTATTAAAAAAAAAATAGTAGGCTATCTCTAGCTGGTTACTTCCAAGTCTTGAATATGGACTTGCAGATCTTCACTTTTATCCTGTAATTCTTAACTGCAGAACTTAAAGCATCTAGAGGCAAAATTTTGAGCAAATAAAGCTGTGCTTCTTCATAAGGATGTTTTCAGGGGAGCAAACAATTATCAATGTCAAGCCAATACAAATTTCTATAAATGTTAATGAAATCTGTATTGGTAAGCTGAAAGCTAAGCAGACTGAGTGAACAGGAGCAACTCTGAGCCTGACTTAAGAGCCAGAATAAATGAGCCCTTCAGTTAGGAGAGATATGAATACCCTCCGAACATGAAAGGGACAAGGGACAATTGGTCAATCATTTTGGTAAACTTACATCTCCTCATGCAATCTACTTGCTCCTGGAGACATTGCTTAGGTATTGATATTTATCTTGTTTTGTTTCCTGTATGTCATCTCTGACAACACTTGAGTAAATTTGATAGGAGAATAGATGGTTTTTTTAATCTCATGGTTATTCTAGTAGGCTCAACTGATTATGGAGAAAATAATTTTTAGTTATTTTCTTCATCAAATACTACAGAACAGTTTCAGAAAGCCCTTAAATACAGGTATTTAAATAGCTGTAGGTTTAGCTATTGCATCTGCATGTACTTCACTTTTTCCAGTGTCATAAGCGTATTTTGAAAGATTGTGAAAGTTAACTGCTGATTTTATTGCAGGGTATTTAAAATTACAGTTAATATTTGTAATGATGCCTGTTCCTTTGATTAACTTTGGTACTGACTGGGACTTAAATGTGATTACACTGCCAGAAAGAAAAATTCTTGTCTCTTTATGGTTCCTCTCTATTTCTACAAGTTAGAGAAATGGTTCGATTACTGAAAATACCAGAACAACTGCTGACCTATATTCAGATCTTTTAACCTGCATGTTTTTGTGGTGAAGGATTTGTTGAGTCAATGATTGCATTCTGTTAATAAGCTGTGTTAATAAGTTGTATTACTTTGGGCTCATATTTGCAAAACTCCTATAGAAACAATTGTTTCGTAGATATTTCTCAGGAATATTATATACATAAGCATCAGTAATGAATTCTAATTTGTGGTTAGTTAATGATACGTGGCTGATCCTAGTACAGGAAAGGCTCTCTCGGTCTGTCTCCTGTAGTCTGTAAGAGATACAAGCAAATAAGACCTCGTAGCCGATAGATTGTGAGCTGTATGAGTGGAGAAGGGATGTTACAGACATGAAAACCATTTCTGGTTGCATTATTACATGAATGCCTCTTTAAGGATTTTAGTCTGAAAAATCATTGTGTTACGTTTAGCACTAAATAAATTTAAGCCAAAGTTTTATTCCCAAGAGAGAAATTTTACAAAACTTGTGGATTCCAAGTTTTATAAGATCCTCCGTTGGTCCAGATTCGTAAGCCATAGAAAAAAATCACTCCATTTCTCTAAGCTACTGTACAGTTTCTTGGCAACTGATGATAAACAGATATGGCTTGTTAGGAAATCTGTCTGCCTTTTTCTCTTTCTTATTTTAGATGTTATCTGGAATGAAAGCCAATGCTGTCATACAGGCTCCAAAAATAACAAATCAAATAATATTTATAATATAACTTGGGATGTAATATTAGATTAAGTCTTTAGGCTCAGCCATATTGCAGAAAAAAAAAGTTGTAACATAAGTTTTCCAATTCTAAGCAACAATGGCAAAAAAATCAGACTGTGTGCATTGCCTCCTCCCTGCCCATTTGCTCCTGCATGAGAACTGAAAGAAGCTGCTTTCTAAACCCAAGTACTTTGAAGCTGCTGTGGTACATGACAACATGAAACTCTAAGACAGCTTTGGATCCCTTTCTCAGATCCTTGTAGATTTAATAAACAGAGAAGGGAAGTGTGGTTTGTTACTTGTCTGAATAAAGACGGGGCACTACCCTTTATGAGAGCTAGAACTAGCTGAATAGGAACTTAGAGTCAAAATGAAAATTCTATGAACCTTCATCATCCTCTTGTCAAGCTGGAAGTCATTAACACCATCAAAACCAACCTATGGCTATTGACAGATATTTAAAAAGAGAGAGAAGCTGAGATTTGGGGCAAATGGCAATACCCAGTGAAAACTCAAGAACTATGGAAAACCAAAGAAAACCACACAGGATCTTCTTAGCAGACCAGGATTTTCTAGGAAAACCTTCGTTCTCTGCCAAAACGTTCCCATATAACTATTTTCATCCTTCTTTAAAGGATAGATTATGTTTCCATCTTGAAGTACAACTTATTGCAAATTTTCTCCCACAAAAGCGAGTTAGTTTCAGGTGGGTAATTCTGTCATGCAGTAATAATTTTTTTTGAGGGGAAAAAAAGCCTCCAAAAAATCATGTTATTGCACTATAGCAAGAATATATAATTAATAAAACTGTGCAGTAAAATAATCTGCTGCAGCCCTTAAACCAAATAAATTCATCATAAGCATGAAAAGTTCTGCAGGAAAATAGCATAAAAATCTGTAATTATTTGAAATGTACTCACAGTTCCTGCAGTTGCTTTGTTTAATGAATACATTTCAAACACCACTGGCACACTCAAAGATTGACTTGAACTCTCTCTTTGCATTGCTTTGTCGTTAATGGCAAATGGGACTTTTACCTTTACCAAGCTCTGTATTACTTCTTTAACTGGCTAAATAAATACCTGGTACAGTTTAACAGTGCAGTTTCCCATTCTTCTATTTTGGCAATGATGTTTAGAGGATTTCTGTTGTCAACTGATTTTTCCTGACCCACACCTGCCTCTGCAGTTTTTGTGATACAAATCTTTTTAAAGATAGGAAAGATAAGCAGGGAGCAGGTTCAGATTAAAATATTCCTAGGTTTTATCTACTTTTTCAGTGCTATTTTAAATTGAAACCCAGTGTCTTGAGCCAGTTCCTGAGTGTCCCTAGAAAGAATTGTGTCAGCACAAGGGGAAGGATGGGGCAGGAATGAGGGTTGTGAGCAGAGAGATCCTTATTCTAAAATTGTCATTGAAAAGCATTAGAGACTGTATCTGTATAGCAATCTAAAGCATAAAAAAAGATTTGGCACCAGAAACTTAGTTTTAAAATGCAAGAAAAAGGAGAGAGCAATGATTAATTCACTAAAAGTGCAGTAAGATGCAATCAGCTCACATCAGTGCACCTGTTCCCCAATTTTTGGCACAGCACAAAATAAGAGATTAAATATTTCTGTCTATCTATATTATCTGGTCGTGCATGTGTGTGAGAGCACACATATGCAAGCAGGCCCATGTGCAAGTATCTTCTTTCCCCCCCTGGTTATGGTGCTTGGCACGGGAACTGAGCAGCCTGGAAGCAGGCGGTGGAGGTGGCTGCTAACACACAGGATGCTCCTGGATCCAGTCCTGTCAACACCAGCCAGAGAAGGAGACTGCTAGAAACCAGGGCTTGGCTGAGGGTTTGATTTAAGATATCTATCTGGATAATTAAACTGAGGAAATTATATTCCTTTTGGATGGAGCTGTGACAAGTTCTGTCAACTTTAATTCTATCTGTATAATTTTTTGATGTAGTGTTTCTAAACAGAGATGTAAACTTGTGAAGTGCCCTAACCCCCTTCCAGATGTAGTCTGCGTAAACAAGCACCCACTCAGGAACACAGAGATCTCACTCTTGATCTCCCTAATCAGAATTGAGGATATGTAGATTATAATTATTTTCTGTGGGTTCATATGATTACCTCATATGATTTTTACATGAATGGCCTTCTAAAGTTTTAATTGTATGTCATTTATTAAGGTTCTATTAATTTCTTTCTAAGTCTTGGAAGTAAGAGATTGGTTTAATTGGTTTTCAAGGAGCTGTTCAGGTAATTTCCTATTGTTATGAGATGTGTACCATCTCCCATTTAATTATTTTTGTTTGAGCATGAAAATTATTGTCTGCTTTCTTCGGTAGCTCCTGTCCTCTTATAGCTGCATGTGTGACTGCTGTAACACTGTAACCTTGTCTGGAGGGCACCTTTTCGAACTCAGTAGATTTGTCTTTAAAATTCTATGTGAGTTTGTGTGAACAGGATTAGGAAACAGAAATCCAACTTGTACTTTTTTAAAGTGCTATTATTTATTTTAAAAATAATTTATTTAACAAATCATAGTCATGGCTAGATCCTGTAAGAAAGTTTATGTGGAAAACACCTCTTTTAAGTTTGGCTTCCAGCATCCCTGGATGCACCAAGCAGCCTTTGGAGGATATGTCCCATGCTGGGACAGCTGGGACAGCTGCCCTGCCTGCTGGAGACATGCAAGCAGCAGATCTTCCACAGCTGCTCTTTGCAAAACAGTTGGGGGCTCACCATGAGCCCAAAGCTTGCTCAAGTTTTTTCTACCTGCTCCTTACCTCCCTGCATCTGCCAGCTCTGCCCTCTCTGTTCTGTATTTCCTCAGTGTACCAAGAGCAATGGAGTCATCTGCAACAACCCAGTTCTCTTAGGCACTGACCAAGCGAGAGAGACTCCCAGGAGCTGCTGCGCTGCTGGGGACTGAAAGGAAGGGTGGTTGCCCAGCAGAGCTGGGGCACAGGAAGCAGCTTTGGTGGAGTAAATGCCAGTGAGGTATCAGTGGCTCCAGGATGTGTGAATCAGCCCTGGGTGTGACATGGAGGGGACAAAGCTGCAGATTATTTGTCCTCAGATGTTCCTTTCCGTGTGGGCTAAGCAGGCAGGCAGCCTGGTATGGGTGATAGGGAAACTATTGGTGGATTCACAGAACTTTTCTGACAGGTGCTTTCCACAGTGCAACTGTATTATTTCTGCAGCCTGCTGGCTTAGGGAGCAAATTTCTAGTTGCTTTACATCCTAACCAGCCGTACTGCTCTAGAAATTTCCTTAGCAGTTTTTCTGGCTGCTGTATTCATGTTTACACTACCTATGCAGCCTCATCAACACTGTACTATCTGATGTGAAGGCTATTAGCCCTGTTTCAATTATGTTGGTTTATTGACATGATAATTTTTTTTTCCAGAGCGATAATGTTTTCAATAATACACTATATTTCTCATCTGTCAGCTCTTTGAACAAAAACATCCCATTTGAGTAGCTCTTAGTCTTTTCCTTATTCATCAGCAACTCTTTTTTTTTTTTCTTTTTGCCAATTTCCAAGTTGGCAAAAAATACAAGGGTTCAAAACTATTACGTTGAAGCCCACCAGTGCTGGATTGAGTTTTGAACAAGTAAAGACAAACTTTATAATTCCTAGATAAAGTGACAAGGTAGAAAGTAGCTGATAAATGGCTGTTATTCTGTTCTTCTTAGACACAGAAGACAGAAATAATTTTCTCTAAATGTAGTGCTATTGTTATTAAGCTATTCAAAAAACAGAATCTCTTCTTCCAAGCTGGAGATGGTACCTCTGCTGGGTTATCATTTTATGTGCTTATGTATGTATGAACTGCAGGTGACTATTCAATAAATCCATTTTTCTTGTCATTAATATTAAAAGATTTCCAACTTCCACTTGCATGCTTTATTTATGATCAAGTTCTTGCAATCAGAAATGTGATCTTTAATAAAATGAAATGTATGTGTCTGATGGAAAGAAGCATTAATCATGCAGAAAGCAACCAATACACATTTATTTCCTTTTGCCATATTGCCACATTGCATTTCTATAGGTTAATCATGATTTGTAAGAAATATGTAAACATATTTTCAAAGAAGTACTCTCCTTTAATGCACTATGAGTCCAAATAAAGGAGATTATGTTCAGTTCCCTCTTCTATTCAGAGAGCAGGGCAATCCAATGCCTATTTACCTCTGCATTCCTTCTAGGTATTTCTATTATCTTGCATGTTGTGGATTCAAAACTTATAGATGTGAAGTTCTCTAAAGGATACATTTTAAACATCAGTACCACCGTGAAGTGATTCTAATTTTCCATAACCTTACTGAAAGTTAGCCTATTCTTTGTGATACTAATTAGTGCTCCCATGAATGCATAGAAATTATTTGTATTGATATTTCATTTATTTACATTATTGCATCATGATTAATACCCACCTCCTGCAAAACAACTGATTTGCAAGTTTGTTAATATTCTGCTTTAGCCAACTTGGGATATTTATTTAGCAATGATATAATTTTAGAGCTTAGTCTTTTGGCAAAGAACATTTTCAGAACAACATTTTCACTGAGTGAACTACACCATATTTAAATCATACAAAAATGAATCACATAAATTTAAAAATTACATTCATAGCAGAGCTGTACCGGGCAAGAAAGTGTGAATGAAAAATGACTGAAAAAATTCTTTGAATAGTTGCATTAATTTCTACAGGAATTAATTGCAGTTATCGTTATTTCCTTTTGTGTTCACTGTCATCAACTGCCAGTAATCAGTTGAATCTCACAGGCCCACACAAAATGTAAAGTGACCCACAGAGTCTTCATTCCAGGCTCAATTTGGCACTGCATGCACAGCTGACTGGTGCTCAGTGTTCAAGAAGCAGAAAAAGCTTAACAGGCTCAGACTTGTCTTGGCAGTGCAGCTCAGCCCTCAAGTGCTGAGCAGTTTGTGTTACCTAAGCAGATGAAAAAACCGAAAATTGACAACACGAAGGCATTTAGTGCTGGATGTGTGTGCCAGCCTCAGGGGCGGTGTAACAGAGCTATTCCCATCACCTGTTCCTCCTGCCCGTACAGCCTCGGCTGCATGCATCATAATGTTCCCTGGATGCTTGATGGGGCTGCAGAAGCCTGGGGTAGTCCTGGTGCTGGAGACACTGTGAGGCTTTGGCACAGGAATGGGTTTGATGTGCTGAGCATGATCAATGTGAAAATGTAGTGCCTAACTTTAGGCACAGGTAAGCCTGAAAGCTTAGGTGCCCTGAGATTGATGGCCGGGGTGCTGTGGGTGGGTGTGGGCAGCTGAGGATCTAAGCTTTGAACTTGGATGCCTGCAATGGCAACAGGATCCTATATCCACCTGAATCCCATCCTTAGCCTTCAGTGAGTTGGGCAAGTGCTGCTCTGGGAAAAGCCCTGAGGATGAGATCCTTAGTAGCTGGAAACTGGTGGAGTACCACTGAGTGTGTTGAAGCTCACATAATTTACACTATGAGAGGATTTGGCCCTCTGTCTTTAGCTGGAGTCCTTAGTCAAATCAGCACATAGCCAGTATTAGAGGCAGCTCATTATGGAGGAGCCATGTTCACCCGTGTTCTCTTTCTGGGAGGTCTTACTCTTGTTCTTTCATGATTTCTGTAGCTGTACCAATGCCGAGTAGAGGTCACTGCCTCTTAGGAAATAAGTTTTGTAGACTGAAGCTACACAACAGAAATTCTGGCATGTGAGGCTCCTCTCTGGGCTCGGGTCTGTGTGTTTGGGAGGAGGGATTTGCAAAGCTGTGCAGCTGACCAGGGTGAGCAGCTGTGCAATCTAAGGATCTTTCTTTTCCTTTCCCCATTTATTTTTCCTTCCCCATTTATTTTCTTCATCTCTTCCTTTCTTGCTTAGTTAAAGAACAGTTCCTATTCAGCCGCCTATTCCAGATCCATTTAGGACTGTCACTTGGTGAAATACAGAGCTGCAGGCATAGCAAGACAAGCAGAGTTCTTGAATAACTGATGGCTGAAAGGCACTATTTGGCAGTGCTAATTGTACACAGAGTATTGCCCAACTGCACCCTTCTGTTTAATGACTTGTCATTGTATATATTTTATAACCCTTTGTTAGTCTTGAAAATTTGCTTATGCTGATACTCAAAACTCAAAGTTGGCACCACAACTTTAATTGAATTGTGAAAATATTCCAAGACCCTGCTTCGTCTTAATAGTGGCTGTGGCAAATTCCCTAGAACTAATAAAACTCCCAAGTGGTCTTCTCAAAATGCTGCTATGTATAGCTTCAAACTACAGACCAAATTTTGCATGATTTTATGCAGTAGATGTACTCTCAAAGGAAGGACTCTGGTGAAGTAACTCATTTACTTCAGAGAAAATGTCATAAACCTTTCCCATCATTTTCCTGTCTGTTGATACTAACTTACAATAATAATAGCAAAAAATTTCAAAGGTGTTGAAGAGCAGGTTAGAAGCTTTGTTTTAAGACTGTTTAGACGTAAGCAGAAAACAGAGTGAGTTTGTCCATGCCTTGTACACAAGGTAGTTTTGATGGCATTTTGCAAGTGAGGCTGCTGTTATGAATTTTAAGTGACGCTTTCCTTTTGCCATCAATATCCATCTTCTGTGGCACATAGAGCTGACAATAAACTTCAGTGTGAGTTTGGTACATCATGCCTTTATTTGTGCTTTTCTTCTTCAACTAGAACTTAATAATTAAAAGATTCCCACCTTCCCAGCAGCTGGGAAGGTGAGCTTAGTGTAGAAAATTTACTCATGTTATTGTACTTCTATGGCTTTTAGAATTGGTGTACAATAATTTAAGTAAGGCACTTCTTAGAGAGGTAGCACTGAGGTATACCGATCATACTGATAGAACTACAGTGATAGAATTATACCACTCCAGTAATATGAGTACATTTTCTTGCATAAGCAAGCCTCAAGTCAAACTCTTAACGTTATTAAATTGTAGTTTTGCATTATGAACAGTAACACTATACAGAGTTTCAGACGTTAGAAATATTTAGTCTGTTCACAGGGGGCTAGAACAGGATTATATCCTTAGTGTGTAATAGTGCTTTGTTTCTTATAATTTTAAATGTCTCAAGGGAATGGAGCTTTCACCATTTCTGTAGAGACACTATTTCACAGCCCATAGATCTTTCTGTCAGGAATATTCACCTTACAGTCTCACAAATTTTTTCTTCTATGCAAGTTCGGTAGCATTTTTAGCTCCCCTGGATAGCTTTATATGAGAGAGGTGAAAGGAGAGTAATTACAGAGAGAGAGAGCAAAAACAGTGAAGTCTGAAGAAAGCTCTAAATTACTTCCCCATTAAAAAAATCACAGCACCACAGACTGAATGTTGCTCTCATCAGCACCTTGAACAGTTTGAATCCTGTTATGATAAATGTAAACTTAAAAAGATCTTAATGTCAAATGGGCAGGAATTTTACAAAACCAAGAGAAATTTCATCTAGAGATAAGAGTAAAATATTGCTTTGATTTGATTCACTCTAGTAGATTTCCTCCCTTAATCTGATATATCTGCTTTAAACCTCAAGGAATTTGTGCTGGTTTATAGACAGTGAGACCTTGCAATGAAACGGAGAAGTGGGAGTTAACTTTAAAAACATACTGGCTTTCTCCCAAGCAGTGAGTGCTGACAAGTATAACCATATTACTAAAATCACATTAGGAATGTGATATATTAAATAAAAACATGATCATCTACAGCCAAAGTAGTTTGTATTTTATCCATGAAAAAGCATCATGTTACATCAATCTGTCCAAAAAAATGGGGCACATCAGAAAACAATGTTAAGAAGGCTTTTAAAACACATCATTGAGATTACAGCACCTTTAAAAATAAACAGCACTGAATACCAACACAGGTAAAATGTCATTGTGAAGCCCAGATCTGAAATTCAACGGCATGCTTTATAGCTTTCCAGTGTGTGATAAAATCTGTTCACCAGATGTACTATCTGTCTCCTGTGTAGCATACTTGAGCATCATCTAGGTCTGAGGCCCATTTATTTCATGTAAATGCCTTTCCTGTGCACACCTTAGGGCACCCTAATTCTCCATTTTATTTCAGGCACTGTACAGGGTACCATCTGGTAGTGTTAAGCTCATCTCATTTTATTGCACTATTGCAGGGGCTATATCCAGCCCTATAGCATTCTTTCAATGAAGAGAGAGTTCAGTTACTGCCAGCTATTTATTTTTGCCAGAAACACTATACACATGCAGAGTTCACATGTATATCAGTCTCACCTGAAAAGCAGGTCACTGCTTTTCACCCCACGTGGTTAAAAATAGCTAAGTAAATGGTGACTTGCTGATACAAGGTACAGCAGCACTTCTGGGGTGGTTCTCTTTGGTTAAGAGTAGGAGATCTTACTCCTCCAAGTAATGATGTCTCTCTAGTATCTTACTTTTATTAGTTCTATTAAAATGAGAAAAAAAAATTATGTCACGCCTTAAAAAAGCACCTTACAGGAATAACTTAATATTTAAAGGTAGCAATATACCTCTCGACTGTACTTTGTTACAAAGTTCATTTGCTATTTTAGGCACAAATTTACTTCTTTATGTCACATTTCCGCTTGTTTATCCTTTTAAATTATTGTCATTAAAAAAATTGAACTTGAAATTGAAATTGTAGAAAACTTCATCTGTTTCTAGGTTCTTCTTCATTGTCTGTCATTTTTAATCTTCTACCTCCTTTTGAGTCTTTGTTACATATCTTAATGGCCTGATTTTTTTAAAATCCCTTTCGTGCCAGCAATTTGTGCTCTTGGTTATTGCTACTTAGACATCTAACTACCTGCTTGGGCCTACAAACGAGGAAGTTGGAAGTCTAAGTGACAATAATTACTCCCATGGTTTTCATGGGCAAAAAGGGAGCCTGGTTTTTCAAAACTTAAAATTTTTCTGGCAATAGGTTTGAAGTATGTCAGATTTGAAAGTGCAGTGCTGTTGTCTGCTGTAGAGCCTAATTCTGCTTTCCTGTAAACTCTGCTGATTTCAAAATGGCTGCATGCCATTAAGGCAGACCAGAATTATCCTCACTGCTGCAACTCTACCAATGTTGGAGAGGAAAATAACCCCACTTTAACCAAATCATGGTGAAAACATGATGGGAAACACATTTAGCACCAAGTTAGATGCCCTACAACAAAATATACAAGTTTCAGTGTTTCTTAGATGTGTCAAAGAGATTCCATTCTTGATGTCAATGTCAGCATGAATGAAAAAAATGAACTGCTTTTCTCCCCCAGGCTTTTTAAAAACCATTTAAATCACATTTTCATTGCATCCCCTTCCCCTAGTGTTTTCTCCCTAGGCAACATCAAGACCAGAGTAAGGTTATTTGAATGCAGCCTAACGCCTTCCCTCCTCCCTCCATCTTTAAAGCTCTGTCTCCTCTTCAGAGCGGCAGTTGGATAGGATGTTATGCTTTGAAGAAATACGTGTGTCACTTGGGAGCAATAGTTGTGTTAGGCAGTGCTTCTAGACAGAGCTCAGGCAGTGTAGATTCTCCAGTAATCACAGCAAGGGGTGGCATCTGTCCTTTCTCACCCTGGGCAATAGCAAAGTTTCCCATCTAGTGAAAAGCAGAAATGTTCAGGTGTGGTTCCAGGCTCTCTGCACACTCTGGCTGATGCCATTTCAGTTCATGTGTCACTCTTTTCAGTGAAAACCTGGATGAAACACTCATGTGACTGGATGCTCCCGGGCCAGTGCCAGTTTTGATCCATCCTCAAACAAGGCAACAGATGAAAGAAACGGAGGGGAGGGGAGATTTGAAAGTATTCATTTTAGATAAATATTTGAATTACTCATCTGTCATTTCCAGTGATGGAAGTTGCTCTCTTTCTGTAATCTGCTGCATATAATGAGATGACAGTGGACTGCTTCAGAAAATTGCTTGGCTCATCTCTGGTGAGCAGCACAAACACACTATCATAAAAAAAAGTCACTGTTAAATGCTTTCTCCCCTCTCTCCTGACTTTCTCAAATCATTGATTACTAGTAGCCACAGCATGGTACTAGTTGTCATGTCTGAAAATCCCACTTTCCAGATAAATAAATTATAACATAATGAAGCTTAAAAAAGGTGGAATTATGTTCCTTAGTGTGAATTCTCTATGGTTTTAGTTCACTGGCAATGACAAATGTAGGTAGATTCACCTGGATTAGCTGTCTGTGTTGATCTAGAGGACAGGTGAATGGAAATAATAACTCTCTTTATCATACATTGTTGTAGGAAGCATTTATTTTTCTGTTTTCAGTCTCACCTGAAATTGAGAGTACTGGATTGTGACTAGACAAGCTGTGATTCTTCACAGCCAAAGTACATTTTTTCTGGTGGTTTTTAAATTAGTAAAAGTCTCAAACCCAAAAAAGCCTTCATATTTATTTTTCTGGAGACCTCCATCTCCTTTAGCTTTCAAGCCACTCATTCTGTAAAAATGTTAATGGCAATTTTAGTATGAAAATTCATTTCTCCCCTTCACCCCATCAAGCAGTTCATCTCAATAATTCCAAATACATTCATCTGTGAAGAGCCAAGTGTCTGAACAAGTTGCCATAGACCTTAGAGGAGTCAGAGCTCAGAAATTCTGGTAGATAACTGAGTACTGAGATTTTCTATACACCAAGAAATGATGCTTTAAGGAAGGGAAGAGAACTTGGCAAGGTGTGATAGACAGGTGTGGGTGCAGCAGGGTACCAGACAATATCTGTTGAAGGACTGGAGCCTTAAATGTAATTAAGACTGTTCATTTGGCTTAGCAAAAAGAAAACTCATAGATTTTTATTGATAAAAATTCGAATGTGATAATTTGAACTAAAAGGGGAAACGTAATGGCATATACTCATATCTACATTTATTTTCCATTAGCAAAATGCTAATTAGCCATTAATCATTTGATAAAGTATATGTAGCAAAAAGCAGCTCAAAGTCAAATTCTCTAAATAAATAGCACAGTAGCCAGTCAAGGTGAAAAATACCATGATTCTTTCTAAAGAAGAAAAGTAGAAATCATTTTCCCCTCACGGAAATTGTAGCTGTGGCATACATGCAGCTGTACTTATGACACTGGGAATTATGTCCAGGTAGTCAATCTTTTCCTACAAGTGGCTGCAGTTAAGTGGAAGCAACACTGAAACAGACTTACCCATCTCTGAAATCAAACTAGGAGAAAACTGTCCTGGGATTCATCGGACAGTGGAATTTGAAAGCATCACATTCCTGCAAAGGTTCCCTCTGAGCTGGTTTCCTGGTGCCAGTGACTTCTGCTCTGAGCTAATTTCTGCTCCACTCCCATTGCACATTTTTGCGTTCATAGGCCCCTGGAGTGCTGTGCAGCCAGACCTGCCAGCATTGACTGTTTATTTCAGTCTCTGCTATGATATTGAAGGTAACATCTCAGACTGGATGTATATTAAATGAAGTGTGAATGCAAATTACTACCAAACCATCTTTTCCATTTTACGGAAGGTTCTTGTTTGATTGGTTCATTTTACAAGACTTAATTCTGTAGGATGGGCTAAGCATTTTTCCCATTATAAAAAATCCCTAATAACTGGTTCCACATCTGAGACCATGAAGATTAAAATCAACCATTGTGTAGTATATGAGAAGTAACTATTTTTCATAGGGTTTTTACTGTACATTTGGGATTATGATTTCATATTATGCAAATGCATTTTATGAAACCATAACACATAAATGTGTACTATTGTTAATACACATTTGCAGCCTAGCATGTGAGGCCTCCAAAAGAGCCATTCTGGTGTCTTCTCTCATTGTGTATTATGAATAATAAACAAAATGTAGTTAGACATATTCTATATTACAGAACAATAATAGTAAAAATTACATCCTGTCATTAATATGCATCAACAGCGTGTATCCTGGTAGCTCAAAAAGACATCGCAATGTGAATGCATGTTAAACAAAAAGAAAAAGTTGTCTAATTCACAGCAGGAGCAGGGACGGTTTGGGACAGCTCTGATTGTTGTACTTGGAGGGAGGGATGGTAAACAAAATCCTTCTTGTTCTTCGTTTCTTTCAGCCTCACAGTGGCATTATCTTTGCCACTGCAGTCACTGCCTGCATGTTAGTACCTGTGTCATATTTCACAAAGTACTATAATAGGCCTCAAAACAACTGTTCTTATATTTGTTTGCTAAAGAACTTCAAAGAAGCAACTGGTGTGTGAGCAGCCTTGCTGCTACTGCCATGCCTTGCCTGGGTGCTGAGCTTTTTAAAAGCGCCACATGCAATGCTTATGTTGGTGAGGCCATTCAGAAAACAAATCACAACTGTATATTATCTTCTTCTATAAATTAGTAATGGAAAAGGAAGTAATTTGGCATTTTTTCCACTTCAGTCTGATTTTTGCACTATAGGTGCAAAAAAAATCACTGTCAGTATTCCTGGAAAAAATGTTTCAACACTTGCTTGTGATGTACAGGTGTGATCCTACTTCCACTTATTTCATGGATTTTAGAACTGTACAGAGTAGCCATTTTCCATTATTGCAGTGGGCAAAGTCACACTGGCTAGTTTTATTCTGCTGTAATGTATAGAAATGCATCCCCCTACCTCTTACTTGTTATCATCACTTCCATGGAGTCACAGCTTGTCAGCCACAAAGCTGTGCCAACATAATAAACCCAGAACTCATCTGGTGTCATTATTCATCTTTCTGATGGAATGATATCTGGGTCCCCTTATGGGCTTGACAAATCTGAAAAAGCAGAGCAAAACAAACCAGCCAAAAAAAACCCAAACAAACAAACAAAGCAAACCAAAAAAACCCCAAACAAACAAACAAAACCATTGGGGAATGGAGCTGTTCTGCTGTACCCCAGATGAAATCTTTAATAGGGCACCTTCCAGGTGTTCTGGTACTGAGTGAGGCTCATTCTGTCTGGTAGAGCTCCTTCCAGTGTAATCTTGTCCATATAAGCTGAAATATTACAAAGACATTGAATGTGTTTTGTAAGCTGAGTTGATCACAGGTTCTGGGTATTATTACTTGAATATAGTAGAGATTTAACTAGAGCTGTCTCATAACCCTTTATCGTAACAAGAGGAAAAGATTAACTTAATATCACAGTTCAGTAGGAAAAGTCAAGAAGAATGAGCTCGAGAAAAATACTATTTTAATTCAAACATCTGTATTTTGAAGATTCCTACAGGTATCAGTTAAAGAAGGGTCCATGTCTAGTGGCATTAAAAGCATAATATCTACACTTGAGCAGATAAACACTTGAAATTACATCTTCTGTATGATGAAATTTGCCTATCTATAAAGCTCTTTTTCTTGTTTTGGAGGTTTTTTACCCAATTGCAAAAAATATTTGTAAAGGTAATTTCACCAGACATTTGGAGACTTTGAAGTGCTTTTCTATCCATATGGTTCTTTATGAATAGGTAATTTTTATCTGTGCTTTACTCAATCAAATGTTTATAAGACTGTCTGGTCTCAAAGATGCCTCCTTAAAACTATAATTGCTTTCAAATGACTAACATAAGATTTATTCATTTATCCTTTAAGTACTTTGCAACTTATTTCCATTTTTTTCTCCCTCAGTTTTGCCTCCAGTAAAATCCTAAATTTTTCTAGTTTGCTGTGCTATTTTAATTAGACATTTTCTCTTATTTGTATAAGCAAGCAGTCTTATAAGTTTGAGACTGTAAATCATTCATCCATTAAAAACTCTATTTCCTCATATTGCAAGTTCAATTCATTGAGGAAAGAAATAAACCTTGCCGTGGAATAGAATTATGCAATGTCATGGACACATTAACATTTGGATCAAAATTTTACATTGTGTCAGCCAGTAAACAGTATAAATGGTTCAGATTTGCAATAAATAATTGTCTATTAATACCTTGGCGTGGTGTAGCAAATTAAAGTCTCACTTCAGTAAGCACAGATGTAGGTAAGAGCTGGGGCCTAAAGAAAGCAACTGCTATGCAGCATTAGAGTAGAAAGAGCATCATGAAACATTACTGCATCTTTCCAGCAATGAGAATAATGTATACAGATTTAAACAGTAATAGGCAAACGTAGGGGGGAGGTAGGTTGTAAGTGCAGTTGAGTCTAATCAGGCAAGATTTAGAACCATTTGTTTTAGATGCTCTGGCAGACGCTTCCCTTGCAGAAGATTAAGAGAAGCATTTTAAAATACAGCTTTGTGTGCTGTTGCATACGAAACAGAGCCCATAATTCAGGATGATCAGGACATTTGATACTCAGGGTCCCCCTGGGTCATTATGTTGGGTCCATTCCTGTTGTAGTCAAACAGCCCCAAAAATATTATCTATATGTTTCTTTTGTTAAACTGCCATATTTTGCAGCTTGCAGATTGTTGCCAGTTGTCTTGAGATTTTCACAAATTTAATTGCTAACTGAAATTTTGTCAGATTACTTCAGTAACTTTCTGCCCCACAGACTGTGAGCAGATGGTCCTGAATGATCAGTATCTGAAACTCAAAGTTCAGTTTCTCAGTGTGGGTTACTTCTGTGAATGTTTTAACAAGCAAACATGCCACTACTTCAGTGATAAAATTCAACACAAATAGGAGTATGATAATAGATTAATTTAAAAATTTAACTATATATGATCAAGTAGGTGTTAGTAATTGTTTAGAAAACTCCAGTGCATAATATGGTCTCTCAGCTGTCTCTAGTCATGTCCCCCATGAACCACAATTGTTGTTACTCCAGTTTTGAGCATGTTTTTTTCTTTTGTGTTACTAATTCAGCCCATAATCCTGTAACACAATCTAGTTTGTCCATACACTAATGGGAAGGCATTAATCAACATATTGTTCTCTGTTACATTAACTATAGAGCAATACCTTTTAGAGGAATGTATTTTTTTAGTAGGCATCTTTGAGACCAGACAGTCTTATAAACATTTGATTGAGTAAAGCACAGATAAAAATTACCTATTCATAAGGAACCATATGGATAGAAGCACAATATCTCTTTATTTCTTATATCTTCTGGTTTTTTCTCCTTATTCTCCTGTATTTTTAATGGTTTCTTTGTCCAAGAGTGCTTGAAAATGCACCTCAGTGTGCAGGACTGCAAGTCGTCCATGGTCTGTGCTTCAATGGCTGAGTAATCTCTCTCATTTTCTTTGGCACGTTGTGTTCATGTCCTTGGTGTCTGGAGCACGAGTCAGTGCGTTTATAAGCAGAGTACAAGGTCTGTTATTTTGTAGATCTGAAGCTGGTTGTGCTAGCTGCACAAGACAAGGGCTTAAAGATCTTCCTCCAGTCCAAACAAAATTTGAATGTCTGCTCAGAGGGAACACAAGAACGCTCTGCTTTCTGCATTGCCTCTTGCAGTGGGACTGGTAAAAGGGTTATAGATGTACCCAGGAAAGCCCGTGCCTCTGTGCTTCAGAGCTAGTTGGATGGACTTGAGAGCCTCTTCCTTAGCTCCTCTAGCAGTGTTGTAGCTCTTCTCCAAACCTCTGAGGCTATTAATAAAAATCTGAAAATCTTCGATCTAATAAAACTCATGTCACTCCTTGGAACATTTAGACCTCTTTAACTTCTAATTATTTCCTCCATTTGGGCTGCGTACTCTGTCGACTTGAGTCCTTGCATAGTTACTGTGAAATAATGTGTGCTGTTACATACTGATCCACAGAGTAACTTCACTGGGACCAATGGTGATTACAGAGCAAATGGTGTTAATCTTCCCATGCTATTGTTTGGTAGCTGTGTATTTATTCCAGGTCACCCGTGCAAATCAAAGGTGCTTGATGATTTTTCTCTTACTCCCTTCTTGCAACAAGTGCAAGTTAGAACACTGATGGTGTCTCAGCAGGGTATGTGGATCCAAGCCCGCCAGAGCTATGCATTGCTTTCCATATGCAACTCTTATTTTTTATCTTATCAGTAGAAAACTGATTAGAAGGACAAGGGTTAAATTTGTCAACATGAACAGCTGTCCCCCAGCGAAGTCAAGCTTAACATTACATTGGATAGACTTCACTCACACTCTGTTGCTGTGCAGGGACTTCTGAAATGAATTAGGCATCCTGAATTCACTATAACTCTTCTAAGTTATGAATTTTGAACAAGACAGACACAAGTTTGGTGAAACAGTGAAAGATCTTTAGCAGGATTTGAAGAAGACTGTGGCTAAGGCATCTCATAGCAATCAAAAATCAGCCATAAGCCATGGTCAATGAAGTATTTGTTCTGTGGCCAGAGAATGCAAGTCACCAGAGATGACATGATGTGACTTTTTGCATAAGCAATAAAGTCTACGCATCCACAGTGTAACAAAAAACTGCAAGGGACATGACATGACCTGACATGATTTTCTTTAGTACCAGCCTGAGTCGCATGCTAGAATACAAAGAATAAATTACATGATACATAACCAGCTCCCATCAGTGCTCCAGCAACCTATGAAGCACTATTTAGGTGTGCCTTTCCACTGACACTTCTGTCTCCAATATATCACACAGCAAACACAACATAAAGAAACACACATATCAATGTGCACAGTATCATCCTTGTGCAGAAATTTTCACAGTTAATTAAAAAAATCAAATATAAGCAGTCCATCTCCTTACTAAACTAATTAAAAATATAAATACAATAAGCCCTGACTGAGTTTTTGACAGGTCATTAAAAGACACAAAATTGAGTCAAGTACAAGGACTGGTTTCAATACATAACAGAGTGAAATTATGATATAAAATGTTGAGGCTGAAGTTAAATTAACACTCATTTTGTTTCCATTGTTCCTCACCCTGATGTCAGTGTCTGGATTTACACAGTGCAGTTCTCAAACGGTAAAGGCTCAGGCAGTTTATTCTGTGAAATCAAATATGCCAATTACTGTTTTCTTCTGGCTTTTAAATCTGCATCCCTAGCAGCAATAGCAGCTGTGTGTATTCCATGCAGTGCCTTTTGGACAAAAAATTTTGACATATTTTTCAATCCTCTGAAAGTTTTTTAGCAATAAATATATGCTCTCACCACTCCAAGTATAGCCTTTAGAAATAAGTTTGGTCAGAAGTGAATCAGTGCTTTTGGTGGATCAGCTTAGGGTTTCCAGGCAGGACTAAGATCTATCAAGCATTTCCTCTGTAGGAGCTTTAATACTGTGCAATGGGGCTGCACTAGGCTGTCATACTGATATTCCCTTTCTTTCACATGGGAATCCAGTCCTGAAGATACCCGTGGTGTTTACAGCTTACCCAGGCTCTTTTCAAGGGCAAATAAATATTTCACTTAGTGAATTAGAATAGATCTGGCTTCAGAAGGTTAGTTTAGTGCTTGGCTCTAAAATACCCTTCTCCCGTTACATTGGCAATGTGAGGAGTTCTCCAACATAACTAAAAAAAAACCCAAACAAACTGAAAATGCGTGGGTGTAGCCACTGTTAATATTTTCCTGTTGACCTTGATTTATCAGCGGCATAAAGAATGTCCTGAATACCTTTCAATTTCCTTCGAGCTACCTTTTAGGGGGCTTCAGGAATATTCCCTGTATTGTTTGGAGAAAAGTGGGGGATGCCACTGTGAGTGAAAATGCTGCTTCCTGGCATGCTCCAGCTCCCATTTACTGACATCCCACATATATTCACTTGTATACAAGATCCTAGAATAGTGTGTAATATAGTTTTCAGCTGAATGGATTTCCAACGCAATTTGACCTACCTATAAATTGGTACAAGTTCAGTTTTTATGGATCTGGACTTGAGGGACCTTACTTCCTGGCACTGGGGAAGGAGACAGGATCAAAGCTGTGGTCCTTGCATGGGTGTAACAGCTCCCTTCAGGAGTTCCTCTGCAGCAAGCAAAAGTGTGAACTTAGCACAGAATTTCGTAACACCCCTTGGACAAGCTGCCCAAGGAACTGCTGTGAAGCAGATTAAATGCTATGGAGTCACATTCTTGCTTTTTGCCACTATGCAAAAGTGACCCCAAATCTGTTTCCCCAGCGCGGAGGCTTCCAGCCCAAAAGAGTCAGGACTATTGACAGTTGCCCTCACTGCTGTGGCCTTTAGGATTTTCCTGTGCTTGTGCATGTGTATGCTTCAAGAAGCCAGAATCCAGCACCAACCTGTGCCTTGTAAGAAGGGATCAGTGCCTAGAAAATATCTTAGTAAAAAAGTTTAGACATGGTTTTTATAACTTAGTTAATGATCTAGTACAGGAGAGGCCTGAGAAAACATGGCAAATATGTATTAATGCCGGATCTTCCTCATTCTCTATTCTCTTGTACTGCCTCTACATCAGATGAGACTCCTTTTTATCCCTAGCATTAAGTTTTTATCACTTTACTAAAATACTATAAATCAATAAAATAGGGCAGAAAATTGCTTTCTTACATCATTGCACCAACATGCCGCTTGTATGGTCTGGAATGACAATGAGACATCCATCTTTCTGTGCAAAAAAAAGCACAGTTCCCAGTACAAAATGCCAAGTGGTATATGGCTAAAAAAATTACAGACCAAACATTAACTTCTGCTGAGATGAGAAATGCCTACTTCACCTTTCTAATTTTTTGAAGATGAAGAGAAAATTTTAATTCTCTAAACACAAAATATTGTAAATAAATAAATATTTATATTCTGTCCTAAAACTCACTTCCTAGCCATTCTTCTTCCTGATAATATTTGCTTGGTTCTTATGCCAAAATCTGTGAAGACCTCTTTTTCTTTTTTTTTTTCTTTTTTTTTTTTTTTAATTTTTAAATATACTCACCAGGGGGATGCTCATAAAATTCAGCCTCAGCCACAATCTGGACTATGGTCTGCCAAGCTCCACATAAATAAATCATCAAGTCATTTTGGCATCTTCTGGGCCAGGAGGAATATCTTCGGGGTAGATTTAAAGAGACATTATCCTGTAAAGTATATCCTTTGTGGAGAAAACTAAGCAGCAGATTAAAGGCTACTTTGACTATCAGATATGGAAATTTTTACAGGTAATGGCAACGAAATACGGGGAAAGACTTTTTAATTCCAAAATTACAACTGTGTTAGTTAATCTTCCCTGCTGCTGTCCCAGCAGAAATGAAATCAAATACCCAAGACCTCAGGGTACTGTGAGAGGATGATACTGGAGATGCCGATTTTGCACTAAAACGTCTGCAGAACACACATCAAGTGGCCGTTTGAGATTTTCTCTTAGCAATCTGAATGCTGAAACAGGGATAAAGCAGCCAAACATTTCTTGGCTTTGCGCTTTCTAAAGCCAATCTAAACACTGAGTCACAAGAGCGCTCCAGGTCCGGAAGAGCAAGCTGGGCTTGGCGCGGCAGTGTGTTGGCCTGTCAGCTGGAGGCACCTCATCCCTCTCTGCCTCCCTGACACCCCGCGGAAACAAAACCTCGGCTCCGTTGAAGAGAGCAGCAGTGTCCTGCAAGGGCCCCAGGCAGGGGTGGCCGGTGGGCCAGGAGCACCATGAAGGACCTGTGCCCTCAGCTCAGGCTCAGAGCCGAGCCCCGGTCCGGGACATCCGCGCTGGCTGGGAGTGATCTCTGTAGCTGGCTCTGAAACAGAGCTTTGTTCACCTACCCCGTGTGGCCAGCATCTAAAGCAAGGACATGTAAATCAGATAATAGTCGAGAGAAAGCAAGCTCTAGCTGGTTTGTCAAGAGGAGGCCTTGGGCCATAGTCCTATCTGCCATTCACAGGTCACTGAAATCAATGGGGCTGTGACTGCAATTACACCACAGGGAATCTGAATCCTATTATTTGGACTGTGGGAAGTTACAGAACAGCAACAACATGGAGGGAAATTGCCTCATTTTAGGTTTTGTTAAAATCGCCAAATGGCACCAGGTTCACTGACAAGTTCTAAACTGTTGTTGGTTCCTGAGAACATTGGAGAGTTTTGGGTTGGCAGCAGAGATAAGTCAGGCAAAAATTAGTGTCTTCAGATGTTTTTTTTCTGAATATCCCTTTCTTCACACGAGCTGCAGACAGACAGGAGGAGTTTGCATTTCCTGAGATCATTTGGAGAATGAAACAGTTATGGGTGCACAGAGATTGTGCTCATGGTGGAACCAGAAATGAAGTGCCCAACCTAGAATGGCATCCATGCGCAGATCGCAGTTGCAGCTGAACCACTGACTGCCTGAAGGAAATTCCCCATCTGTCTTTTAACTTCTGAAACGCAGAGGAGAGACTTAGCTGCAAAAAATTTGA
The DNA here is from genome assembly GCA_013398955.1 of Callaeas wilsoni. Taxonomy (NCBI): domain Eukaryota; kingdom Metazoa; phylum Chordata; class Aves; order Passeriformes; family Callaeidae; genus Callaeas; species Callaeas wilsoni. Next base: position 31,106 of record VWPU01005998.1, read on the forward strand.
AATTTAGGAATGATCTTGGGAATTTTGATTGGGCTCCTTGTAAGTAACAATGACCTCTTGAGAAAAATTGAAAGCTGAAAATCAAAGTAAAAATTCAAGGAGTTTCAGGTCATATCTTCTCACAAAAATGTTGTACTAGAACTATACTTACCACCAATGAGAATGACTAGAGATGCTCTTTTAAAGATAATTTACCTGTTTTGAATGGTCTAATGATATTGAGAATGCAAAATGGAAAGAAGCATCAGATACTCTTTCTGGGTTACTCTGAAATTAAATCTTTGGGGTTTGGAACAGTGACACAAAGTAATTAATGTGCTGTTGGTAGTCTTTGTATTTATTTCTGAATTGAAAAGAGGCACTCAGAAATACATGCCAGGCAGTTACAGGTTAAGGATCATTTACATAAATTAGCAAATTTGCAAATGAATTCATCTAGTGAAAAGTAAGACACGGGACACTGCATTTTAATAATTGACATTCCACATGAAATGCAATGTTCTTGAGGAGGAAATTGAACTCCAGGTTGCTATTAGAACCAGCGGAGCAGCAAGAGCTGGAAAGAAATGCCATCTCATATTATGTGAGTTACTGCTCCTGCATAACAACTATCTTCTATTCTGATAGACTTGATTTTAATAAAACTAGTACTAGGATTTTTACAGAGGTAAAATTCCATCATCTACAACACTGGTCAGGAAACAAAAATGCAAGAAATCTTTGTGATCTGGTTCTAACAGTCAGCTAGTAATTCATTGTATTCTAAAGTAACCTTTCTTGTTCTGTTTTATTTGGCAGCTAAATCTCCTTACTCTTCAGTTACACAAAATAGTCACAATCTTACCCCCAAATATGCAACACTGACAGAAAATTATAAATTATCTAATTCTTTTCTTCCCTGTCATAACATAGGTTAAATTGCAAAATAAAGATAAGTGATCCACTTAGCTGCTTCCTGCTGTCCTGATCAGTTTAAGAACACATTATGTTACAAATATTGTTCTTGATACAAAAGTAATGACTTTCATAAGGTGTTAGTCAGTCATTCAAAGTCATGATACTTCCATTGTATGCCATAAATACAAATTATACGCTCACGGAGAGCTGAAAGCAAATCTATCCCTAGTAATGTTTCTTAGTATACTTTAAAGATTAATTTAAGTGAACCAAATAATTCTCTCAGTGATACACTTTTTCCAAAATCACATAGAGTAAGTGTGTCATTTCAGTGAATGCCAGTAAAATTTCTCTTTCTGTAATATTCCTAAATACTGATTAAAGTGTTTGTTCTTAATGAATGTGGCTACAACTCTGACATCATTCATAGGGAGTACTGTGCTAAACTTCTTGAGATGGAAAAATAAAGCAACAAACTATTGCTACTTGCAAATGATGTTTGACATTTGGTTGTCCTTACATCCTTTTTACTTCTGTTTTGATACAATTTATTGCAGCAACTTGGGCAAGCTTCCTAAGTTCTCTCCTCCTTCATTTCTTTCCCTTGTTTTAGGAATCTGAGACATTTTAATTCCCGAATAGGTTGAGAAGTCCTTCCTAATGAATCAGCTGCATTAATTATATATCTTTATCAAATTATTCAGCTGTTTGAAATACAAACAAGATTCTTACCTGTGATGAGCTCAGACTCAATAAATGGGCAGGCTGACACCCTTTCTTTCAGTATTTTGGCACACACTGTGGTGCATACATGCGTTCAGGTAGAGCAGAGACACAGGTTGCAATGATGGCCTGATAAGGAAAACTTGCTTCCCTTGCTGGCACAGGACCAAATTTATGTAACTCTCATGCCCTTCGGTATGAGGTCTTACTGAGAAGTATTCTCCTGTACTGATTAACAGACTGAATGAAGAAAGCTTCCATTTTTAACTTCATTCCTCATGACATAAAAATAACTGTCACATATTAATGGGAACGCTCATGTGGTGGAATTATTTTACAAGAAAGAAGAAAGAAGGCAGCTCTTGGACATTTTTCCCGACTCAGAATATTCTTTCCCCACCAAAGCAGCACTGTAACCTAGGTCAGATATTCCCATGTTGTATCCTATGCAGAGCACTCAATAGGCTTTGTGGAAGTGCATAGCTTCACCAAAGACTTTACCTTTAAGAGTGCAGTAACGGGGTAAATGCTTTGCACCAGGATGTCACTGATGGATCTGAGCAGCTTTTCATGTATGCATGCTGCAAACTCTTTATATTTTTACATTCTAATAACAGTGAACAGCATAAATTATCTCTAATTCTTGATTCTGCAAGGAAGCAGCCATCTGGTCTAATACCACTGTGACAGTGATATAGGACTGAACACTCTGTGCTTGGTCTGCTGCACAGGAAAGGACAATAGGACATATTTTAAAATGTCAGGATACATCAGAACCATATTCAGGAAAGTTTGCATTTATGAAAATTGATAGTATTGGAGATATATCATGATGCAGACCTAATCATGGCTGCTGGTATGGTGAATTAAATTAAGAGCTGATTTGAATTTTTCTAATTAAATATGTGTTATTCCTTCTCTCCTCATGTTTTCTATTTTGGTAAAAGAAGCTTATTAAACAATTTTCAGGAAAGTGTTGTGATTCAAAATGTTAAGGCTTTAGGGGAAAAAAACCCCTAAAGTCAGTGGTGATTTGCCTGTCTCAGTGCAGTACTCAATGGGCATTTGTTTGTATTCCAAAATCACTGCTGGTGTTTGCATAACTGTTTTTGTAGATGGTCTTGGTAAGAAGCATACCCAGGTACTGCAGGCACAGCAGCTTGGCAGAGCTGGGAGAGAGAGCCTGCTTTCAATGCCTAAAGCACAGGCACTAGAAATAAAGGAAGGGTAAAAAGAAAAAGAAATTCTTCTCGTGTGGGAGTAACCTCGTTTTAAAAGTAAGCTAACGTAACGTGAATTAGATCAAAACCCATCAACTCATGGTTTGTCCCAACAAACTGACTTCAGCTTTGCCGTAGTACTTAGATAACTAAGTAGTTTGTTTATGTAACTTTTTTGAATAATGCCAGATATTTTTCAAGACTTCGAGACATCAGGAACTTAGGAGTGTAATTTCTAGGTATCACATAGAATGTATTTTTATCATTAGCTATAATGATTTTCAGAAACTTACTGTATTAGTTAAAAAATAAGCAAGAAATCGGTTTTTTTCACAATGTGAATATTTGTTGACCTATAGAGGTCAAAGAGTTAAATATTACAATGGGATTTTTAAAGGGACTTCTTAATTTTATGACCAATAATATAATTTGTAATTTTACGTACTAGGAGGGGCCATCAAATTCATACTCGAGGATGTTAGCTGATCACAGGGATAAGAAAGAGTCATCTCAGCCCTTTTTGCCATTTGGGACATCGCATAATTAGCCAGCTGTTTTCTTTGAAGCACTTAACCCAAGCCACCGGCAAAAGCAGAATTCTGAGCCTGTGGAATAATTGATCCAGTCTGACCTGGTTTTTATGTTCACTTGTTTACTCTTAAAATACATATTCTTCAGATCAAAGATGGGGCATTTTTGAGTCTTTCATTTTGCTTTCTGCTTACAAGCATGCCAGAGGTATAAATGACATGAGTCCTTTCAGAAGGTGGTTCTTCTGGAGCTTGTGCCAGCGTATTTCCTAGTTAGAATTGTCCAGTGCTGTGACTACCTTCAAGGCTGTATATAGGGAATTACTGTTTGCAGGGTGTTCTTCTTAAACATGCCAGTTTTGCTAACTCAGGTTGTCAAATGCTAAGGCATACTTGTATTGTTCAATCCTGCTTGCCAGCTCACCTTCCTACTACCATAACATCTCACAGGTGCTGGAATGCTGCTTTCAGGAACGCTTTTTTAGAGGCAAATGCAAACATAATATTATTTATGAAGGGGAAAGTAGACATAAACAAAAGCAATTTAGCCCAGCTCCTGCTTTTGTAGGGACCATCTCCTGTCATGCTTCTGCTCCACAGCCTCAGAAATGTCTTTGCCTATACTGTGGGCAAAGAGAGCACACCTTCAGAGGTAAGCACGGAAAAGCGTGTGAAGGTAGATCTGTCATCATTTTGCACACCACATTTCTGAGAAAAAAATGCAAGCTCTGGGTAGAGTCTTGCATTTTGTATGAAGGAAGGGGGAAGCTTCCCTGTGCCACAATGGAAATTGTCAGCACCTGCATGAGTAGTTAGAGATTTACCAAAGATGAATGGGAAACAAATTGATTTATCTTTGTTTAAAGCTTCATATCAGAGTTTGAGGGAAGGAAAAAAAAAGCAGTGTTACCTTCCAGTCATGATAAAGTTTCTGCAGATATTTCATTTTCCCTGTTAACTATCAGATAGATCATGTAAAGCAAAGGTTCTAAAGATGATTTCCTTGGGGGGGTTCTTTGTTATGATCCCAACTGCTTATAATCTTCTAAATTCACACAAACAATAAGAAAAGTTATGAATTCAGCTTTTCTATGCCTTACCATTACTCTGTGCCTTAAATATATGCCGAGAAACCAACTAACCCATTGGTCTTCACTCTTTTGTTGCTTTGCTGTTTCAGAACCAAAGTAAAATCTAATCAAATTTGTCAAGGTCCATGAAATCCTAAGCTCAAGCTACTTCCTGTTTCTGGCAGAAAAATCAGAAGCAACACTTGTTCTCCAAAGCCCTATCAAATGGTTTCAATACAAAATGTTTAAAAATGCTGTCTCTGAAAGGAGGAGACAGAAACTGGATAAGAACTTGTGCTTGTCTCTCTGTGTATATTCTTTGATACCACCATCAGTGTGTAAATGCTGAAATCAAGTTTTGAAAAGTCTATAAGGTTTGAGTTTCTTTTCTCCTCCTATATTTTACATAAGGATCCTTTGTGACCAGTCTGTGCACCAAAAGTCATGCCTGAACTTTTCTGGGTCATTGTTGCCACAGAGAGCAATAGGGAAAGCCATGGTCCCCTTCTGGTGCTGCCTTTGCTGGTTTCTGACAACTGTGTGAGCCCATTCAAAATACTGAACTAGCAGAAAACTAGCTTGAGAAGAAAAATTATGTTTTTTTAATTCATTTTGTGAACTGAATGAGGTTACAGAACAAAAACGGGTGGGGGATGGGAAAAATTAGTGAGTTGTACAACAGTGTCTTTGTTGACAGTAAGTTTCATCATTTCAGCCATGGAGTTTAGCATGACCCAGGGTGTCTGGAAATGGACAAAAGTGTTATTGTTAAATGGAATTACTTTTAAGGTTTTGTGCTTTGATCTTATCAGGTGTCTTAAGACAAAGAAGATCATGGCTGGTCAGATGAGATCTCTCACTTTCGTTTCTTCTTTTCCCTTGAAAAGCCAAAACTCGTTTTACTAATTTCTACCTGCACCCTGTGCTGCGTTCCTGTTCAGGCAGAGAGGCAGTGAATGTGCAACAGTGAGCATTATTTTCAGATGAGATGTCAAGCCAGGGTCTTGAATCTAGATAGAATCAAACCACGTCTGGACCAAGATCCTCCAGTATCTGTTAACCAGACTCAGGAAACGCTAATGAGAGTTTACAACAGAGATCCTGCTAGCAAGGTGCTGTGTAAGCAGGAAAGATCTATGTTATTTGTCATCAGAACTATTCTACATCCGGATTGAAGTTGCAGGTGTTCATTAGCACAAATTCGTGGATGGTAATGAACTAAAAACTGGCAGTCTTTTCCTAGTCTGGACAGTGCAAAATAGGTTTTATGTGCAATTAGATTTTGTGTAGGTTTACATGCAGAAACTCAAAGCATGGCCCACATAAAAGAGTTGTTGAGTAATTTTTGTAATCTGTATATTATAGGGGGAATTTGAAAATCTCTTTGAAAAGTCATCACTGCAGTAGTTGGAATACTCATTCTCATTTGTTATTAATGTCATAGAAACATGCCAAGGAAGGAAGGAAGGAAGGAAGGAAGGAAGGAAGGAAGGAAAAAAAAAAGAGGGAATCAGAGAGAGAAAGAGAGGCAAAGAGAAGCTGAGAGGGAGGAGTGAAAGACAATTCCTATATGCTTTCTAGTAGAGTTTTCACTAAAGGATTCAATAGAGTATCAGAGGATGGATGTAGAGGATAATTACTTAAGAACAAGCCAAATTCTGCAATATTGCTGTAAGCCCAAGGAAGAAGGCTATGGAATGCTGTGGGCACCTACACACATCAGCACAACTAAACAGGGTTTGGAATCAGAAATACGAATGACACGATTTTTATGATACCCTGTTGTCCTGCTAGCAAGTGCTTTACGGTCCATCAATCAGTCACTCAAGTAGTCAAAATCTTTAACCACATAAAAATCTATTGAGAACAAGTTTTATTTACAATGGTGACCTGGCCAAGAAAACTCACAAACAGCAATATGTAACATCACTACAGACATACAATCACTGTTGTATATTACTAGAAAGCTCCCAAACATATCATGAGGCATAAATCAATTATATAAAATACCACAAACATCAAATAAACCAATAAAAAAGGGAAGGTCATAACACAACCAGACATGTCATGAATAACCGCCACAAATATCAGCCAGTGTTTCATCCACGGTATGAATAAAACCCCAGAAGATATACAAGCCATTTTTTTTAGATCCTTTTGTGTTCTGTTAAAAATGTGTTACTGTCTTTTGATGTTGTCTGTTTTACAACATTACTTCTTTTTATATTTCACTAAGGGCATAAGTTACTTTTAAAGTCTATGTTAATTAAAATTGGGAGGGTTTGTTTGTTTGCAATATAAATGTGCATTTTAGCATGTATGTTTTGATTAACAATTCATTGCATATAGTTCTGTGCTTGCTTATAATCAGTAATATTTTGCATTTAGTAATAAAGTTCACAATATTATTAAGTTCAATATACTTAAAGAAATTGGACACAGAGCACAGTGGGAGGCACAGTGTGGTATCATTGTCATTGTCATGTGTGTGTCTTCCCTCCAACCCTGCCCTGGATTACAAACATAATTCAAAAGCCACTGTGATTTGAAGAACACTGCCTCCAGGTAGTCAGCATCTCTTAGTATGTGCACCACTATTTTTATATTAGCAACAAAGAATACATACAAAACTATCATTAAACTTGGTCCTTAGAGAGTTGAGAGCTTATACATGGAACAATATATCTGTAATGATTAGGTGTGATGATTGCAATCAATCCATTTTGAACTGCCAGATCATGGATTTTTTAGTGTCTATATTTATATGTCTTATTCCCAGAAGTCCATGTTAAAAGGTGTCCTACTCCTCTGTACTCACAACTGCAATATACATTTATATTTTTGCAAGAGTCACAAGATTTTAACCTTCATAAATTCTGGTTTATTTGATGGTGTTTGACACATGGGTTTTCAGATTGCATTCAAAGTAGCTCATCTGTTTGAATGAAATTTTATTACATAAATAATACAGAATATGCTAAATTGTAGCCTCTACTTAGTACTCAAATTTTCAGCATTAGCATAATGCAAATAAGCTTTACCTTCAGTCAAACCTGACAGAAAATGAGATAGCATGTCTCATCAGATCTTGTTCTCAAAGGGACATCTGTGAGAAACTCATACCTTAAAAGGTATGATGATATTGTCCACCATTTACACTGCTGCAGTGCTCAGCTGATGAGACATCAGCAAAACAAATCTGTCTGCTAACTTGGAAACAAAAGCATTTTATTGCTGAAAATGAGATTTGAATTTAAAATTTCTTTCTAGCTAAACTGAATGTAATGAATGAAGAAAGTGGGTGAAAACATTTGGTTTATTTATATTTGTCCTTTTCCAGACATGAAGCTTTTTCTGAAATTCAGAAGGAATAGATCATCTAGACTGTATCTAGATCCCTTGTTTTTAAACTGATGATATTGGCTGAAAATCAGACCACCATCACTTCAGATTAGTCATTTTTGCTTCATTGATAACATATGCACTTAGAAGCAAGTTCTGCACGTTAAAAAAAAAAATCCTCCCCTTCTATGCATGCATTTTTCAGATATAGACCCAGCTAGTATATGCTAACACCAAGCAATTTGTTTTGCAGCATGTCACATAATTCTCTTTTTTTTACACCCAATATCTATGATTAAGAAATGTAATACATACTAAGAAAGTCTTAGATAATTTACACTATGCATTAAAGTGTTTTGCATGAGAATATAGTATGATGCAGACAGCAGAAGAATTATGTCTTTCATTAAAAGGTTCGCAACTCAGTGTGCTGTGATATAACTATAGCAGTTTTTCTGTCTCAGTGAAGGTTTTTTATTTTAAACACTGCCTTGAAGACCAAGGGATGCATATGCAATAGCACTATTTTGGCTATATGTTTTAACTTAATATCACCTCTTAGTAATTACACACTGTCAGTTTACCTGCTGTCCCAGGGTTATGGGTGAACAGCTATGCTGTCACTGTTCTTCATCTCTCTGAATCCTGAGCTAAGCAGTAAAATAAGATGACATTTTTTTCATTATTTAACATTTTTTTAAAAATCCTTGTTCAAAGCCTCTTTGAAGCAGTTCAGCAAGAATGATATATATTAAGGTCAGGATTAAAAGAAAACCAATTACATGGAAGAAATATTATTTTTGACACAGATCCTTTATTTGCAAATTAGGATTTGTATTTGCTACCTAATTTAGAAAGCACCAAGGGACGACTTGCAGGGGTGCAAAGTAGGCTTTGGATGCGTTCAGCATTTGTGTTTCTTGGGGAATTTAATCAGGGGAGAGGAATGCACTTCACAAGAAGGTTTGTGTTCAGGGTAAAACCTGGCCATTGGTCAGCATGCTTTGTACTATCTGAAAAAAAACACTTTTGGTGTAGACCAGCAGCTTGGAAGCTTCTCTGGCTTGGAGTAATATGCATGCATGCATGTGGACTATCCTGCATCCTCTTCTTATCTTCACTTTGCTGCTGAAAGAATAAATGACAGCTCCAAGCGGATGCAGCATTTTGATGCTTCTGACTATAAGAATGGTTTACAGGGCAGAAAAGGTTTCAGCTCTTTGCTTTTCAGCGTCAGTTTCAGAGGCACTACAAACTGTGATTGGAGCCTTACATGTGTCTTCCATGTCTCCCATCCACTGAAGTTAAGAACACCCTGCTGTGACAGCTTCCACCTGTTTTCCCTTTCTTACATTGTCTTCTTATCACTTGTCTACTTAATTTTGTGTTCACTGGTTCTTCATATCTTTTCATTAAATATTTGCTTGGAATATGTAGCTATGAAGCTGTTCTTTCTTTCCATGTCAAAACTCAACTGCTTTATTTTCAGGGGAAAAAATGTATTATACTTCCTTGAAACATCCAGACATCATAACTTTATCTCAGTAGACAGTGTAGATCAGTATGATATGTGGTTGTTTCAGACCCTCCCCAGCTTCACCTAGGTCTAAGCATCTACAACATCAGGTGGTAAATGGGGATATTTTGTTCCCTGCTCAGTACAACGACTATTGTTTCACTTGTGCTGTTTTAAACATAAAATATAGTTGAGTTTCTGGTCCAGATAAAAATGACAATACCTGTCTAAGAATGGTCACTATAAACTAAAATGTAGGAGTTTCACTTGATGGTAATTAATATTGGCTGGTATAATAACTAATACCATTTTAGCTAAGTAGTAAAAAATACTGTAATGTGTAGCACTCAAACATAGTTCCTCTATTATGCTGTTTCTGACTAATATAACGCATATACTTAATAAATCCAAGGCATTAAAAGGACTTTTCCCATAAGATATTCTGTTAGTATGTGGGCTTCAGTTAAATTTTTCAAGCTGTAGTTAAAAACAAGTTGAAGAAGCAGTAAATCTTTTGTTGTTTGGCCAGAGCTTACTTGTACTTTGGTGCAGAAGAATAATAATATTCTCCTTGGAGTGCAAGGCAGCCAACACTGAGGGTCTGCACAATCTCCCAAAACCTTGTTTATAAAGACGAGAAAACTCAGCATGGCTTGTCCTGACACTTCACCTTAAAGAAGTTGGTTTTTTCCTCCATCCTCCTGCCCGCGGCTGTGGCAAGTTAGAGTCACAGCCCTGAGGAGTTTGGCAGTAGTGAGTTCCCTGAGCAGAGGAGAAAACCTCAGGAGATGCAGAGCTAGAACGAACCCCGTGCAACACAAGGGTGCTCAGATTACTGGTAGTAATATGGAGATTTTTGACTGCTGTAATGGCCTTCAAGGGTGTAGGCATCTGGATGCCTTTTAATCTATCAGAGCATTCAAGTCAATGGTACCATGCCTCAAGACCTGAATGGTATTTTGTTCTCTTTCTTCCTACTAACAGAGCTGAATTCCAGACCCCTGCAGTGAGGTCCATGACCCTCACTTGCTGCCTAGTTAATAATTTGCTGCATGAGTTACAAACCATCTCCCAAATGCTCTGGGGATCTGAAAAAGTGAGAATGACACTGACTCACCTTTGGAAAACGTCTGTCATTGAGCTATGAATGGAAGTTGTTACTATGGCAATTGGTGTGTCCTGGGGGCAGGTGAGCTGACAATGGGCTGTTGCTACTATTCAAGGAATAGTCCTGCGGCATTTTATTTCTTGCATATCCAGTTGGCTCTGATGAATATTAAATCTTCAATCCAGCTGATCATCTTTCAGCTCAGATGTTTGGAGCATGTGAGCCACAGCTGATACTTCACCTATTGTAATTCTCCCAAGACCAAGGCTCCAGACCAGGTCTACCTGAAATCACTGACCAAAAATTAGGAATTTAAATTAAAGTCAACCAAAGGAAAACTCTCCCTGGATCTTCCTGGGTTCATGTCTACCACACAAGGTCTTAGTGATGCCATGTATCTTGCTCTGCAGCAAATTTGAACATAGTCAGTAACTCTTATGTGCTGTTACTTTCAGCACTAAAGATTGCTTACAGCAAAAGTCACTAGCAGATGAATTTTGAATTTATGAAGTACTACATGCTGTTGATCACTCCTCCCCTCTCTTGACAAATTAATCATCTAAAATGGGCAGCCAAATTTACTGGAAACTTCTAATTTAAATATCCTTGGGACATGGCAACCCTGGATGTAGGGACACACTGGGAAGTGAGAGGCTGGAGAGCAGCACCATGGAAAGGGACCTGGGGGTCCTGATGGATGGTGAACAGGAGTCAGCAGTGCCCTCGCAGCCAGGAGGGCCAAGCCTGTTCTGAGGGGCATCAGGGACAGCATCACCAGCCGGGCAAGGGAGGGGATTGTCCCGCTCTGCTCTGCGCTGGGGCGGCCTCACCTCCAGTGCTGGGGGCAGTTTTAGGTGCCACAATATTTGAAAAAGATATGAAGCTATGAGAGAGCATCCAAAGGAGGGCCACGAGGATGGTGAAGGGCCTTGAGGTAAAGCCGTATGAGGAGCGGCTGCGGTCACNTGGAGGAGACGGAGACCTCACTATGATTACAACTTCCTCAAGAGGCAAAGCAGAGGGACAGACACTGATCTCTTCTCTGTGGTGACCAGGGACAGGACCCGAGGGAATGGCCTGAAGTTGTGTTGAGAGAGGTTTAGGTTGGATATCAGGAGAAGATTCTTCACCCTTTCAGTGTCGTCAATCACTGGAAGAGGCTCCCCAGGGAAGTGGTCCCAGCACCAAGCCTGACAGAGCTCAGGAACAGTTTGCTCTCAGAATTATTAAAAATATTGTTATTCTTGGGGCTGTCCTGTGCAGGGCCCACAGTTTGACTTTGATGACCTGTGTGGGTTCCTTCTAGCTCAGGATATTCTATGGTTCTCTGATTCTTATCAATCTACCATAAGTCAACAGCTGTGAATTAGAGGTAGTACCTGTTTACCTCAAAGCGATAGTAGGAAGATATGTGCTTCACAGAAAGTAAGTGCTGTATTGATGAGGACCACAGGCATTCACCCGGTAAAATGAGGACTTCTGTCTTCAGAACATGCTTTGAACAGTGCATAGGAAGAAATTCATGGGACCATACACTGGCAATAGGAGAAAAACGGATTATTCAAGAGCTTCTTATTTAGTGGTCACTGCTCATCGTGTATATTATTACCTCATCCTGGAACTTAAGAAAAATGTTGTGGAACATGTCTTTTAATTTCTATCAATAGTAGCATGCAGTCATGTTAGTAAAGGCTCTTGTAAGAGGCATACATGTAAGAGGTTTGAATTAGTTTTATACAGACTTCCATTATTCTAGTATTTCTTGCCATGCTTGGCTTTGCAACCTTATTAAAGTTATATCAGAATAGCTGTGGCACAAAATTATAGGAATCATTATACTGAGAAGAAAAGATGCTTTAAGATATATAATCCACTGAATTTTTCAAACCAGATTTTGTTGGTATTTGCTATCTGAGGCAATGAGTCACATAAAAACAGTTGTCAAAGCAGATAACTGAGTATGAAAAAAACTTTGTAAATTTTCTGAATATCAAAAAGTTGTGCGTATGTGATTGATAATTTTTTTTAATATAGTTTATGTTTGTTTTTACTGACACATGCAACTTACGGTGGTCTGTCTTCTGTACGCTGACATGACAAAATTGAGAAGTGAGATGAGGATGGGAGTGCCCCAAAGGATGTCCCAGGGTTTGAGCCTCCACAAGGGCCCAAAACATGACCTTCCTCTCTCTTCAGAACATCTGTCCTTTTCTTGCATAAAGATATATCTTTAAGAGATGCTGTTTATCCTTAAGAAGCTGTATGTGTTCTTATAATGCTAAAAAGATATACCCTGAAACATCTGCCCTGTGGAAAGATTGTAATGAAATGGCACTTCATTTGAAAAAATATAATGAAGTGCCACTCAGACTACACCAGGAGTAGGTTAATATCGTGTGCATGTACCATCAATGACATACTGTTTACATCCTCAGGAAAACATTTCACCCAGTGAAAATACAAAATGTTAGAGATTTACTTTCTTATCCCAGTTAATAGCAAGTTTGTAATACAATGTACACAGATATCACTAAATGTAGAGGCTTAGTACTTCTGCCAGCAGCACCTACAGGGTTCAATTGACAGTGCAAGTTGTTTTCTCCTTAAAGCTGCAGATCATTATAAAATGTCAGGCTTCCTGCTGGTGCTTTAAGATGGGAACCAGTCACAGAGACTGGAACAATATAGCTAGCCTAGTTTACAGCATCACTGCCAGAAGTGTTTGCTTTTATTTACAAGCATTAGTCACTAAGTTCACCTAAAGCCAGTTTCAGTCATCAGTCCAATGCTGAATCAAGAGTTGAAGATCAAGTGAAAAGAGTCAGTTAAATGGAATGTGTCCAATGATGCTCTAATTTAAAATGCTCTAACCAAAAGTGATTCAGGTTTTTAGTGTTGCATATTCTCATTCAGCTGGTGTAGAGATACCATTGTCACTGCGTGGCAAGTAGGTGCTCAATAGTACCACAGAATCACAGCGTATTCTGAGATGGAAGGAACTCACCAGGAAAATCCAAGTCCAACTCCTGGTCCTGCACAGGACTGCTCCAAAAATCACACCATGTGCCTGAAAGCATTGTCCAAATGCTTCTTGAACTCACAGAATGAAAAAACCCAGTACTGTACTTCTCTTCATCGCTATCAAGCGATCTGCACACAGAGAACTGCAGAACAGGCGCTTAGCAATGTCTCTTGGATTTCAAGTTCCGTACTCTGAGGTTTTGAAGGCCCTTAAGGCCTTTTAATGTACTTGTCTAGTTGGAAACTGGAACAGAAAATATCGATAATGTAATAGTTCTATCCCTTAGCTTTGCAGCTTGTACATAAATTTGTATGCCCAGGAACTCTCCTAAGAGCTGCCTTATACCTCCAAGGAACTCAAAACATACTGTTATACTTTGGGCCCCTATTTACAGGTAGGCCCATTTCATAATCTCAGGAATGAATGAACTGCTCTCTACAAATATACGTAAATTTTTTAGATGATATTTATTGTTAAGATTAAAATTCACATAAACAACGTGATATTGCAGGATACTGCATGTAGCTATGTGTTATGTGCATAATCATGGCTCTTTTAAAGCCAGTTGGAGTCTTTGACATCAGTAACCTCAGGATGTTAATTGCTTTAGCAGAAATTAAATGTTTTATTAAAGACTTCTTTTAAAAAGTTAATCCTTACTTTTGGAACATTTTGGTGATTTTTTCATAATTATCCATCTTAACATGAACTGAGAAGGTTTTCTAGCAACACAAAATATTTGAGTCCAGCAGGGTCTTAATTTTAGTACTGCAAGCACAAGTTAACAGCTTTTGGAAACTAAAAAAGTTCAGTTCTTGTAACCACCCTGGTAGTTCCACAGTAAGTATACCTGTTTGTTGGCAGGGGAACATGCCCCTAGACTACTGAGGTTGAAAGTACACTTTCTATCGCTGTTGAGAAAAAATTTGAGAATTAAAATCTTGCATCCACTGAGGTACATAACAAAATTTCCATAGAGTTAAACAGTCAAGGATGTATCCAGATACTTAATCTAAACTATAGTCTCTCACACCACCTAGAGAGATGGAAAGTACCTTAGAGTGAGATCTGTACTTCTTTTGCCATATACTTAAAATTTATATGCAAAACATACTGATCATAAGTGAAATATGTTCTTTCATAAATTGATTTTACCCCACTACCATTGATGCATTTGTTTCGGCAGCAATGTACAGACCCATTACTAAATAAGCAATTTCTAGGCACCCTGTAATAAATTTTGCACATTCCTAATATTTTAACATTTCTGGCACTGCTCTCCTTGGTTGAGAAAAAACGTCTGCTCATATTTTAAAATAACATGACTAATTTACTAAATGTGTAGAGTGAAGAATGTTTATTGTTAAGATTTAAATTGACTTAAAGAAGAGCGGAGAAAGACAGTTTTATGTTAGCATCTTTTTTTCCCCATGATACTACAAGGTAGTGGATGTAGCCATGTGATCAGCATGAGCGTGACCCTTCCAAAAGAGGCTGCTGGCCTTAGAAGCACCTCGTACCAGCAAAATTATAGAGGCTTGGATGGCCAACAGTATCGAGAAATAATTGCAACTTTATCAGGCTGATTTCAAGTAAGTGCTGTCACTGCCTGAATCTCGTGATAAATAGCATTGATCATGTAGGTTACAGAACTCCTATCAGTATCAAAGGAAAGACATTATAGTTTGACAGTGGTGTCTCCATTGTCAGCTTCTGGAAGTATTGTACTGCACTACATTGAACGGCTCATTTAATAACTGTTTATAAATTAAACAAGCAAAAAATTATTCCTAGAAACTTAAAATGCTTGAGAGAATTTTTAGTTTCAAGAGACACTTCAAATTAGATAAAAGTTTGAACTATGGATGTTGCAGTAATGTTGGCCAATGTTATAGTAAATAATGAATAGTGGATGTGCACTCTAGATGGTAATATCAGGCTCAATTATTTTAGGAACACCATTTTTATGGGAGGGTAACATGCTGTATATATCATGGTCAGTTAATAGGAGTTACAGAGGAGTTTCCACAGGCTATGTGGAAACCCTGACTTCAAAATCGTCAGGAGTTTTCCATATTATAGCAAGACTGATCTAATATTCACTTCTTAGCTGTGTTTTAGGATTGCTATAAAGCTTTGATATTGAACCCTCAGTTCTAATATTTAATTTGAATGGTATATCAGCAGGCTGCCACACTGTATGCTGCTATATACAGATAAAATGTTACATGATGGTACTTTATTAATTTTAAACAAAAGGTGGAGCTCACGTAGTCACAGGCCAGACAGGTCTTAACCCTTAAGCCTTGAGGGAACCTTTTGTCACCTCTTCTGGTTTGAACAGCTAGCCAAAATTTTGATTTTTAGTTATTCTTAGGAGGAAAATTAATGATCAAGTCAGAAAATTTAATTTGGAAACTTCTATTTTCTTAATATGAGAATATAATTTATAAAAACATGATGGAAAAAGAATTTTAGTTTAAAAGTAGCATGAAATGAAGGTAAGTTTAGCAATTTGTCTAGCAACATTTTTTTCTTCTGTACTTAGTATTGATGCATGCTGAATAGACTGTTCTGCACCCAAATCTGTAACTAGAAATTGACTCTTTATAGGGAAAAATCCATTATCCATGTTCCTTGGACTTACTGGGCCTAAGAAACCGGAAAAGTTTTGCGTATTTTGAGACAGTTTCCCCCACGCCTTTTTTTAATTGATTCCACTCTGAGTCTTAAGAAATCTGGATTTTAGTGCTCAGCTCCATCTCAGCCAGCTTCAATGAGGAGAACTGGGAATTCAAAATAAAGTGTCTCATAGGTTATGTCTGCTAACAAATTTCCACTAATTGACATCAAACTGGTTAATTTCCATATAATAAGTGTTGATTGATTCAAGGGCTTGACTCAGCTGGCCAAGACTGTCCTTACAATGATCACTTATGGGCTACCTTTTTGGAACACAGTGGAATATTTAGTGTCTTGCCAGATTTGAAGGATGCTGGGAGTTGGAACAATGTTTTTAATCTTGGCTACTAATTACGTGGCAAAGGTATAAACTGGGCTTTGCAAATCATTATTTCCATTAGAAAGGTGTTGGAAGCAATTCCACTGAGGGCTTCCCTCCTATTTATGCAGCTGTTATTCCCATGAGAGGAGGCCATTGCAGTCATGGCTGAAACATGGGCTTCTGTTCTGTTTCCACAGCACTTGGAAGAAAAACAAAACAGGACTAATGAAAAACACACACGGGAAATGCTTTATTATTTCATCATCCTCACCTACTGAGATCTGGCACCACTCTGTGTTTAGGAAGAACTTCTCCCGCCCTCTCTCTCTCGCGCGCAGTGTGGTTGTATAAGGCTGACACTCTGTCATTTCCTGTCAGATCATTTCAGAGGAATTTGCTCTTATTTCCTCCCAGCCTCATCCCCTCCTCCTGGCCTCAGCCTTGGCTGCGTGCCCCAGCAGCCATGCCGTGTTTACTTAACCGCATGGAGCGCTGGGCTGCCCAGCTGCAAGCGCCGGGGCAACGCGCACACACGCACATCGGTAGCTCGCTCACGGGAGCTCACAGCCAAGCTCAGGAAACACACAATTCTTTTGTGAAGAAAACATGCAGGGACAAAGCCAAACCTTAGGCAGGGTCTTTGTAGACTGTAGGTGAGTGAGTTCTAGATGTGGAAAAAAATAATAGGTTTTTTTTGGCCCGCAAGTCTCCAGGTAAATTCTATTGGAAGAGGCATTGTTTATCATTTCAAGTGTTCAAATTAAGGCATTTTCTGAACTTATCCAGGTGTCATGGAATTCATAGTACATGACTATGAGTTAATTCAGCATTCAAGTTATCTCTTAGCATTAGCCAAACTTATCTGACTCCAAAAGATGTTCCTGCAACATTGCATATATACATGATTGCTGCTACTAGTTTTTCTACTCCGACATGCTGGATAGGTTTGCTAAAATGTCTATGTTTTATAAATGGTATAAAACTATTTTAGCGCCCAACAATGGTGTGAAAATAAACCATGCAGAAACAGGACATTTATACTTGAATGATGTGTGAGCTTTTCAGTGGGTAAAGTGGTCACAGTTCATTGTTTAAAAAAAAGTAGTTGAGTCACTAATAGTCTCCACAGCAAGATTTATAGCAATGGAGAAAGAGAACTAAGTAAACTATCTGACTGAGAAGTCATTTCTTCCTTCCTTGGCAGCATAAGATTTGTTTAAACGCTGTTAGGAGAAGGCTAATTAAAACAATTTTGCCAGAAGTCTGGGAGATTGCTAAATACAACACCAGCTCAGTGCTCTTGATCTGGAATGACAACTTGTTCCCTAATATTAACTAGAAGTTTCTTTCTGATACAGAAAATTAGAAGTCAGAGAGAGAAATACCTCCCTCTGACATAGTTAAGACAATAACCATTATTTTGAGTAGCAGTCATAAAATAAATGATATTTGACATTTTATGACAACATTTAAATTTTATTTAATATTACTGCTGATATTTATTTAATTTAAAGCTAATGGGCTATCTGCCAGGCCAGAGCAAGAATGAATAGTTTCCATTCCACTTATGACAGAATTTTCTTGTCCAGAATACTGTCAGAGTTTAGAGCAAAATCATGCAGTCATAATCTGTATAAGTGGGGGTTTTAATTCATTATGTGGAATTAATGTTTAGTCCATGTCCTTTCATAATTGGATACAATATCAGGCAAATTGCAGTTCTTTGTTTAATGATTCAGATCCCCTTTGTTTTCTCAGTTCCTTGTACATTTAGTAGAGAGAAATAAATGACATAAACAAGAACATAGCAAGATTTATTTCCATTTGCTGAATATCCATAGTATTGAGCCCTACAACTCACAGTCTTACAATCTAATAATAACACAACTTTTAGAATTTTCCAGTTTCTAAATTTATGAAATGAAAGTTAGAAAAATCCTCAATTCCTTCTCAAAATTAACTCGGTATTAGAAAGTTGGTCCATACATCTGAAAGTCTATTATTAAATTTGCAAAGCAGCTGTGTCAGGTAGGCAAAGGTCTTTCTTCAAGTAAACCAGTCTACCAAATAAGATACTTTAATTTTCCCAGAATTATATGCATGTTTTCTTTTTTTCTCCAATTTGAATCATATTTTTGTGAAGTCAGACGTACTCTTGTACAATTGTTAGTTTGTTTTCAGGATCATCACTGCACACTTTTCGCTTTCTGAAATTTCTTTATATTCCTATATTTCTAGGTCCTTCACAGTGATGGCTGACCAAAACAGTAAGTAATCTCAGTAGAGACATTTCAAACCATAAGAAAATTTAGTGTTGTTTAGATCTAAATATTTTTCCAGAAAAAGAAAATCCAAAGGATGCAAGAGTAGCTTGCTATTCATAGTAAAAATGTATGGAAAATTTAGCACAAATGCTGACGTCTCATTTGGACATGATCCTGCTTACAACCACCAACAATAAAGATCTTATTCCTCATTACTTATATGTATTCAGTTCTTTTCAACTCTGGTGAGTTTACTATGTACATTTTCCTGTAAGTATTCATTATGTGTTACTCCACGTCTGAGCTATGTTTCCTAGGCATAGTTGGGCAGGGTGTATGGGCTCACTGTCTGCTCTTGAAATTCAATTTTTTTTTCTTGCTGAAGCAATCTATGAGAAGGAAGAAAACTGGTTGTTGTTGCTGGGAGCTACTCAAGGCAATTACAACCCAGAAAATTAGGATAAGTCCACTTAAGATGAGTCCTAGTGCAAAGCAGGAACATCCATGGAGTTTTTAACAGATCCTTATCCGATCTGTTCTTAAAGGCTTGCATGGATGGAAACACCTTATCTGCAGATTACACAGAAGCCTAAAAATGTATTTAATTGCTATAAGATACAGAATGGCAATACTTGGAAGAAGAGAAGAATTGAGGGTTTCCAGATTGAGATAGATCTATTGAGAATTTGCTGAAGTTGCCAGAAAAAGACTCTTGCTCACCACCAGTGACTAGGTCCTCTGAAACTGTAAGAAAGTGGACCAAAAGGAAGGTGGGACAGAAGCTCAGTACTGAAGATCAATAACAAAGCAGTTTTAAGTAAGTGCACTCAGAAAGGAAAAAAAAATTCATCTTGAGGCAATAAGCCTAGAAAAAAGATCTATCCTAGGACTGTGGTGCCTCTTACTCTTTTGAAGCCTCTGAAGAGCACAGTTGAGTTGAAAGAGGATCTATTGCAACTTTCTGTAGTAACGTCTCACGTGGTGGTTTTTCTATTCTGGGAACTATAACTAAACTATTTTAGCAGAAAAGACATATATACTTATCATGACAGGCTTTATGACAGGTTTTATGACTTATTAACCAGCAGCAACAGAATGACTGAGACAGCATCTACAGCAGCAGAAAAATTGGAAGATTGCTCTACTGGGAATACTTTTTTGTGATCTAGTATTTTCCAAGGGAACGTTATGAGACACAGGGAGGAATTTCATGTCTATTTTGATGCACAGCCTGTAGATAAAATCTGGGATTGTACCGCTATATTACAAGTATTTTATTATGATTCTAAAAACCTCAGTCAGTATATATCTGCATGGATTGAGCACAAAGTAACTTTAACAGTAATTGTTCATCTAAGGGTGACCTAACAGTAAAAAAAATAGTCAGAAAAAGTTTCTTTTCTGAATGCATATATGGAAATAAGAGGTTCTGTTAGACCCGACAGTAAACAGAATTCAGAAGTAGAAATATTGTTAAAATGCATGCCTTGACAAAGTTTGAAAGGAAGTGAAAACGCATATTCAGGCAGCAATGCTGAAGTCATATCATATGCAACTAGGAAGAAATTATGAAAACTGTTCTTGCCTGCATAAATATTAAGGTTCTTGGACAACAAATATGATTACTTTTATAGTACACTCTGAGTCCAGTCATCAAGCTGAGCTCTGCCCCTTAGATGTGCTGAGATCACCTTGGAAGCATTATAGTGGCCAGCTGGAGGAGACACAGAGTGCTCCCTGTGAATGGTGCCGGTGTGAGCAAGGTGTGACTGGAGGTGGAGATAACTGTTGGGTGGTCAGGAGCAGCATACCTGTGTGTATGAGGTTCAGCATAGTCTCAGAACAGTTTTGTCTAAATAAACTGAGCTTATGCACTTCAGCACTCCTGAGATACTTAAAAGGACATTTCTATAAGCTCCAAGGAGATACAGGTAAGAAATTACAGACTGTGGAGCACAAAGGCCAGGATTATGAGGTCAATCAGTCCACAGAAGGAAATGTCACCTGTGCTGCTACCAAAGCATTTACAGTGTTCTGTCTAGAGAACCCAAACACACCTAAATCTTTCTCTCTGACCCTTGTGGAGAATTGTAAGAAATATGATAACTTAATGGTGAGTTTAATAAAGGTATTGCATTTCTGCAAGTAAAAGTTCTGGATGAGCAAAAGGCAGTATTTGTATTTGAGGATTCTGCAAATTCCACTTTATACTTTGGGGGGAAAGTCTGTCAAGCAAGAAGACCCAGGGAAGACGATGTGTTATCAAAAGCTGAGGGCAAGGGTGACCCAGGCTTTAAGTCAGGAGAGATGCAGATGTATAATCAATCCTCTTCAGAGAAGTATTCAGATCATTTTGCCAAAACTGAATATCAGAATTTGAATTATTTTTTTCTATTTCTAAGTGCTGACAGTGTGCTAAGTATGGCAAAAGAGAAAGACCCTCTTTTGAGAGGCTTCCAAAATAAATATCACTTTTTTTTCCTGGAGTTTGGCCCAATGCCCATTACTAGCCAAACTGTGATACCGTCAGACATAATGACATACTGTGCTCATTTTCCTCTGAGAAAGATGACTGATGATAATGCTTATGAAGAATTTCAGCTCTGTTACATGCACACGTACATGCACAGACTGCAGGGCCGTGTATCGTTTGGGAAACAAGCATGCATTCAGTATCTTTCAGTGCTGAGTTGCTTGTGTTAATGACCTGACTTTTGCTGGTAATATTCACATGTATAAAACTCACCAGGAAATAATTAGGAACACAAGATAAAATCTCGATCCCATTGGAGTTAAGAGGAATTTTCCTTTTGAATTAGAAGTTGACATTACCTCCATTTGGCTAGGTAAAGAGTGGCCAGTTTTTTGTTCTAATTCTGTGCTATGTCCAAAACCTACCGCTGTAGTATGGAACACTCTTCTGTCAACTCATTAAATATTAGTTCCAAATGAAACCTTAGCATAGTGATTATATAAACTAAAACTTCACATTATTTCTTGATCTTATTCTTTGAGTTTTAACTTATTCTTTTAATTAAAAGATTAAACCAGAATTTTATGGAGGAAAAAAATATGAAAAGGTCCTTCTTGTTCTGTCTCATAGAAGTATGGTTTAAATCTAATTCCACAAGAGATAAGATAATTGTATCATTGTAATAGAGAATGAGAATCCAGATTTGAGTATTTACAGAAAGTTCAGTTCCATACTTATCTTTATGCAGTATAGTAATCTGCTATTACCCTACTTATAAGATTTTTAGCACACACATAGGCAGGTATGTTTCATCCATACCTTTAAACAGGGGAAAGTGGTGGATATTTTTAATGTGTTTTGCTTCGTTACCTTTGAATAGGGTCTTGTTTATGTGAAAATCTGGCTTGAATTCAAGTTAAAGCATTGTTTGCTTTCTTTTTTTGTCTTCCTGCTCTTAACTATTTCTTTGCAGTGTGAAAATACCACAGCCTATGGTTGATGTCTTCATCACAGTGGAATGCTTTTAAACTTAATGAAGAGTTGTAATAAATCAGTACACGTCATTCTGCTTTCTGTCGTCAACACATACATACCTTCTTAGCTATTAATCCCCTCAGAGATTATAAGAAGTCAATAAGACACGTTAAAAAAAATTACTATTAACTTTGAAAAGGATTGTACCTGGTATCATAGCTACTAGCTATCTTGTCTCCAGTGAAATGACATTTGTACATTGCCCATTTCTGAATTCCTCAGAAGAAAAAAAGTGAAACTACATAACTTACTGCATTTAGTCACATTCTTGCTTCAGGATACTGAAGTTAAGGATGTGCATTTTGTGCAGAACTGGAGCCTTAAGGGGATGACCCGTTCAAGCAAGGACTTTATGTCATTCCATGTTTGCCTGGTACCTACCCCAAGGCACTCAGATACTGCATGACTTTATTAATGACCATAAAAATATCATATTGATTTATTCTTTCTGCTATTTCTTAGTTCTAGATGTGGCAAAATATTCCAAGGGTAAGGCTTTTTCCCCCTTCAGTTAAGGGCTCAAAGCTTTTTGCCCCAACCCCATAGTCTGTCAGGGCCATGAGGGCACTGCTGGGTCTGTGTGCCCTGGCTGGCCCGCAGCCCAGGTCCCCATGTCAGTCCCCGGGGCCAGCAGCCCCTGCGCCGGCAGCGCCACAGCTCCGGGGGATGCCCTTCTGCCAGCCCGCATCCCAGCGCCGCCTCCCCCCGTGCCAGGCCCAGGGGATGCCCGGGGCTGCGCCCCTCTGCCCGCCCGCATCCCAGCGCAGCCGCCGCCCGTCCCCGGCCCCGGGGATGCCCGGGGCGGAGCCCTTCTGCCAGCCCGCATCCCAGCGCCGCCTCCCCCCGTGCCAGGCCCAGGGGATGCCCGGGGCTGCGCCCCTCTGCCCGCCCGCATCCCAGCGCAGCCGCCGCCCGTCCCCGGCCCCGGGGATGCCCGGGGCGGAGCCCTTCTGCCAGCCCGCATCCCAGCGCCGCCTCCCCCCGTGCCAGGCCCAGGGGATGCCCGGGGCTGCGCCCCTCTGCCCGCCCGCATCCCAGCGCAGCCGCCGCCCGTCCCCGGCCCCGGGGATGCCCGGGGCGGAGCCCTTCTGCCAGCCCGCATCCCAGCGCCGCCTCCCCCCGTGCCAGGCCCAGGGGATGCCCGGGGCTGCGCCCCTCTGCCCGCCCGCATCCCAGCGCAGCCGCCGCCCGTCCCCGGCCCCGGGGATGCCCGGGGCGGAGCCCTTCTGCCAGCCCGCATCCCAGCGCCGCCTCCCCCCGTGCCAGGCCCAGGGGATGCCCGGGGCCGGGCTGCCCCCATGCCCCCGCAGTTGCCCTGCTCCCGGCCAGGACGGGAGCCCCTCGGGGCGCTGACGCTGCCACCCCACGTGTGTACCACCCGCACAGCTGCACACAGCTGCACACAGCTGCTCTGCCCTGCGGTGGCTGCGCAGCACTGCTGGGGCTCCGCGGGCCAGTCTGAGAACACTCTGCTTCTCATCTCATCAGCGACAAAAAACAGGCATAAATAGTTCAAACCCAGACCCTGGTGTTTAGTTCGCTAATCTTGGAAAATTTTTCATTCAAATCATAATTTTTCAGTCTTCTCTCTATGGTTGTACAAAACCAAATCAAATGCGGTTCTGTCTTTTCTTAGCTGCAGCATTTAGAAAAACTGAGAGGAGGATCTGCTAGGAGCCAGGAGCTGGACAAGGGATTCTGCACCCAGTGTTAATTCTCAGAATTGTGGTTTTAATATTCTTGAAAAGGTTTTGGGAAATGTACAAGTCGATTCCTTTACTATTTGAGTTTGGTTTTCCTTATTTTCCCTGGCAACATAGTTAAATCATAATTAAATGTGCTGTATATGAAACATGTCCTTTTAAATTCTGAGAGCAATAGATACGGCAGGTTGCTACATTTTGTTTCAGATTTTGCCTCTTAAAAATAACAAGGAAACTAGTAAAAGGGCAAGATATTTGTGAAAGCAACACAAAAAGCCAAACTATGAGAGTGAATTCACTATGACTGAGAAATTTTTACAATATATTAGCTTATAGGATTGTCCCTAACCAAGGCTACTATCTTAGTAAGGAGGTTACTATGGAAACAGTGAAACAGGGTTTCACAGATTTCTTGATTGCCCTTCTCAGGCTTTATTATATTTCTTGTTGAAAAATAAATTTTGAAATCTCTCAAAATAAACAAGTCTCTCTTGTGTGCAATGGGTATTTTGGTTAGTAAATAACTTATTGACATCTTGCAACATGTTAGAAGTCCATTTAATGGTTTCTGTTCCATGAGGAAATAACATATTTTATGAGATTTTTGGTCTAGAATGAGTTTAATACCACTTAGTATTTAATACCATTTAGTATTCAATTTTTCTGTCTTTGAGCCCTGAGTAATAAACCTGTAGTAGAAACACAGCTGACTCATAGGCAGCATAAGATAGAAAATCAGTTAATAAAGCTTGAATTAAAAGCATTTTTCTTAAAGAATAAATCTTAAAAATAGTTGTTTATAAGAAACATGCTGAGCATGACGCCATGTGGTCTCAGATATCCTTTGGGTCAGTTGTGGTCAGCTGTCCTGGCCATGTCCCCAGCTTCTTGTGTACCCCCAGTCTACTGGGGTGGGGTGAGAAGCAGAAAAGGCCTTTACTCTGTGTAAGCCCTGCTCAGCAGTAACTAAAACATCCCTGTGTTATCAACACTGTTTTCAGCACAAATGCAAACCACAGCCCCATAGCAGCTACTATGAAGTAACTTTATCCCATCCAAAACCTGCACACATTTATGTTATAAATGTCTCCCTGAGAATGACACAGGAGCAATGTCCATAACACATGTTCCACCCATGAGATGGGGTGCCCCCGAGCAGGTTCTGCAGGAGTGCAGCTCATGTCCAGAAAACTGCTCTGCTTTCTTCACTGGAAGCAGCTGCTTTTTAGATCAGATTGAATTAAGGCCTAAGTCAGTACCTTTGTGCTTCAGCTCTCAAGTAGTGACCTTAGAATTGAAAGTTGATTGGAAACAACTCTTTCTGTCTCTCCTGGTTAAGAAGAAATGCTCAATATTCATTTGCAGTACGAAATACAGTGTAAGTGTTGAGAGAGCCTCTACTGAAAGCCATAGTTCACTGTCGTATTCCCAGTCTGAGCAGATGTTCCTCTTCTTCCACGGAAATAAAGTACAGGCTGCAGAGCAAGCAGGGCTGTCCTTTCCTTACTGTGGTTTGGAAGCAGTTTGGGAAATTGGACTTTTTTCCTAGCACAGTTCTCTGCAGTGCTCTGGAATCACATGGCATCAGACAGCCAAGCAGTGGAGAGGCTGGCCAGAACTGGTGTAGGCTCCATCCACAGAGGTTTCAAAACCAGCCCTGAGTAAATTGGTCTGACCTCAGAACTCATCCTGCTTTGAGAAGAAGTTTGCAGTAGAGACCTCCTGAGGTCCCCCTCCTTATCTTATGATCCTGTGTTTCTGGAGGAAACCCTCCTGAACTGGAGATTTGTAGGATCTCAAGCTACAGCTTTGCCAAGGAGATTATTAAGATATCTGATCCACTCCCTTTTCCCTTGCATTGACATTGAAAGTTCTAAAAGATACTATATTTGAGTATAACAGCAGCAGGTCACTCCCCTCCATACTTTCAAGTGCTGCTCCAGGAAAGAAGTACTCCTTGAAGAGCTTTGAGATGTGAAAAGCAGCAGAATGTTGGATTAATACACAAGGTTTTGGGCTTTTTCCTCAGCAATGCGTGCTCCTTGTAGTTGAAGACAGGAGCTGAGAAAAGTCGCTGAATTTCCCAACAGATTGGGACTGCACTGCATTTTGGGAATTTCTCTAGTAGATTACTGTTACCTAAGTGATGATTGTGAGGAATGTCAACTGTTCTGTACAGCAGATGAATTGAGAGCACTTTTTCATATAAGGAAATACTCAGAAGAAGCCTTCCCCTAAAAGGTTCAGCTTTGAAATGCCTACCTACTAATCTTGCTTTTGCAGATGATTTCCAATTGTCTCTGCTATTAATAGATGACATCTATTTGCTAAATTTTGCCTTGGGCTTAACCTGTTTTCTCTAAAATACATCCAAAGCAGAAGTCTAAATTAATTTTGAAGTTGGAGGCTTATACTTTATATATCCTAACTTAGAGATACATCAGTTACTTAAAAGTTGAGCTTGACTCTCTTTCTGTGGGCACTGAACCAGCTGTGTATCTAATTGCTGACTATACTGAAAAATCACATTATTGTAATGCCTAAATTGC
Source organism: Callaeas wilsoni (assembly GCA_013398955.1). NCBI lineage: Eukaryota > Metazoa > Chordata > Aves > Passeriformes > Callaeidae > Callaeas > Callaeas wilsoni. The sequence goes on from VWPU01005998.1 coordinate 57,562, forward strand.
TCCTAGAGGCCTATTTTAGCCTGATAAAAATTATAAATTAATAAATTAAACAGTGTTTCAATATTCAGCATTTTACTACTGCTAATAATTTAGGAGTTGATTTCCTTTGCCTATTTTATAAATGTATTTATAGTACACAAGGTATATGCAGAGGTTTAATTACTTTTTATTTTCAGTGCTTACAGAAATTAAAATTCTTCACTGGGCCAAATTCAGTTCTCAGAACAGGATTGAACTTAAAATTTACTCTTGATGGTGTCTGCAGGAAAAGTGTTTAAGCCTGCTGTGATAGTCCTGTTTTCTTATTTGGTTTAAGTGTTTTAAGAAGCTGAAGCTGAACTGAAAATTGTTAAGTATTGGGTAATGCTTCAGGGTGTCTAACAGAATCTGAGCAGTTTTTTGAGGAATACAGATAAACAAGAATGTCTCGAAAATTTATTAGGTGTAGATGCTCTTTTAGACAGGTGCAAAAAAGACAGAACTAAAAAAGAAACAGTCAATTTGTCAAAACCAGCCTTGTTTGAAATATATGCAACACAAACTGCAGAAACTTTTTGTGTTGCAGAGGAGAAGAAGTACTGAACAGAAAAGGTTAGCTCTTATCACAGACATCATTTAAACCCATCTTTTATAGTGCCATAGGTACACACTTTACACACTTTACAGGGTTATAAAAAGTCAAGGTACTTACCCTAGTGGGTTTACAACCCACAACCATGAGCTTAAGTGCTTTGATGGATCAGGCCCTTAACAAGAACAAACTCACAGTGAGACGAAGTAAGAAGATGTGAGGTCGTTAAATGGGGAACAACGACATTGTATTTATACCCTGGCTGAGAGGGGGTCTTTGCCCCAGAAGATCACGGCTGGGGGACAGGCTTGTGGAACTCCAGGTGCTCCAGAAACATCTTTTTCTTTCAAGTATCTTTCTGCTATTGAACAGCTAGAGGCTTCTTTGAAGAGCATGTGACAAAACATAACGGGAGAAGTTTGTTCTGTGAACAGGGAAACACCCAGCTCAAGCAGAAGGTTAAGCACTGCAGAAATGGAAAAATGACACGTAGCTGAAAAGGGAAAAAGCTAGTAAAATAACATATTTGGTGCTTTTTCAGATAAGAGTGGACAGAACTAATGCAGACCCAGTATAGTTTTTCACAGACCAGACTGCAAAATTGAAAAGAGTGGTTTTGCACAGTTTGCAAAGGAAAAAACTGTGTATCTTTTACCTGTGCTTCCACACACAGTAAAATACTTTTTAGTCATGGTCTCTGTCTTCTGATCAGTTTTTCAGTGGAGTAAAATAAAAATATAATTACAAGACTGAAGGGGAAATTTAATAATCACTGAGAAAGATGATCTCTGTGTGCCACGACCGCCATAGCATGAATTATGTGCTGTCCAGCCCTTCCTCAAACTGGGACAAATAATGTTCAAACAGCAAATGGACTTTTCAAGGATATACTCTCAAAGCAGACCTGTATCTCTTCAACTTCATCCTTCTGAAACCAAATACTGGTATCAGATATATCTTTTTCTAGGTAAAATTCATACCTTAGCAATGAACAGCAAAGACACTAACATTTGGGTGAAGTTATTTTGCAACTGTTTTCTCTGACTGGTAATTAATTTTCTGAGGTTTCTCAGGTAACATCCTGAAAACAATAGGAATGTCTTTTTTTATTATATACATGTGTAATACAATGGGGCTGGTTGTGATGGAGGTTTCCTGATGTACCTAATAAAATCAAAGTGAAGAATAAAAGTGACTGCAAGCTTCATTACGCAGGCATCCAAACTTGCATGTGACCAAACTTCAGGCATCCAAAACTTAAATGTGACCTGTCCCTTATGCTCTCACCTCACAAGAGCTGAGAAGACAAGACTGTTAGAACAGCCTCTTGAAGTAAAATATAGAAAAGAGTGAAAGTAGGCAAAATAGCATAATCAAATCATGTGCGCTGTGTTTCATACTGCCAGAACAAAAAGTGTTTTCAGTCACAGCACACGAATGATGGATATGTGTATTGGGCCTTGTCAGTCCTGGGTCTGCCCACGGAGCCATTAACCAATTTGCTGTTTGAAACCATAGCTGCTGAAGTAAAACCTTAATTCAAAGCAAATGAATTCCCAAATCCTCTGGCTGTAAGTCCCAGACGGGTAACTGTATCTTAATAACAGAAGAGACCTAGTGACTAGATTTTTAAGTCAATACATTGAGGAAAAACATGAGAGTGAAATGGCAACTTATCCAACCAACTCTTCCTCCTGAAAACTGCTTTTGCAGGTAGCTGATCTTGAAAACGGGAACTTTTATGCATCCCAGCTATTCACTGTTCTGAAAACTTATTACTTAACACAAATACAATTCACAGATTGAAATGGCCCTAGCATAAGTAGTAAAGACCATTCATGCGTGACTGGAGTATTTTTGGATCCCCAAGCCAGGCAGTTTGCCAGAAGAGGCTGGCCAGTTACATGGAAACCAAAAGCAGAAGAAAATCTTAATGTGCAATCTGACTGGCAGCCCAGTGTATGACTGAACCTCCTGGAGCATGTCAAATTGCACCAGAGGAGCAGGGAGCACCAGAAATGTCCTATTCCTGACCAAATCCTTGCAACATGCAGACTGTTTAGTCCTCAAGGCAGGCCTAAAAGATAGGTCTGCGAAGCTTAAACCACTGCTCTTCAGAAGTTACGCTGACAATATCAACAGGTGTTTCAATAAGGTTCTTCCCATTAAATTAAGGTACACCTCATAAAGGTGACGATGAACCTTTGATAGCCACAGTCAGGGAAACACAGTGTAAATCCAGCTTTTCTGCATCCTTGTGGAGGTTGGCACAGGCACACACCACAGAGGCTCTCAGGTCAGCTTAAGGGTCACTGTGGACACTTAGGGTAGTGCACAAGATGAGCACAACCATCACCCTGTGGCAAACTTGCAGGGGTTTGAAACATGAGAGTCAGTTACAAGAGGAAAGAAAGAGATAGCAGCTGCTGGGAAAACAGCACGGTAAGAGCACACAATAAAGCAAAGCATCTCCAAATGTTCTAGCATCATCTGCGGGACTAAATTCAGCACTAACAGTTTGTGGAGCTCTATCTGTATTCATTGTAAATGTTGGTTATCACAGACTTGTTACTCTCAGTTTCCAGAGCAGTTGAATGACAGATTGATGTTAATTGTTGGTTTGCCAAAGTGTCCAAGAGGCCTAACACTTCCAGCACATTCATCAAATGATGCAGAAAGATTTTCAGGTGTTTTTTATTCCAAAGAAAGATGCAGAATTTCATAGAAGAAGCAGGCAAATTAGATAAATTAAAATAAAAGATGCTTTATGAATTATATCCAGTAGAGGAAGTTCATATGGTGAATGAAAAGCAGAAAGAAAACAGATTTAATATCTCTTTGCCAGCAGAGCACTGTAACTTTAAACCTTAATTAAACTAAATGCATGACTGAATTAAATATATTGTTCCGAATGATCCTCCAGGTCAATGAAATTATTAACTGATTGATCTGCAAAGTAGGACAGGTGATGAATCAACCCAAATTTACTCAGTTTTCACACAGATACACACTCCCTAGTGCAATTTGTTCTCAGCAAACTGGGTAAGTAGATAAAAATGGATAATTCTGCTGATAGTCTGTTAAAATGCTCCTTCTATTTGTGTAAATAGTGCTTATGTGTTTCTCAGATTAATGCCAGCATGTTTGTTTTTCATGTGTATTTTTTGGCTTTTAATGGTAGGGCCAGGCAGGGGGCAGGAGGGAGTATAAATGACTGTAAGAAAAAAAGTGGATCCCAGATGTTTTATTCAGGTAACCTAACCTGTGAACTGCAAATAAGGGGATGTTTGCAGGGCAAACATCCTGGATTTCAGCATTCCAGAGATTTAATAGTCCGTTCAGTTAGTTATTTACCATTCAGAGTTTCAGAAGCTCTTCCAGAGAATCAAATATTGTATGATTGTATTTTTAATAGTGAATCAGGTCAAAAAGAAACCAAAGCAAGCCTCAAAACCAAATATTCCTATGCACCATGAAAAAAAAATGAGACACAAAGGAGAACTAAATCTATGTTTGCAATATTTCCATTGCTTTTCTGATAGCCACAATTACGTTTCTGTAATCAAGTAGAAGGTGAAAGAAAATATATCGTAATGCCTGATACCATAAATAATGCATGAGTGGCTGTCTGAAACGGTGAAAACCAGTTAACAAACAGGCCAGTTTTGTGAAATGTAGTCCTGTAATGCTGCCAAAGACAACGTCTGCCTAGATTATCTGTGCTGTAAGGGTTGGCTGTATAAACTAAAGTCACCTGGGGACACGTTAAATGGTACTCTTGAAGGTCTTAAAAATGTTCAAATGCTTTAGATCATAAATCAGCATCTTTTGATCACTTATTCCCCCACTTTCTTGGTCTCTGAGCCTGTTAAATTTCAAAAGGTAAGTAGGGGTTGGAAAATGAAAGAACTTTTAAGTAAGGCATAGGCCAGAAAAGATGACTTTCATGAGTTTTGTTCTTACTTATGAATTGACACAAAATGACAATTAATTAGGGAGACTTGTAGAATGCAACTAGTGGTATAATTATCTAGACTGAGCTTTAAGGCCACTGGGGTCACTTACAATCTCATATTTATTTTCAAAACGACAGAGTGATTTAAGGATCTTGTGTTTTATTTTCAAAAGCGACTCTCTCCCATAATGAGATTTAGGTTCCAAGATCTCTTTTGAAAACACACTTATGCACTTTACAGCATTTTAGGGTACATAAATGTAGGTTTTATATCTTTAAAGTAAAGTGAATTTAGATGCCAAAATGCCTTCAAATATTTCATTCTACCTAGCTCTTGAAGTCAGAAGTTTAGGCCTATGAGGCACTTCTTTTTGAAGGATTTTCCTTCACTTCACATATTTCTGCTAAGAATAATTTCCAGTTAAAACTGTGTGACTATTAAAACCATCATGAATCAGTGGAATTATTTAGGTGCACTAACACAGCTAAATAAGTTTGAATTTTAACATCCTGCAAATTCTACTTTGGAGGAAAATACAAGGAAACACTCTTTTTGTTGTCTTCACAAGATAACCAGTCAAATTTATCTGCTTTGCAAAACCTAGCTAATAATACTGCTTGTCTCCTGAGGTGAGTAATGGTACATCTATATAGCCCACTGAACAGGAGTCCATGCTAGGTGAAAGCCACAGCTCAGCCATTGGCCTCTTACAATAAATCTGGCACAGAATGGAAAAAATTGCAGTTCCCATCACTTCATGGTGGTATCAAAAGCTTGCTTGTCCCTGTGAAGGACACAAGACAGCTTTGGCCACAAACCTGCCTGCCTGGACAGAGCCCTCCCCACGATATGCTGCCATGTGTCATTTGACAAAGGTTTAGCAATGAAACCAGAACAGAAGCAGAGGATGTGAGTGGTGAGAGCATGGGCATTGCTGGCAGCTGAGCAGACTGGAGCCCCAGGACAAGGGCCAGGGGAGGGGGCTGCTCTCCAGGCCCTGCACTTCTCTACAGCCAGGAGACACTGCAAACACTGCTGATGTGAGAGCTGATTAGGGAAACCATCTGAATTTGACCTGCTGGTACTGAATGCTTGGCCATACTCATAACATCCCATAGAGTGTTGCAAGATATATGAAATATATGATAGAAAATTTAGCTATATACCAGAACTAAAAGCTGCTTGGCCCCTGGAAAATGACAATTTACTCATTGGGGGGAAAAAAAAAAGTGCCTTTGAAGTATATTCAGTCCTACCTTTTGCTTTGCTTGAAATTCAAGTTGAGTATAGTGAGTACAGGGTTTTGCTTTTTTTCTTTTTGTTTTTTTTTATTCTGAGTTGGAAGGGACCCATAAGGATCATCGAGTCCAACTCTTAACCCTGTATAGCATCGTCCCCAAGAGAGTCATGTGCCTGAGAGCATTGTCCAAATGCTTCTTGAGCTCTGTCAGGTGTGGTGCTGTGACCACTTCCCTGGGGAGCCTGTTCCAGTGCCCCACCACCCTCTGGGTGAAGAACCTTTCTCTAATATCCAACTTAAACCTTCCCTGACAACTTCAAGCCATTCCCTCAGGTCCTGTCACTGGTCACCACAGAGATGACATCAGTGTCTGTCCCTCTTTTTCATCTCATTAGGAAGTTGTCGACTGCAATGAGGTCTACACTCAGTCTCCTCTTCTCTTGGCTGAACAGACCATAATTCTCTGGAGTTCTGCTATTAGACCATAACCTTTTGAATGTTTCTTGAAGGGAGTGTTTTTAGTAGTTAAGTTAGAAAAAAAATAGATGTGCATGCTTTTTCTGGGCAACTCATAAAAACTGATCTCACATTAGTAAAGGTTTCAGAAATTAGTCCTGTTCCTTCATGTGTGTACATAAACTGCCTCTTGGTGAAAAGGGCTGTGTGACATTTAGTTAAATGAGATTGATTGCATCCGATTATACAGATTCAATTAAATCATCTGTTATTCTGAAAGCAACGAATTCACACTGTTCATTAGAGACGTGAAAAACGGATGTTGTATCTGCCTTCCTTTATAACTTGCTCTGTTATATTCTACCATGACATGCTGAGCTGTAGCAGATTACACTGGTTTGGATTACATCAAATACTAAAATTCATCTTTATCTATGCTGTTTGTCTATGGTGACTGAAGCCCTCCCATAACATCGTTGTAAAGCCAGAATGCTAAGAAGGCAGATCTGTTTTGTTTTCCTTAGCTACCATCCTTTGCACCTGCAAGCAACAATTTCAAAGGAAAGCTATCGTCCCAACAACCACTAGAAACAGCATTTCAGAAATCAGAAAAGACCCATGTAATTGCACTCTCCGGTCCAAACTGCTTTGATCAATACCCTCAATTGCCAGCATGGGGACCAAAATGAGCAAACAATTGTCATTTTGTCAGCAGTCCATCGTCCTTGGTAATATACTGATTGTATTGAGGGAAACTGAAGCCTACAAAGCCATAGAAGAGTAGAAGGATAGTGAGACCTTGACTTTACTCTTGCAGCAAGCTGACCAGTACCAGAAATTGCTCCTCATGCTGGATCTTGGACTCTTTTGCAACCATGCAATCATTTGAGAGATACCCATTATTACAAAGAAAATACGATTATTTTGTCTGATACACAACCATTTTCCATATCCAGTAGACAGTTATTTCCTGTATGGATGCAACAGAATAAAATAATCTGTAGTGGGATTTTATGACTCATTTAAAGGAAAAATATATCTTCTGTTTGCCTTTCAGGGTCATGTAAGTGATGCTTCAGGGGAAATTGTAGCTAATGTGCTTCTGTCTGCTGCAGAATGCATAGGGTCCAGTCAGTGTCTGCTCAGAGGCATAACCTGAATCTTAGAAATAAGTGTGTCTTTATACTGTAGATAAAGTAATGGTTGGTGCCTTGATAAGGAAGGTGATTGTAGCTGTGATTGAGCATGGTGGTGGTAGCTCCTTATTAAAGAATAAGACAGCACACTAATCCCTGTTTAATCTTGGGTAAAGTCTACACTTATTTTCCTGATGATGGCAACAATCATTTTGAACTCCTGTGGCATTTCAGTGTCATACTCCAAATAGGAGAACAATTAACTCTTTGCTTTGATGATATTATTTAATTCTATATTATTAATTTAAACCTTACAGACTGTGGATTGCCACACACAGTTAGCTTTAGGATGCATGCTGAATCAGGCTCCAACACGTACCCAGGCCGAGTTCCCTCTATATCTGTAGTTTTAATGTAGTCAATTAAAATGTGATGAAACGATAAATCACATGCATGCATTCTGTTTACTTTTCTATGAAAAAAAAGCAACAGCTTGAATTTATGAATCAGATGATCCTTCTAGGGATTAGGTAACTCAGAGTCTTGAAATCAAATCTTGATCATATTTTTGGGGCAATGAATATAAATTATTAATCTATTCTTTCATTCTTTTTTTTCTTTTTTTTAAACCCAGTTCCTTAGAATAAATGTTCGGTGTAGTAAAATGGAGCTCTGATGTTTAGAACCCTGGCGTATATCAACTCTTACTACCTTTTCATATAATGTGAAATGCAGCAATCATTTTGTGGTGTCAAAAACTGTTTGGGCTGCAAGACAGATGGGACTTTCAAAATGAAATGTACCTATGACTGTTTGCTACTCTATATATAAACCATCTCATTTAGTCTCATCTGTGATTTTCCAAGAGGAAAATATTTCCACAAGTAATTTATCTCAGTCTTACAGGTTTGGGTCATTGAATGACCATTTCCAAACAGCTCTAGCAATTGTGTTTCTAGTTTTGTTAATTAAACTTCAGCTTTTTGTGTAATTTATCATGAACACTTTAATGCTTTTTTAAAAACAAGCACACACAATTAACGTAGCTATCTCGTAACACAGGAACAAACAAATAGGTTTTTATTCCAAATTTTGTTGGTTACTAGGTGTTTTTATCAGACCTTAGTTTAGCAAGATATTATGTGTAACTTTATACCCTGAAGTCAAGTTCATTATTGTAATATATAGGACATACATAAAAGTGCAAGAGTATATATTTCAATATGTAAAAAGTCAAGAAAGTCTTTGATCAACAGGACAGATGTTTGACCCCCTACAGGTGCCTGGTTGAAGCTCAGAGAGGGAAGGAAGGGAAGACAAGAGTTACTGCCTCAAAGATCAATCTGAGAGCAGATTTTTTCAGAGCTAATCATATGAGGAGTGAATCTTCTGTGTCGCTGAATACAGCAACTTCAGCAAGCAACTTTGCTTTTAACTCTTTGTAATGGAGATAAGCGAGCGAGTTTCATATCTACAACATGGAAAAGACACATTTACTCATTCTAGAAGAAAATGGACATGTTTTCTGTGTTTTGGGTCACAAAGTCAAATACATTCGCAATAATGAGAACTAGAATACATGGAATAAATCTTAAAGCTTTAATTTTGTTTTCATTTAAGTGGAGGCTATTTACCATAAAGTTAAATTATTTTTCTGTGTACTAATTTAAAAAATTACTCACTTCCTGACCTTTTGCAGAATATAAGGATGGTTTGCTAGAGGACATGACTGCAATGTGTGATTCTTAAGCATGTGAAACACAGGAATCTTGACAATCAAGCAGAATACTGGAAGCATATAAATAATACAAGGGTTTGCAATGCATTCCCTGTACTGTAGTTGGTATGAAAATTCCTGCAGCACTTTTTTATGCATAATAGATTTTGTTGTGTTTATAAATATTTTAATGAATTACTATTGCTCTTCATAAAAATAGTAATCTTACTCTTTTAAAATTATCTTTTACCTTCTGTGTTTTCTCCTCTCCATGTCTTCCCGGAGCTACCCTTTTGTTTCATAATTCGGGATGCAATTTGTTCTGTATTTTTTGTATTTAAACAGAAATTTAAGTACATTTTCTACATACTTGTTTAACTATTGTGCAAATCTTTCTTCCTGTGTTGACACCTCCTCTTAGAATTTTAAATGCAATAATCTAACAAACAGCGGATAATCCTAACCAAACTGCCTTTTTATCACTGTGAGGGCAGAGAAGGGTCTGACTATAGAAGTATCTTTGTATTACTGGGGAGAGGAAAGTATTGCTGGAAGACACCTAAGTGACAAAGAACAGCAGTGTCCAAGAGCTAATTAAGAAACAAGTCCTAGTCTCTATCTCCCCGTGGCTTCTGCTCACAGGAAGCTGCACTCCAATTACAGCAGGAGCACCAGTGCGCCAGTGGTGCCGGCACTGCAGGAACAGGGTGAGGCATCACTCTGAGAGCAGTGGATGAAGAGTGGGGCATTGAGAGCTCTGTTCCCAGGTCTGCCAGTAATTTACTGGTACAAAAGTGCCATTGGGGCCAGTTGTAGAGGGCTGGAGCTGAAACACCAAGCCAAACATTGGGGGGGAAAAATCAATTTACAAAGGACGGTTGCCAGTGGTATGGCAATAGGTTCTCAAAGGTGGTTAAAAGATGGAAATAATGTTTCCGAGCCAAAGGAACAAGAACAACAGTGCTTTTTTTACATTTTTATGGTACAAATTGTCCTAAGTACCACTTTGGAAAAGGGTATTTTACAATAGTTAAGCCGCAAGCAAACTTCACAAAAATCAAATTTTTTTCAGGCTCAGTTGGTGACTTTCTGGCTCAAGGAAGCATGGCCTTACGTGACATGGACTACTTCATGTCACATCCCTTCCTCTGTGCTGGTTTTCTCAGGTTCCTGAGCTGTACTTCTTTCTCTTCGCCTGTGAGCCCATGCCCCCTGCACTGTGCACACGCCCCACCACAGAGCGGTTCATAACAGGACAAGGTCATGTTTCTGCAGAGGTTGCAGGGTCACCAGAATTCACATTTCTTTCTAGCCACATGTCATTTCTCTCCTGGCATGGAAAAAGTAATTAGCTTTCCCCATACACCCCCATACTGAGAACAGAGTTCATTTCCTTTGAGAGGAAGGGTGCCGCTTCCTTTCTTTACTGGGTGAACATCAGCAAATGAAAATCATTACTGGGTTCACTCAATATATTTGTCAGGAGACATTTTAGCTGATTTTTTTTGAGTGAAGGGAAATTCCTTTCACAGGACATTGCCTCACAAACCCTCAATCTGGTGTTCAGAGAGAAAATTAAGCTGAAAATGATGGCTTTCACTCAGTTGAGGTAGAAATATTTTTAACATGGTTCCATGAGATGCAGAACAATTTCTCTTGTAGTTCCATTTGTGTTCACACAAATGTCTTTATGTGGGAACATACAGACCACAGCTAAAGCCTTTTTCACTGCTTTCAATCAAAACCAGTATCCAGATTTCTTTCCCTTTCTCTAGGACCTTCCTTTCCTACAAAACCAGTCATCTTCCATTGCCATACCAACCTCCTACAGACTGGGTGAATTTGGAAGAAAAAATCCCGATTCTTCGTAATCCTATCTATTATCCCATGTCTCACCTGAAGTGTGCAGCTATAACCAAATGGCAATGGGGATATTCCTACACACAAGCCTCAAAGACAGGCTGGCCATTTATCACTTCAGTCTAACTTTGGTTTTCTTACGGTGTGACAGTTTGACTACATCCACTCCATAGTGTTACAGATTATCAGCAGGTTTCTCTGACTCTGATGATCCCTCCTTCTTTACTGGAACAACGTAAGAGATCAGGAATGCAACACTTTCTTACTTTCTTTGACTAGTTGCCTTCTTTATTTCCCATGAGGTCATTGTTACACCGCAGAGCAGAATCGATCATGTTTACTGTTCATGCTATTAACTAGGGCTTTTAAAAGCTCTAGTCAGAGCACTGTTCTGCTTGTGCTTCTTATCACACTGATGGCATAACCCCTGATTCACAGCAGCTGACTAGTGGAGTCTTTGATGAAGGGCACATATACCTGCACTAATTTTACCACTTTTCTATGTAAAATGATTTCGACTACGATCAGAGGCAAAGCTAAGAAGGGACTCACTTGCCTGAAGCTGGTCATGGGTTAGTGCCTGTACAGACAAGAAGAGGATGATCAGCTCATCAGCAGTGAAATGATGCCACATATTTGTCTGAACTGTTGAAGAGCTACATGGCAAATAAAAATCTCATATAATACTGAGAATTATTAACTTTAATAATCTCAGTTCTACTATTTCGGATACAGATATGAGCAGCTTTCATGAGCAGAAAATAATTCTTTTTCTGTACCTAACTATGAATTAGAAATGCGTACAAAAATACTCCCTTCTGCAATGCTTAAACTTGATATTTTGCTTAGAAACATATTGAAAAAATATATTCAGTCATTAGCTTTGCAGAGGAATTAGGAATGAGAAAGGAAAACAGATTTCCTTTTTGCTTCTGTCTCAGCCAAAACTTTTCAGAGTGTAATTTAAAGAAGCAAAAGAACTGATTAAAATAAATAAGTCCCCAGTAGCCAGTGAACCTGCTGCTCAGCTCTGTGAAGGACTATTTGGTTCTTCTCTCCTATTTGGAAAAAGGGGAACAGAGCAAGAGGCATTTGCTGCATCCTAGATGGTAAAGGCAGCATCACTGCCAAACGCAGCAGAGTTAAGGCCAGATTTAAGCATGTTTCCTCATACTGAGTATTATTCCGCATTCCCAAGTAATTTCACTGATTTCAGAAAGGAAGACTTGTAGACTGAAATGCTGCTTGGCATTAACAAGTAGAGTAGAACCTACTGCCTAGATCCTTTACTTTTAATAGAGATACTTAATTTTGCCTTACACAACAACTCTTAAAAATTCTGACAGCTATGCTTTGCCTTATAAGTCTTTCAAAAGACAGAGTGCTAAGCTAGCTGAAGAAAATGCTTCACAAATCTGACATCTTCAAACTATCCATATCAAAAGATTACTTTTTTATCTTCAATTTATTCTGCAAAAAGACTCTGGGGGGTTTATTTCAAAAAATGAAAAATGGGCCAGCAGAAACAGTGGTGTACAGCTCCTATTTATCTGGTTTACAGCTATCAGTTTGATTGCTAGAATAGCACTAGAGAAACTAGATGCTTTCTTGAATGTGGTACAACAAACATTCTATTAATACAAAGGGAAAATAAGTCAAAAGCAGAAAGATAAGCCTGAGATGCCAGATATATTATTTTATGGACAGTATGAGATTTGACTCTGAGATCTCTTGAATTTAGCTGCAGAGGATACAGCTCCTGTAACAAGGAAAGCAGAGTGGGGTTTCAGTCCTGCACTCGATGCATTGCAGAGTGCAGCCATGCAGGCCGTGTGTGTAGGGGAGTGGGCGCTGCTGCGCTGCCGCCCCAACGGCCGGCCTGCCAGGGGCAGGGGGCAGCCACTGCTCACACAGGAGGGCTCTCTCTCTCGAACTTCCCCAGGCTACATCAAATACACTTTCTAATGGACTGTTACCTGAATTATCTCATAAAAAGTTCAATGTTTTCTAGGCACCAGAAGCACCATTAAAAAGTCTTCCCCAATAGGAAATCAGGTATTTTTAACAGCCCATTTCTTTGATCACAACATTTAATTTAACCACTGCTGTCTGCTTCACATGCGCTGTGATCATTGAAGCTGTTCTATTTTCTGAACAAAATGGGAAGTGCACATAGGTACCTCTGCTTCTGTTACAGACACGTTGGAACAGCTTGGGGAGAATTCAAATCTGTCTGATGATCAAATTACAAACCAGCAATAACAGGATAAAGAAACACGTTTGATGCATTATTGCAGTTAGGTGAGAGCAAGGGCAGTCATTAGAAGTCATGTGTATCCTGTCCTGCTACAGCTTTTAGGAAAATCAGAGATCACTAAAAGTTTGTAAGACAACTAATTTATTTTTTATGGGCTTTTTTCCCAACACTAGTTGTGTTTAAGGGATTGCCATCAGAAACAATCAGTGGAGATTTAAACAAACCCTAAAAGCAGCAAGCAAAACAGGCCTTTTATGATATTTGAAAATTTCTCCTTTGTGATAGAAACTCTAGACTGCACACATGGTGCTTTCAGGACACCAACTGAGAATAAAGCTGCTTTCAGAGGCAGTAAGTGATTTCATTCTATTAATGTCCAGGTGATTTGTGGTGCCCATTACAGCATCACTAATGTGATGGCAAACATTTCCTGGGCATGCCATGTTTTCAGTGTTCTGCAGAACATAGTCAGCTCAAGTGCTTGTACAGTGCCTGATTGGAAAAGACAGCCCCTGGGGTTCATTCTTTTCATCAGTCAAATACTAATTCTGAAACAAAAGGGAATCTTTTCATTTTCAAAGATGCTGAAATAAACCCAGTGTAAGGGAGCAGAAGGACACAGTAAAAGCCTCTACAAAGCAGGTGTATAAGTCAATAGAAACAGTCACAGAAAATTTCTATTTACCATTCCTTTCATGGAATGCTTGTCATGTTTGTTCCATATTCTTCCTAGTTGAAAAAGCAAATCAATATTTAAACTATGTCCATATATGTGTGCCACCATTTAATTATGTCAGAAAAGGCAAGGACAAAATGAGGCTTATACTTTAGGACTCAAATACAGGAGTTAGGAAAAATACAGGAGTGAGTGGAAAATGGGGATACTCCTGGTAAAATATAAACAAATATGCCCACTGTAGACAGAGTCTTCAAGGATGTCGCTTAACCACTGTCATCCTCCAGGGAAAAAAAGTCAAATTTTATCTGTCTAAAGCCGAATAAAACATGGGGCTAACCAATCAAAGTGCCTCTATTCCTCATTGTTTTGCTCAATGGAAAGAACAAGGAAGTTATGCCCCATGGGACTGAAAAGAGGCAGCTGCCTGAATCACAGCATTCCCCACAGCTTCCAGCTCCAGCAAGTGCAGGGACACCTCGTGTGCAGCACCTCACTGCTGTGTGTCACCAGGAGAAGCTGGGTCGGGGCAGCACTTCTGAAGAGAGGGCAATCTCTGTGCCTCAGACTTCACACGCCGTAGTGTAACTCTAAGGAGAGGGGCATGGGCTGCAGGAGATGGCAACGGGGTGGGTCGTGGCTCGAGAAGTCACAGCTCAGAGACATCAGTGTCACAGCTGGAGAGAGCTGTTCGGCTGGAAAGGCCTGGTTGAGCAGAGAAGCAGCTGGGCCACACAGGTCCCTTGCATCTGCCTGTAGCGCGTGTTATAAGTTAGCCTCGAATAATTGGCGGAGGCAAAGTCAATTAGATCGAATTAGTTTATTAAGCAAGCGACAGCAAATAAAGCAGCGCTGGGCGGCCGGGGAGTCACCGCTCCACCAACCGCGTGCGGTCTCCTTCCCAAAAGTCCCCAATTTTATACTCGTCTTCTGCCAGTGCCACGTCGTTCTTCCTGGGTACTCTGCGTCTGCACGAGTTGTTGCTAGGGGGTTTTTTTCTGCCTCCTGGGGGTTGCGGGGATGAAGGTTCCTCATCTTCCTCGGTGCCTTATCTGTGCACTTTACATACTTGGTTATGCGCTTACACAGCTTCTACTTTGACGTACATCACGTTTATTCTACAGGATATTTTGCGTTTTTTTGAGCTAAGCCCTACGTATGCAATCTGTCCCTTTTAAGGACAACACATATCTTAACTTCAGACAGACTATCGTGCTAAGCCTTATCTATGCAATCCGTTCTTTTCAGGGACAACGCATATCTTAATTTCAGTTTTAACGAACAAACCATCTTAATGTGTCACAGCGCACAGATTCAAAAGGCTCTGTTTCCTAGGAGGGGTGCATAGGGACAGCTCCCTATAGGTCAGTGTGTGATGTTTCCTGGGGTTTCTGTCTGGGGCATTGCGCTAGGAGTGCAGGCGACAATGGCAGCTGAGGAACAGGCTCTGGTACGGGGCAAATCTACAGAGGGATGAGCGCAGCGGCAGGGCACGGAGCGGTCCTGGCAATCAGCTCTCTCCCTCCTACCCTTACACTACACTTGCTTCCTACTAACAAAGAAACTAAGATTTCGTTTGTATTTTTAGTGATATAGCAGAAGAAACTATTGAGAGGGTGGAATAATTACATAAACCAGTATGATTTTAGAATGAAAATACCACTTTATCCAAGATTTGGATTCTATGTAAACCAACAGAAACTTTAAAAAGAATGATAGGGTAAAATCAATATTGATTATTAGGAGTAAAAGTGCTATAATTGAAGCCATAAAACCTTTTAAGATCCAACTAAAATTTTCCAGTAAAGCTACTATAAATTATTCCTAAAGAAGTAGAATATTTGCATGGAATTCAATGTCATTATATCAGAGCCTGTTTAATGAAAAAAAAAGACTATTACTGATTCTGCCATGAAGGCTATTATGAGAGGAGGATTAGCGTAGTTATTTTGGCAGGTTACCTTTTCCTACTAATATTTCATTGCCTTCTACGAAAGTCCACTTTTAAAATCTCTACATGCTTTTAAGATCTCACTTTTCATTATTGCTTGTTTTTCTGCTTCTCAGACCTTTCAAATCTGACATATTAGCTTCCTTATTATAGCTCAGCAAGAGCAAGCCCTTTTAATTTATGGAGGGCCCTAATTTTTATAATCTGATATCAGTACAGGCTGTAAATCTTTTTAATGATAAAATAAATGGAAGTCTAACATGGCATTTTTGTCATCACTTCTTTAATAGTTTCTATCTAGTTTTTCAGATTTGTGATAAGTAGAATTATGCAAAGGAATAAAATCAAATAATATTGTGAATCTGCATTTACCGTGTTTGGGAGACGAGTCATTCATGCATTACTCATTTTACCCCAAAACAACTTGAAGGTCATGGATTTACCTGATTGTATAGCTGATTTTTTGTTGTTCAGTGAAAATACATCCCAGAACTTTTGGCTGTTATCAAGTGAGGAAGCAGTCATAACTACATCAGCTTACATCTGTCACTTACATACAGCCAAAATTTTTTGATTGCTTACACAAATGCAGACTTTTTGATTATGCTTCCTTCAAAATCAGATACTGCAAAATCAGATCGTCCAGACTTGGAGGAGAAATGATCCAGAAGCTGAAACTGAAGGAGAGCACAATAATCTGATGGCTCAGGGATGCTTCTTCCTGCAAACTGACCACTGACCTTTAAGGGGTACCTGTAGGTTTACCTATGAAAATGAAGGCTTTACTTTTAACCTAGAAAGCCCTGTGCTGCCTGAAATCCAAATGTCTGAAAACCTGCTTCTCCTTCCCTTGTGCTGTAAGATCAGTGAAAGCTCCTCTGTACAAAGAGGCACCAGGCTGAGCCAACCACAGCTTCTGAACCTGCACTTCTGTGAAATAGCTTGGTTCTGATGGGCTGCATAGGACAGGGCAAAGCTATGTTCCTCAGGGTGAGCTGTTGATGCTGTTAGAGGAACTGTTAGTTTAGTGGGCAGGATTTATCCTTGTTTGGTGAGATGTGCTTAGAAATACTGTTTGATGCAGGCTTTCTCTTGTTACAGTATAAACATCATGTGATTAATATTTACATTCACTTTAGTGAATTCCACTGTGCAAGGGTAATTATCACAGTGGTCGTTTTATGTTGCATTAAACTTCAGATGTATACGAGTTCTCTGAAGAAGCATATTAGTACAACGTGTGTGTACCCAACCCTGAATGGGAGGAATTTCCTTTAGGCTCTGACAAAGTGCTGAGCTGCTTTATGTTGGTATTAGCTCTCTGCATCTCACGGGTGCCTCTGCTTGTGCAGAAGGCCGAGCTAGCCATACCATAAGGTGCCATGGGCACTGGTATGGCCTCACAACAAGGATACTGTACATGAGCTACCTCCCAGCACATCCACGAAAGCCATGGTGCTCCCTGCCTAGAGAGCAGCACCCATCCTGCTCTACGAGCCTGCTCCCTTGGGGATGAGCAGCAGCTCCCAAGGTGTGTGAAGCAATCTGGGGATGGAGGTGTTCACCATTGTGCAGGGATAGGCTCCTGTAGGATCATCCGTTGGACTTAATTGTGATATTTGGGAGAGAAAAGTTTTGTCTGAATGCAGGGCCTTGCTGCAGATGGATCTATACATGAGAGTTTCTCACCACAGCATGCCAAGAGCATGGAATTTTTCACATTGAGTTCTTGTGGTTTCACACCACAAGGTCTGAGCCTAACATGGTTCGGGAAAAGAGTCAGGATGGGAAACTGGTGGGTGGGTTTCATTCAATTAATTGGTGGTAAGACAGCCTTCTGCTCTGCAGCTCCCGCCATCTGGAACAGCCTTTCTTTATCTCTCTACCTCATTGACTCTCAATCTGATTTCAAATCTCAGCTGAAAACATCTTTCTTCTGTGCATTATACCCTGTAATTTCTCTTTCCTGTTATTATTTCTTTTTTATCTCTAACGTGTTTTGAGATGGAACATCAGAGTTACCACACAACATTAAGTGACGCAGCACCGTTACTCTAATCTGCATCAGGCCAGGCAGCAGCAGTGAGCATTTTTCCCACTAGAATATAAATAGATTTTAAATACCCAGATGTATGTCAATTGTGTCACTTAATATGTACATTTCAATTGTTGATTTAATGAATGATTTTGTGAGAGGCTTTATTACTTTTACTTGCAGTGTTGTCTCTTTCCTCAAAAAGTTGCCTTAAAAATTAGAAACCATTCTAACTATTAAGTACTCCAAACACTACTGGATTTTTGTGTCTCTTGTTTATAACACTGTATCTCTACTACAATGACAAATATCACTGTAAGTCATGCATATATGCCAAAATAGCATTGACCTGATCAGCTCAGGTTGCTTGGACTGTAAAGGTTGTAGGCTTCAGCACTCAGTGTAAAGGTATCCTTACAAAGAGGGTTCAACGATGTAGGTGTTGATGATGATGGCACTTACATGCTGCAGAAATTTTCAACCAGAACACATGGCAATGGGGTATGAGTAAGGGAAGGAGGTGAAAACAAGTATTCACATTGTGCCTCATAATAAATCAACTGCATCACATTAAATCAGGATATCTGCGAAAAGGGAATGGGCATTAAAAGTGCAATAAACTTTATCATTCCAGTATTAAAAAAGCAAGGACCCACATCAAAGAACAATCTGTTACTGTCCAGATAGGCCAAATTTTGAATGGTAGTCATCTGAGTGCCCAACAGGCATCATTCTGATGAGGATTTGATGTTAGGAGTCTGTGAAGGAGTCAGAGCAGCAAGTTTATAGAGATAAGTGACATTTTACAAGAGTGATTGTCATCGCTGAGAAAAAAAGACACTTGAACTTTGGAGTTCATGAACCTCCCTTCTGGTCTGAAATAGAAACTGTAAATGTCAAAGGGCAATAGCTCATGCCATCCCCACATGGCTTCTTTCTTAGGAGACTAATGGTCTCTCAAGAGACTACCAGTACAGAGACTACACCATGCATGCAGATGGCTCCATGGGTTGCCTTTTCCCTTGGTCATGGCTCTCTCTTCCCTATGTGACAAGAGCCGATGATTTCCTGTGACTCATAGGTAGGCAGGGAGTGTTCACCATTGCCCCTGTGTACTTCAGATCTGCCACACAACTGAGCCATTCAGTTTGAGCTTCCACCTTGGAAGCAAGGACATCAGTGACAGTAGGATTTCATTTTAAAGAAAAGTGCATGTACAAACCCCACCTGGCTGCTTTGTCTCCCAGAGATAATGGTAACTTCTAGGAAGACCTTCTTTGAAAGTGTCAAGGTATACGAGCTTATTACTAAATGGGTTGTGAACAGATGTTAGGACATTTTGTTATTTCTGTATAAAGTAGTCTTTGTGTGAGACCTATGAATGTGCTTCCTAATCTGGGATTGTCCCAAGCAGTTCAGGACATGTGGTAGAGTAATGTGGAGTGAACTAAAATCACTGATCATAAACCATCTTGAAAAGAAAAATATGTGTGTTTACTGCCAGAGATCACTGAGAGTAAAAACCTGGTTTAAATCAAGAACTGGAGCCATTTCAATTCCTTAAACTAGCTTTGGTTTAGCCTGGAAGCTAGCCCTGCTGTTAAATCTAAAGCATCAGATTTAGCCCTCTGTAAAAGCAAAGTAGCATAATAATTGAAGTATAATCTTCTTTAAGTACTTTTAAAACATGGGCATTGACACTGTAGGATTATACATTTTATGTCATATACTTATTTGCTGAATAAGTTCTTGTAACAAGCTAATAGCAGTTGTGGGGCCCAATCCTACCAGATTTTACACATTCCCCGCTCTATTTGAGTTGAATCAAATTAGAATTGAGGGCTCTACCTTGGTAAAGTTCATAGTCCATTTGCTGCAATTTTCTTCTCTACTGTTCTCTTGAACCTTTTATCTGCAGAAGGTAAAAAAAGGACCTCAACAGAGAAATGGTCACCTTTAAAGTACAGTCATCTTGGATGAGAGCTCTTCTTTTAAAGATCTGCTCCCTGAACTCTTTAATTATTTCTAAGCATATAATTTAGATCTCCGTATAGAAGCCAGTGGATTTCTGAGAACATTACACGCAAATCTGTTAATTACCCTCCTGATCATGTCCAATCAAAGAAACATTGCAAGTTGTATTTTAGGGAGCATTATTTTAGTACTGTTTTGTCATGGTTGGTCATTTCCTAATACTTAGAAGCTTCAGTCAATAACTGTGGGGATATGTCTGCTGTGAAGAGACATCTGTTTACTCAATAGATCTTTTTATTTAATTTTTAATAGAGCTTTTCTAATTTGGCTTGACCATTTGTTGTTAATGTATTTATAATGATTACAGTAGCTATTATTCATATCTAATGATTTTTTCTAAATCTATAAATATTATTTATTAAAAGATAAAAATTCAATACTTCTTGTAGCAGCCATTACAAAAAACTCAGCTATTGCAAAATGAAATAAATATATTTCACACCCATACTGCATGAGATCAAAAAGATAAACCTAAAGAAGTAGTTCTGATACCAACTAATTTATATTATCTAACTATTCAAATAATAGAGAGTAGAATTTGGCCCTCACTGTACTCTATTGTAGCATGGTACATTTCTGCACTGCATATCAAAAAAAAAGAATAAAAAAGTTAGATTTTAGCAGTTCATGAAAAAAAAAAAAGAAAAACTATAAAAGTAAAGCTGATTTTATTGGCTTCAGAAAACAATTTAAGATGCAAAGACCTAGACTCTGATGTCTGCTTGCCTGCTGTATTCGGTGACTAGACAAATGGTCTGTAAGGACGTATGGGATGAATTCTGCTGCCAATTACACATTTGTGCACTTGGAGTAATTCTAAGGAAGTTAGCGCAATTTAAAACTGCAAATAAATATAGGCTCAAAATCAATTTCTTCACTTACCTGCCAAAATTGAGTTCAGGGTTCAACATACGCAGCACTTTTTCCATCTAAAGAATTCATAGCACTTTACAAAGGTGAATTAATATTACTCCCACTTAAAAAGCTGAAAGAATAAGACAGACAAGTGTGTTGGACAGAATCCGTGGCAGACTGGGCTAGAAATTGAAGATGGTGCTTTTTCACTTTGTTTCCTCACTTCTGTATTTGAGTTCTAAAGAAGTTCTGGAAAGATTAGGAAGAAATACCTCTAATACAGAGATACTATCCTTTCCTTCTTAGCATGATTTTTTAAAATCAATTTTATACAAAAGGAGGATAAGTCTGTCCCTTATCCACCCATGTAATTCTGTGGTTTTACAGATAATGCACCCCAGTAGTCATGCCCAGGTGCTGATCTTAAAGATTCTAGCTGGCCAATGATGAACTACAGCCCAGTTTGGTAGTCATTACTAGGCGGTATGCAGGTAAATTTCTTTTTGTCCTGAGTGAACTTGTACTCCCAGGCCCTGTTCTGTCGGCAGAACCGGCGAGGAAGCAGGCAGCCTCATGGGAGCCTGTTTGCTGGGGACTGATGGAGAGTCCAGTGTGGGATGCTGTGTCTTTCTATGTGAGTCCCAAGATTTCTCCCCAGGATGTGGTCAGTCTCCTCTAAGAACTGTCAGAAAAGGGCAGTCCCACAGTGATTTCACCCCACAGAGTACATTTCCTTACATCAGACTGGTTCTGAGGTGAAGATTTCTCCATCCTCTGTGACATTTTAGTTGGTAGACGTGACGGAGACATTCCTCCCCCTTTTTTTTTTAATTCCCAAACTGCCATCAGTGACTGAGGCAAACACTGGTCCCTCTAAAGCACCAGTCTACACAGTTGTGCTCACTCCCTCTATCAAAGAGGTCAAACATTACTAAGGTACAAAGCACAGCTTTAAAAGATGAGCAGTTCTTGTAGATCAGTAGCACAGTTTCACATATCAATACCAACCCACATGTCAACATGTAGTATCCTTTATTTTCAGTAACTTTGCCGCGGTCCGGTGGTGAGTTCAGGTCAGGCTAGCTCAGCACACGGAGGCACCCACCGCGGCAGAAGACACGAGGGTGCCCTCGCTGGCAGCAACTCTCGGTGGCGCAGCACCGACACAAGGAGGAGTACGGCGCAGAAGACAAAGAGGCAGGAGAGGTCTTCTGTATGGGTCTCCAAGGTTCATCGCCTCGAAGGGGTCCAGGGACAAAAGAACCTTGAGGGGCGGAGAGCAGGGACTCTTACAGGGTTAATGGGGATCAGGATACTACCAATGGGTGAAGGACAAGAGGGAGAGGAGCAGAACCGGACTGGAGGAGAACAACCAATGGGGTGAAGGATCCAGAACCAACCAATGGGGATACAGAACTGGGGGAACTTTCCAGAACAGGGAAAAAGAACTTGGATTGACAAGGGGAGGGTACAACATCCTGACTGACAGGGCTGGGGGAGGAGAATGAGGTACTGCAACATAACTTCACTTGTTATTTTTCTGTATAAGTTAAGCTTTTCCAGTAGGGTCCTAATTTGATTATTCTCATATTAAAATGGACATATACAGAGATTACTTTAATTTATATTAAATGAAGTTGTAATGCCAACTGCACAGTTTCTGGCCATTGGTAATTATGCTGTAGAGCAACAATGTAGGGAACTCCACAAAAAGTCACACAACATATGCAATAGAAAATATCTCTTTTTTACAATCAGGCTTGTATCCCAGCCTCAGGAAACCCCACCTGCCCTGACTCAAAGTGACCTCTTACCCATACAGATATTCATATAGCTTTAGTTTGCATTAGATAGTTCACTGTCCAAGGGAAATAGAATTTCCCTTCTATTTTATTTTAATGCACACTAACAGATGCATTAGAAAATGTAGGCTAAGAGCTACTTGCCTTACACATGGAAAAATAAAAACACATCCCTAGTATTTCTGAACTTTTACCAAAATTAATAATTAATAATATTAACAACAACAACAACCACCTTAAAATAGTGAGCTATCATTGTACTTGACCAATTGGTTAAGCCATTCTTGCTTAATGTGGGCTATCAATGTATGAAACACAGTAAGAACAAGACACTGAACATGTCTGAAGACTGCTTTAGACTGGTGGATGAACACTAAATAGATTTAGGCAGAGGTAAGGCAGAAGAGCAAGCAGGGAAGAAAGAGGAGGGAGGCTTGTTAGGGCCACAAGGAGTAACAGCAGAGACTGACAGTGCAAGGTCACAGCTCTGCAAAAAGGGCTGAAAGAGGAACATTCCTTGGATGTTTTCACTTTTTCAGCCATGCTCCCATCCTTTTGCATTTTCTCCCTGGGATCATTTTGCATTTGATTTGCCCTGGCATGAGGACGGCCGTGTGCGCCAAGCCTCACAGTAACTTTGTGATTACCTCATGCTAGAAGTCAGGGAAAGGATTAGCATTGTACAACAAAGTGTTACTAGAGCCAAATACAGCTGTTAATGTCCTGCCAATATTAGTGCACAAATTGAAACATTCTTGAAAAATTGCTAAGTCATTACAAGAGATAGATCTGACTATCTAGAATCTAAACAGCCTGTGGAACAGTGACAGAGGGAAAGATTTTGGTTTGTTTCCTCAGCTGAAATGGGGAAGCAGAACGTGGAAATAACCGGTCCAAAAGTGGTGAGAAAGGGAAATAATTTCAGCACTAAAACCACACAACAGATTTAATATTGACATCTAACGAGGATGGTAATTTGAAGTATGCAACTTTAAAAAATAAAATTAAATAGCCTGGTTGCAAAACCATAGAAGTGGGGGGCAAGATAAAATTCTGTGATGCTTTTCATTATCTTGATTTTTGCCTTTAAACTCGACATAGACCGAAAAAACAATGGAAAATGGAGGTTTTGTTGTTTTGCTAAGGAAGTTATCTGATGTTATCTTTAGGAATCCTAAGAAAATCAAAGCTGATTTCATTTTGCTATTGTTTGTTGCAAGGTTTATGAAATAATATAATTAATCTCTAGACAATAACTAATTATTACTGATTACTAAGAAATAAGTCAACAAAGATATTTTCCTGTTTACATTCTTATCAGACTGTATCAAGACCATCTGCATTTTCAAGTCCTTTATCCCAAGGGATAAATAATTTGTGTTGTTCATTGAGTATACACATGCAAACATGTCATTTGGATTTGATGCACATTTACAAAACAAGAGCTAGAGAACTTAAACAGGAAAACGAGCATTAATATACAGAAAGGAAAGCTTAAGCATGTAATCACAGCAGACAGAAAAGTAAATATTTCAGTGAAATGATCCTGCAAAACTCTTTTTCTGGTTGCGCAGCATCAGTGTTTGTACTTGGAAACTGCTCGAGGTGTATCACTTCTCTTTGCTGCTGATCTTTTTGCAGGTGTGTGCCCGAGTGAGTGTGTGTGTGTTTGCGCACACATGTGCCTGCGTGCATTCATGTGACACAAGTGCTTTGCCCAATTCTGGCCCACACTGAAGAATTCAGGTCTGGATTTGGGAAGGGAATTAATAGCTATATAAACTGGATTTGACAATTTTAGGATGTGCTTGTATCTGAAGACTCAAAGCTGCTGAACGTCAATATGCCTGCTTTATGTGTCCTCCATTGCCATCAGCAAGCAGATTGCTCTCACTTCCACTTCTTTCAGTCTCCACTCCTACAGAAACTGCTCTTTGCTAGATTTTTTGACACAACTGGAAGGATTTTGCCCTTCTCAGCAGGCTAGGATTCTCAAACTCCAAGATCAATTCCTCTCTGCTACTGTTTTCACATCCCACCCCTTTGCCTTTGCTCTCACATATTGCTGGAGTGATGGTGGTAGTGATGAGAGTATTTTCTAGTGCAGCTCTGGGGTTTGGGGTTTTTTCTTCCTTCCTTTTTCCTGATCGTCCTGGCTTCAGAAATGGATGGCTCAGGAAAAGGCGAGGCATGCTGGAGGACAGATGTGTGGGAAGACAGGTTGCCTGGCAAAGGCAGTCAGAGCTACCGGGGACAAACCTTGCCTCACCTTGTGCCAAGCAGGAGCTGCACCTTCCCTGAGCACACAGGAATCTTCCTGCTTCCCCTTAACCTTTGGAAATGGCATCCTCATCCTGCAAGTCAGCAGAGTGCCCAGTCTTTGCTCTCCAAAAGGCGCTGCAGAATGGTTTTTAAATACTACACTGCTCCCCTTGCAAGAGCCAGAAGTGTAAGAGGCCACTGAAGGTTACTAAGTTTTCCTGTAATTTATTTTTGGTCTGTATATGGCTTTACTGTGATCTTTTGTTTTATGGCTGCATTTTAAATTTTTCAAAGTCTCCTAGCATAATCGGATCTGCCGTCTTTTGGCACTACCCAGTACAAAATAGTAGTTAATAAACCACTCTGACTGGACTGGAAACTGTCTGTGAACATGCCTTTATATGACAGTCCTCTGTGCCCATGGGGATGCAATCATGTCTCTCTAGGAGCCAGCCGAAATGACTTGTTTGTATCTGCTGATCTTTGATTTGATGGTAGTGTTTGTCTGTTTAATGAAATCGCAGTGTCTGTGAAGCTTAGTTATGAAATGGCTGTGTCTTTTCACCTTCATAGTGCCCTTAATACAAGAATTATTCTTGAGTTGTGCCTTTCGTGAGCTACATTATGTTAAAAACACAGATAATTCAAAATGGAGTGAAATACCCTTTTTAGCTGGTGGATCAATATGGCTCAGTTGAGTAAAAATCCTTGGAGGGCTAGTGGGAGATTATGTGTCCTGAAGAAGTAACAGGCTTCCTTGTGGCAGTGAGAGCTAGTGTGCTGATCACTGCAAAGGCTTGATTAATGGAGTGATTAAAGCAGCAGAGAGTTAGTGCTCTGGCAGCTGGGGCATAGGAAATGGGCATGGAAACTACTGGGAGAGGGGAAATACACAGCTCCAGAATCACAGGGCTGACTTGCCCTAGCAAACACTTTGATGTTGGAGGTGGGGAAGGATGAAACACATCAGGCAAAAAGAAAAAAATACCTCCCACCCCTTCCTCGTTTCCCCTTCCCCCCTTCCCAGCCTTATGCTTACAAGGGAAAGCCCCTGACTTTGGCTCACTTAGCAGAAGGCAATAAAGCTTCCTATTATGAGGCTTTCTCTGATGTATCATAACTGGTCTCAGGCTCCAGAAATCTGATCCCTCAGAACAAAACTTACAGTAGATGTTAATAGAGTCTCTAGCCCAGCAAAACTACAAACAAGGCCCTGCATGGGCCCAGGAAAACTTAAAATTCAGTCATATGCTTTATTCTTCATCTTTCCCAGCCTGTTTCTTTTTCCTAAGCTATTCTGCTTTTAAAACAGAGGTGAGCCAAACTCAGACTACTTGTGCTCAAGGAATTAATTCCCCTGAAGCTACAGGCTGAGAGCCAACTTCTTTTTTTTGGGTCCTTTGCAATGGCAACAAATCTATGTGTGGTTGTTTGAGTTGGTCCCATTAAAGATTAGGATCATCTGCAGAGCTGGAACCTGCATCTGGAGTCAAAATTCCCAAGACTCAAAGGGTTTAGATCAGATGTCTGGGAATGGAGCCCTCCTTGTTCACTTTAGACATCTGATCTAAAAAAACTTCAAACTTGTAACTCTTTTCAGATTATCTTCAGCTGTGAGAGGCCTGGGGATTCACATTCTTGGCTTACTAGTATGACTTCTCCGTGCCTCGCATCACCACAGTTGACTAGAAATACCTTCTTTATTAACTTTCAGCTCCTGTCTCATGCATGAAGGTTAATAGCCAAGAATATCCTTGGAGAAGGTACCTTGTATTTAATAAATGAAGACTAGGATGGGGCACGGAAAGGGGAATAAAATTCCCCCTCAGTCCGCTAGAGGGAATCTCCCCTCCAAGTAGAGCTGGAAGCCTCGGCCCAGCCCCAGGCGCAGCGTACAGGGCTCCCCTGGGCCACGCTTGGCGTGACAAAGCAGCACCAACAGCCTCTCCCTCCTCCTGGTACCCTCAGCGAGCTCCCGTTTCTAATCTAATAGCTCCAACAAAAACATCGCAATTCTATAATGGCTTTCCCAGAGAAAGATAGGAAAATTAGCACCCAAGAACAGTCTGCATCTGAAATAGCTAGACCTTTAAACAATAGATAAATGGCCGCTAAACAATGGCATTTAAATACATAACCTGGATTAACAAGTTTAAGTCTCCTAATTGTATATCCCTGGTATATTACTTACGGTATTTGTGGGTTACAAACACTGATATGAAGCGGATAGTTCATGTGCATTATGTGGGAAGCATTTACATTATATATAATGCATAAAGAAATCTACACAGCCTTCAGCATGCCAGCTGTTTCTGTTTATGACACTGAGTTATTCATGAAATCCAGGAAGACATTTTGTAGTAAAATATGCTACCTGCTTGCTTTTAAATGTCTGGAGCTGTCTGTCTGTCTTGCTAAATAATTGAGGGAGAGATGTGAAATTAAGTATCATGTTTCAATCCACCTTTTCCCTTCATCAATTCTTTCTTGTAAGAGGAGCCAGGAACTAGAGAAAAATATGACTCACAGGGGCTGTTTAGGTGTTGCTGTCGTATGTACAAAAGGTAAAGAGAATGATAATATGCCTTTCCTGTCTGTAATAGCGTTCACTGTAGCAAACCTTTCTGCTTGTTACAGTAGAGTAAATGGGGTGTTTAATTTGGGATTGAGTGTAGTCTGGAGTCAAGGTGCAGCAGTTTTATTACAGAATACAATTTTATTGGAGACTGAAGATTTAAATTCCACCATACATACAATATATATACGTGGAAGTTCTGCTTTGCAGATACAGGCTAGTACACACACATAGAGTTCTTGTATGTTAAACACACACTCTGATTTTTGATTTGAAGGAACCAAGGGATTATGCCATATTTCTGCATTTTCTAGTGCACTGTGAAACCTCTTTAGAATGCAGGCTTCTCCAGCGATCAAGGAAAGAAAATGCACGCATGCATTCAAAAGGAGCAAGTGCTATTTTTCATTTCCTCTTTAGATTTTTGACAGTACCCGCAATGTCTCCAGTTCATGACCCTCAGAAAGAAGCTTTTGGGTTTGGAAAACATTTTCTTTGTTTAGCTTTTTTTTCTCAGCAAACACATCATAGCCCCCTCCCTTCCCCCAGAAAGGTGCTTGGATCATGTAATCATTTCTCCTTTATTTAGTTTAAATCTTAAGACAGAAGACTTTCAATAGAACGATTTTCTGGCAAGGCCACCATATGATGTGTATATTTGGAAATCAAATTATTTAGAATTATGACCATGTCATCAAAATAAGCCATTTTGAAATGCACTGCTAGCTCTCCAAACAGATTGTATGGGGAAAATTGGATAACACTTGGCTTGAGCGCTTAGAAGTCAGTAAAATCAAAACACTAGGGACCGTTTCATTTCATTTTCCTCAAAAGAGGAGCCCCCCTCCGGCCGTGCGGGGGCTGCGGGAGCCGCGGGGAGCCGCTCCCGCCCGGCCCCGCGCCCGGCCCGCCGCGCGCTGCCGCCAGGTGGTGCCCGCAGTTTAGGGACATCTGCCCGCTCCTTTTTCCCAAAGATTCGGAGATAAATAACAGCCGAGCAGGGATCCTGGCGCAGACAGGATATTTAACACCCGCAGATCAAAAAACGTAAAGCTTTTACCTACCCCGGTACAATAAACCTGGCTTTAAGAGCCTTGTTATTCCTAGATTTAATAGCTTAGTCATTTCTTTTTTCTATTTACAACCCTTGCAAACCAAAGAGAGAAAAATAATATTGTTGTGCAGACTATAAATACTGTTGCCGTGAATCTATTTTATCTAGGGAGAAAGTACACATAGATTCTCAACTGCAAGCTTATTTGTGTATCATCCGTGGTTACCGGCGCGCTGTGGAGCTGCTTTCTCTAACGTGCTGCAGAGGCTGCATACTTGGTAAAAGGAAATCATTTCTTCCCAGGCAAAAGAGGATGCTCATCCCGCTATGGGTAATCACACACAATTTCCATTTCGTTAACATTTTCGCAACCCTCTTTTTTCGAGCTCTCTGATAGCTAGGTAGTGGTAGCCAAGGTCACTGCCTGCTTTGGCTGCTGTTTTGCCAGCAACATATTTACACTGCAGTGTGGAATAAACTGTTTGCATCCAACTTTTTTTAGGAAAAAAATTAGGCTGAACACAACTCTTACGAAAACCGACACTGACAGTCAAGTATTAATTCTTTTATTCGCATGTGCACATAGCTTTAGAATGAGCTTATGCCTAGATCTTGCCAATGACCTCAACCTTGATCTGGAGGGACCATTTATTCACGAGCAAAACATTCATTCTCCTTACGAACTGGTCCAGAGACTGCTGCCTGTGTGACATTTGGTCCTCTATTAATAAACACACAAGACACAAAATTACTGTGATTTTGTCCTCTTACCATTTGGGGTTGTATGTCATGCACACAAGCACTGTGGCTACTCCTGAGAAACTTTAAATTAGAAATTAGCTTTTAGTGGCTTTGTAGATCACATAGAGGAATTACGAGCAGTCCTGAGGCGACCGAGGGCTGTGAAAGCGCAGGGAATCAGGCACAAAAGCAAGCAGTGGCAAGAGAAGACGGCCTTTTTTAGCCGGGGTGAGGGCATTTTTCATGACCGCACGACGAGTGTGCACAGTGAGTGTAATGCAGGTCCTTGTTCATCAAAATCATAGAACCACCATTTTGCAGCCCACATGCAACAGCGAGAAAATGGTGGTTCAGAATGACTAACACACCCACCTCAGCACCGGAGTTCCTCTGCTCACTCAACAGCCCTGCTCTTTTTTTAATTATTATGAAATGGCAATAGATTTTAGATTAGGAATGAGACAGGAAATGAGGGAAAAATCCTATGTGCATCTGGAAAACACACAGGGTAAAAATTAACCTGGAAGCTCAAAGAAAACAATGTATGTATACATGTGAAAGCAGTCTCCATATGAATTTTCTAATAACTGTAAGGTGTATCTTCATCTAAAGTCATGTAACTTTAAGAAGATTTAACACAATAGGTACCGTTGTATTGCTGCAGAAGCCAATGAAGTATTTTTTAAAATAAAATCATATAGCAGAAGTAATTACATTCAACTCTGAGCAGGAATTAGCTTGGCACTGCAAATGATGAACCTTGCTTTATAAGAAGGGGACTTTTTAATATGATGATTTGGCAATTTGGAGGGATGGTTATTTTCATTTTAACAGGCCTCTGCTTAGTGTATGTCTCCCTAGGGATGTAATGAAGGTTAACAACTTACACGTGGGGAGAAGGGATTTTAGTGATTAGGAAAATTGCAGGCTCCAGTTTATGTGAGCATGCATGTGACAGAGAGAGAGAGATTCTTCCTCATTTCAGACACTGCTGCACAAAAGGCACGTAAATGTGAAACTTTTCCAGGGAAACCCATATGTAATATAGATAGTAGTTCACCAGAGGCTGAACTGAATGGCAAATACTGGCCCCTGGGCTCTTCCCTGACATCAGATGAGGTCAAAACAGAGAGGGATAGTCCACTTCCAGCCGTGCATCAGCATGGTCTGTCTTACCAAAAGTCTTGCTTTGACAAAACAATGCAGATTGTGTATCAGGCTCAAGAAGTCATGACCGGCAACTCAGAGAGGCAAACCTTAACCTCCTTCTTTTCTGTACTCCAGTAATGTTTTTTCACTGAACTTCCTATGTACTTCATGCAAACTGAATTCAGAGCTTGGAAGAAATTCCAGCTGAATTTTTCACTGCAATGTTTTATTTTATAAGATTTGTTATTAAATTACTTTACAATTGATTTGGTATTAAACAGCAAATCAGAACTCTGCTTTCAACCAAAACCAGCTGTCCACTTACATTTCTGTGCATTCTTGACCCAGTGTGACAATTACCAGGGGAAAAACATCCCTTTACAATATTGAATGCAGTCCTGTGCCTGGACATTCAACAATATTCATTGGCCTGTATAATTTAAACAAGAGCAGTTTGTTAGCCTAATAAATACAAGATTTGGGCTTAGAAATAAAGGTGCTGTCAATAATCCTTTAGTCAGATAATAGAAAGGGGATTATGTGATTATTCTGTCAAAAAATTAGGTTTCATGCTTTTAATTGGCATCATATCCTGTCATGAGTCTGTAGGGTTTAAATCACAGTCCAACAAGTTAGAGTGAGAAGGAAACCTAATAGTAAATCCTTTCATCCCAGAGCCTGTAGAGTTTTTATGTGAAGTCCTAATTTCTGTTAAAATACTTCCAAAGAAAGACAACAGGAAACAGTAAACATGGCAACACCACAAATATATTTCTGACTATTTCTGTCAGCGTTCAAAGAATAAGTTGTATAGGCTGGAAAGGAAACTGCTGTATCATTAAAACCCAAGCAGGCTCAAACAGCCACCCTTTTGTAAAATGGCCCCTCTCCCCACCATCTCTCATAAATCTTGTTTCAAACTCGGCTAAAGTCATGGATTGACTTTGCCTCTTGCAGTAATGGCTTGAAACTGTTGTGCATCACAGCTCTGTGTTCAAAGGGAATCAGGAGTGTTTAAAAACAACTTCTGGTGCAGGATGCAATTATAACTGACAGCCAGATGTCTGCCCTGTCTGGTACAGCAAGCCTAGAAGAGATTGCAAATGGTCTCAAGACCTTTGGATCTAAACAGTGCATCCAAGTGAGTGATACACAGATAAACAACAATACCACAAATCACTGACACCAGAAGAGGGGTTGCTGGTACTGATAAAGATTTTAGATGTCAGGAAGAGGCTGACCCTTCCACCCTCTCCTCTCTTATTTTTAACTGCGCCAAAACCAAAGTATGTTAGTGGAAAAAGAGTCAGCCCACGAAGGGTGCTTATATATCCACTGCCAGAAGTTCACCTTGTGAGGAAAGTCCCTTAAGTAATCGTTTCGTTTACAGAAGTTAACTGGACTGTAGTGAAAGATATTTGATATTTTGATTAAATTATATGTCTGGAGCATTTGCAGCAAGTTCTGTAATACAGGGTGATCGTCCCAGTGGTATTGCCAACTAAAAACATTTTTAAATGGACTAACACTAAAAATAGACCTCCTTCTCTCTCCACAGTCTGAATTGATTATTATGCACAAGAGGCAATGATTTGATGTCAATGTATGTTTCTTATAGTACTTGTAGGAATTTTTAGATATCTCTGTCTCTCCACAAAGCATCCTACTTTGTGTATCTTTTGTGAGGCGTGTACACCAACCTACTGACTTAGCAAGCACAGGTTTACATGGGGAGTACACAGAGAATGGTACAAAGCTTTCAAGAAAGCAGCTCTTATCTTCCTATCTTTTACTAATACTCACTATGAGACCAACCAGCTCAGAGGCTTTAGAAGTGAAAGGCTTTAATTGATTTTCCATGGACAGTGGACAGGTCCTACCTGGTTCTGGTGATATTTTTAAAAGAACATGCTGTTAAACTGACCTACAATCACCATACCATAATGTTAGCCTACAGGGAAATGGCTGAAGAGTGTTTGGATGGTAACAATTTGAAGCAGTGAAGACATGTGAATAATGTGAACAAAATATTTAGACACTTCAAAAATAAGTATTATATTTGATATGTCTTTATGATCACCTTCTTCCTGTGGTATTG
The DNA here is from genome assembly GCA_013398955.1 of Callaeas wilsoni. NCBI lineage: Eukaryota > Metazoa > Chordata > Aves > Passeriformes > Callaeidae > Callaeas > Callaeas wilsoni. Next base: position 89,987 of record VWPU01005998.1, read on the forward strand.
TTACTGTCTTTAAAATATCTGATATCTGATAGCAAGTTTATCTGGTTTGAATTATGTCCTGTTTTGTAGTAAGATTTTGTAGAATTTATGAGGGGGAAAAAAAAGAAAAAGAAAAGAAAAAAAAGAAAAAAAAAAAAAAAAAAAAAGAACAGAAGCTGTCCAGGAGACATCTCTTTCTTATATCCCAGTGAGAAAATTCACTGCATCACTTTATCACAGGTCTTCAGTGTGTCACAAAGACAGGTCTGTGCAATATTATTAGAATGAAAGATAAGGGACTCTATAATACAAAGATGTCATCAATGATGGGAAAATTCCAATTTTGAAAGAGGACACCATTCCAAATATCAAGCTTGAAGGATTTAGTATCTTGAAACATTTTTCAGGTTGGTTCAATGTCATTGTGATAAAAAGGATGTCACTTAAATCACAGCAACCTGATGTGCAAAGTTGTCCTGCTGGATGAACTGCTAAAACTTTTACTCACAGAAGACTCATTTCAACTAGTCTAAAAACTGACCAGACCCCTGCACATTCCTTGAGCCAGACCGACTTCATGGCCTTTATGGTGAAGGATGGCCAAAACCCTTCTCTGTAGCTTCCATTCCTGCCCTGGCTGTCCATGCCTGCTGTCTGACTGCCATTCCCAGAGCAGGCACTGCTTGTTTGGACATCACCAGTTCTCACTGCAGGGGTGCTGTGCAGTGTTGTGCTGGGCTGTGCTGCGCTGCGCTGAGCTGAGCTGCGCTGGGCTGCGCTGTGCTGCGCTGCGCTGCGCTGTGCTGTGCTGCGCTGTGCTGTGCTGCGCTGGGCTGGGCTGTGCTGAGCTGCGCTGGGCTGCGCTGTGCTGTGCAGTGTTGTGCTGGGCTGTGCTGCGCTGTGCTGTGCTGCGCTGGGCTGCCCTGCACTGTGCTGCGGCAGGGCACAGCAGCCAGGCTGGGCAGTGAGGTGCCCGCTCAGGCACTGCTGCAGCACTGCACAGACATGCCCTAGCTCGCCTTCAAGCCAAGAGAAAAGGCCCCAGGCCTATGGTACCAAGAAACTGCTGCATTAGAAGAAGTGTTAAAGCATCTTTTTTTAACCATGAGTGAAGATAAAGGCCCTGGCATTCCCCATGGAAAATAAAGAGTTGACAAGAGTATGGATGTGAGAGGAAGGACTGTCAGGTTTGAATCTTCTGTGAAAAGCCAGATCACACAGAAGGAGGGACCTGAGGCCTCGTGGTGGTCCTATTTTGGCTGGCCTTTAAGTCTGGGGAATAATTCATGAGAATGTAATATATAATAATATATAATTCAAGAAAGCCTCTGGAGTATTCTTTAAATCAAACTAGCACATGAACAAGTGCTGACTTTTAAACATTCCAGCTTCTTCAAGTTTGTCATTTTAATAAGCTTTGAATGGTCACACAGTCCAAATCCATTTTGACATGTTGAGTTTTATTTTGTTTGCAATAATTTTTAAAGCTAATGATTACTGTGTAATATTATGTACGTGACTCTTCTTGGAGACAGTCTTTATTTACATGGGAAACCTTTAAAGAGCTAGCGTTCATTGTTATAGCACTTCTAAATGGTATTTTTAGATCCTGGTAATTCTCATTGGTAAGGGAGATACAAATATCTCTTCACCTTTGCCTCAGAGTGCATCAGGAAAGAAATGCACACAGATTAAGATGGAAAAAAAAGTCTGCAAGTTGTATCAGCCCTCCCTCTCCCCTGCAAACTTCCAGCAGTATGGCTGGGACTATACAAGGAGAGAGGGAGAAGCAACATGGTCTGAGAGACCAGGACGGGCTGCAGACAGTCTCCATAATACTCTCTTAAAGGCAGAATTTGAGTCCAAAAGATGATGCTTGAAATGGCCCCTGTCCCCAGCCACCAGGGGAAAACAGACCTTCCTCTCCATCCCAGAGTAAAAGGCAGAGGAGAGCCATTGGACCAGGCTTCCCTGTGCACTGGCTGCTGTGCAGGCACTGCTCCTGAACACCCTAAATCCCTGGCACCTGCATGTGCTGGGCCACATGTGAAACCCCAGATTCATCCCTCTGCCATAGCTGCCCCTGGCACCCACCAGCCTGTGAGACTCTTCCCTGTGTATCCTTCCCTGTCACACCATGCTTTACTCAGGAAGGTGAGGGCAGATTGCTGTTGGAGATTTCATGCTGCCTTACCTGCTGTGCTTAAAGGCTAATCTGGCAACCTCAGGGACGTGAATTCATCTTCCTCATTTGCCTCTCCAATCTGTGAGACCTTGAAGATATCATTTAAACTCACCAAGATATTTCAGTCAGGTAAAGATGAAAAACAGAAGTCATGCAGATTCTATGAGAACAGAGCAGCTAGAGGGACTTCCCTAGGGACCTAAATACTTCCCTCCATCTCTCCTCTGGAAAATGGTTATAAAGATAATCCTGTACTCAGCAAGCTGCAGGGCGTTGTCCTGTGAGAAAAACTAGAGCAGCACTTGGGCAGGCAGACACTTCCAGCGGCTCTGGGAGCACCCTTGCCATGTTTGTTACTTGTGCCAACGCTTCCCATGCTGAAGGCACAGGGCAGGTACAGGGATGTTAAGTAACCTAAGAGCCCCTAATGCCTAACAAGTCAGCAGGATGAGTACAGGAGTTTGGTAGGACTTTCCAGTATAGGTAGGAAGTTCTCCAGCTGGGTTTGCTGCTTATAATTCCTCCAGCTAAGAATTGCATCTCTGATTCCTTGTAGTTATTCTGAGTTGGGTGTTTCAAGGTGCTCATGTTAGACTCTGTTTCTCTATTGCAATGGTTACCATTAGTAAACTTACCATAAGTTACCTGTCTCCCTAAGTTACCAGGAAACAGACAGTAAAAGAAAGGTTAACAATTTCTTGAGAACTAGTAATGAGATAGATAGATAGATAGATAGATAGATAGATAGATGTAGATATGTAGTTATACAGAGTGAAAATAAAGGAGAAGAAAAATGAGACTAAGCCAAAATAATAGAAAACATTAAATGATTGCATAACTACCACTCAGTTTAAGAACTCCAATGACATTGCATTATAAATGATAACTATGTTCAAACAAACCCCAAGCTCTGTTTTGAGAACTGTAAATGCTATTCTTTTCTGGTCTCAGCCACAAACCCCATAGTCTGGAGCTACTGCTTACTCCTCAGGAAGGTTTCTGGGCTTTCAAAATTACCACACTCATAAGAGGAAACTGAAGGAGCCAGTTTGTACTTCAGATGAGAGTTCAGAAAGTAAATCCAAGGATGTGGGTAGTATTGAGTTAGATAGGAGTTTCATTGATTGAATAATCTATAGCTGCAGAAAGTACAGCTATTTTTCTACTGAGTTTCACATATCTGACTTTCTTCTGAGGAAAGCTTTTATGGGGTACATCTATCAGATTGGACACAGAGGCACAATGCTCATCGGCATATGTCCATTAAACTATAATAAAACTACAATGTAGGTAGCACTTCAACTGTCTTATTTTTATATACTTTAAGTTTATATCATTATCTTCATGTACTTTCATTCTTTAATGCATCCACAGCATACTAATCTTTGTAGCAGATAACTACATGGGGAAAAAAAGATAGATTTTGATAGGAACGTGTGTTTTTCTCAACTGATGAACTAGGCAGGAGTTCTAGCCTCAGTCACAAGCCACAAACTCCCCAAACTTCAGGAATTTTATTAAAAATTCATAAGACAGGTTAATTAAACTCTGCTGTTATTTTCTCTCTTCCCTTGAGCTCCCTGGAGTGGCCTCACTGGAAGACCTATCTTGAAAGATCCCATCACTTAGGCATTAGGCACTCATTTGGGACGTGGCAGATGTGGACTCCAGTCTGTACTCTAATTTACAGAGAAGAGATTGTCTTATGGTCTCCTGAATACCAGGGGAGTATGTTAATATCTAATCTATAATCTTCCTTCTCAAGTAATAGTAACCAAGGCCCAGGGAATGTTTTCATCACTTTGAGGGATCCATAATTTCTGTCACATTTTCTCCTGATTTGGGAAATGGCAGCTTTCAACAAGCAAATGATTTGCCTACCAAAAAATAAAAATAACAAACAGCCCTGGAAAAGTACCTACTGCTTGTTTTGCCAGCAGTTTTGCAAAAGGAAAATTAAAGACCTGATTGAAGTCCCTTAATAGATTTCAGAAGAGAGTGTACTTGACTTTCCGGCTTCATCATCAACATAAAATTTGTTTTCAGAAAATTGTATGGGCTTTAGCTGCACAAATCCCACTCTTATGCATAGGAGTTCTATGGCTAAAACAAAAATGGCTTTTACAGAACACCTTCTCTTCTTTAGTTAAGGACTTCCGGGTTGAGTTTCATGCTGTTGGCATGCTGCGTGTAAATAAGTTGTTAATCAACTATCACTCGTCCCTCAGTCTATCGCATGCTGTGCTCCAGCTTCATGCTTCTGGTAGCACAAAGTCATTACAAAGCTCACAGGTAACTGCCTATTAATAACTAATTTATCATGACTGCACTTTTAGTCTCATTGTGATCAATGGCACAAGTTCCACCGCCTTGAATAGGGGTAGGGTTTGGCCTGAAATGATTAAAATGTATCTTCTGACGTTCACCAGGGCATCGGTAGCTTTGGCAACACCCCGTGTGCCGAGTGTGCTGCATTTCAGCGGTGCACCTGCTTGATGGGCTGTTAAAGAGAATGTCTGAGTCAGGAACGGGTTAGCTGTAAATACAGTCACAGAGCATCCACAGACCTCTCCCTGGACCCACATTCCCCACGTACCATCTTCTGGCCATCCTTGCTGGAGGGGAACATCTCAACCCACATAACTGCCCTGACGGTGCCCATCGGGGTCTGAGGGACCTCTCTGGGGGGGCCATTGGTGCATGCTGGGGACGGGGCCGTTCTTAGTCATGCTGCTTCCTTCAATTATTCCACAAAGGTTGTTCTCTTTCAGCCAGGGCTATCTTGCCAGCCTTGCACACCTCCTGTAGGCACCAGTGCAGGTCCAGTTACTGAATCCTGCCTCTCTGTTTCTCTTTCCATGGTGGTGGGAACTGCTTCCTCAGGCCTTTTCTGATGTTCCAGAAAGAAACTGTAGTCCCCAGGAAAGGGTTAAATTAGTCAGATGCTTCATTGATTAAATAATGTGTGGCATGTTTACATATTTATATTCAAAGCATTTCAAAGTTTGCTCTTTCAAAAGAACAATAGCAACCACTCCTCTTCCAAATTTAACAGTTTCCAGTCCATCACTTCTTTTACCACATCATTTCATGCTGCAGGTTTCCAGTTTGACTGCTGTTAAAGGTTTCAGAAGTTTAAATTGACCTTGACCTGCAAACATGTGATTTACAGTAGATGATATTGTTCTGGAAAAACAAAACTTCTGTCCTGAAGCTAAACTGCATTTAATGATTTATATTACTTCTCCTGGGCCAAGTTCTGGCATATTTACTAACACTGTACATTATTTTAACTCCTCCTGAAGCCCCACTGATTTTGGAGGCACTCTTCCAAAGTGAGGCAGATTCACAATATGAATAAATATATAAACATGTGGTCCTCTAATATATTGTCATGATTTTGAAGATAAATTCTTTGATCACTTCTAACTTTGTCTTTAGATCTCTTTGTAAAGTCCTTGCAAATTATTCAAGCATATTTTAAAAATACACAGATAGTGCCTGTTTTCTTGAAAAGAAATCCCTATTGGCAATATCATGAAATACCTTGGAATACAATACATATGTTTGTGCTGGAAGAAAAAAGTCCTCTTTCTGCTTCGAAAATTATGAAATATGTTCTTGTTGGAGACTTTAATGGGACAGGGTTAAAATCACAGGGAATTACACAAGTAATTGTAAAATTGTGAAATAATATCCTTCTAGTGTCCCTGTGAAGCTTGAAAGTTTGGAACAATGTGTGTTCAAGAGACAAAACTGGCATTGAAGTGTTCCTGGTACTATTGCTACCTTTTATCTTTTTTGGCATGTCTTTAGGAAACAGCAGAGAAAGAAAAATATGAGATTGAACACAGCAAATTTAATTATAAAACAAAGCCACCCACCTTGCTGTCAGGGTCAGGAAGTATAATCGCCTCCTTTTGACGCAAGAATGAGTTTAACAACATATGTTAAATGAACAATTATTTAAAATAAAAGGAAATTGCCTTAAAAACAGCTGCAATATCTCAGACTATAGCACTGCAGCAGTGCAGAAAAACAGACCATTGTGGAAGGCAGGCACATGCACAAATGAGAGCACTCCCACAACGCTGTGCTGGCTAAGACAAAAGCAAAAAACAGTAGTTTCACAGAATGCTCTGAAATATCTCACTTGTATTTGATCTCATCAGCTTGTTCTGCTTCTGATTTTTTTTTTAATGTTTGTTTATTTTGGTCTGTCTTTTTTCTGTGTATTTATTTGTTGGCTGCATGACTAAATCCTAACGCCCAAAGCCACTGTTTGCTGCACAATGGCACGACGACATTGGGTGTTTTCCAGTAAATTGTGTTGCACTGAGTGTCGCAAGCAGTGCAAACACCAGAGCAAGCGCGTCAGCGTCGGATGCACACATAAGAAGAAAAAAAGAAAAGAGCTTTTTGCACCAGAATAAATCCATTTTTCTTGAAAGCACCGGGAGTCACCTGACCGAGCCCGGAGCCTCCAGGATAACACAGCACCAGCCTGCAATGGGAAAGAAACTAAGCAGGGCTGCCTCCGCCTCGCACACGCCTTTTAGCCTGTCGACGCGTTGCCTGTCCGTATCCCTCACAGCGCATCTGTAGAGCCATTAAATTGGATAATCCCTCTGGCCTTTGATACATTTCTGGACATGATTATTTCATTACTCGCAGTATATCAGTAGGATCATAATAAAAAGGACTTCTGACAACCTGCCAAGAGTTTTGTGGCCTTGTAAACACAAAAGTGCTCTAATAAAATTTTATTAAGTGTTAAAAAGTCATAAAAAGTGAAATAACATAAACTACAAAATTTACTGTCCTCAGCAAATGCTGAAAATATCGTCCATAGTAAAATTAAATTAGCATGTAATAGCGCGGCAGCGTGGAGTGGGCTTGAAAGAGGATCCGGGAGGAAAAAAAAGGGGGAGGGAGGCGGAAAAGAAAAAAAAAAGAAAGAAAGATTGCACTTGAACTGAATATGGGTCACGGGGGGTTCGTTTATGGCGATCCCCGCGTGTTCCCGGCGGGCCGCGGGGACGGCGGCGCGGGCGGGCGCGGGGCG
>VWPU01006001.1:0-32287 GCA_013398955.1 Callaeas wilsoni
GGGGCCGGGGATGCGACGGCCCCGCCGATGGTGAGCCGCCGCCGGGCCCCGCCGCACCATGTCCCCGCCGGCCCCGAGAGGATGTTCGAGGGCTGCCGGCGGGCGCGGAGCCTCTGGGGCGGCGTCAGGCTGGAGGTGGCCGGCGAGAGCAGCCCCGTGGTGCTGCACAGCTTCACGCAGCTCGACCCCGACCTGCCGCCGCTGGAGGTGAGTGCGGGGTGCGGGGGACGCGGCGCCGCTGCTGCGCGGGGTTTGGGGGCGCTGAGCGCGGGGCGGGCTCCGCTGCGCACCCCTCGCTGGTTTGGGGGGCTCCGCCTTGCTGGCAGCGTGGGTAGGGGCTGGCCCGGAGTTTGTGGGCAGGCTGCTACCCACAGAGTGTTTCGGAGAATTCTGTTACCTAGAATCACAGAGTGGTTTAGGTTCGAAGGGACCGTAAAGATCATCTTTCCCCACCCCCTGCCATGGGCAGGGACGCCTTCCACTATCCCGGGTTGCTCCGAGCTCCAGCCAGCCTGGCCTGGAACGCTTCCAGGGATGGGGCAGCCACAGTTTTCTGGGAAACCTGTGCCGGTGCCTCACCACCCTCACAGGGAAGAATTTCTTCCTAATATCTAATCTAAATCTACCCTCTTTCATCTTAAAGCCGTTTCCCCTTGTCCTATCACTCCATGCCCTTGCAAAAGTCCCTCTCCAGCCTTCTTGTAGGCCCTTTTAGGTACTTTAGGTGTTTCATTTTACTGAATAAATGGGTGCCCCCGCTTGGCTTTTTTTGCTGTGAGTCCCTGTGCCCCGGGGACTGGCAGGCAGCTGCCAGGCTCTGTTAGGGGAAACCAGATGCTCTCCCTCCAGGCACCCAGGGAAGGGGGCAGATTGTTAAAACTTCGGGCTTTTAATATTTCATTTGAGACTTTGGCTGCGGGAGGCAGGAGTCTGCTCAGATCTGAGCGGCTTGTAAAGGCTTCAGGCTTGTCCAAACCACAAAAGTGTCCTCTGGGAAGGTTACGGGCATTGGGAGGACTTTTCCTGGAGGATGCAAAATATTTGTGCTTGTTTGGATTCGACCTCGAGTGGTTCAAAGTCAGGCTGATCCCAGCGAGGCCCGAGTGCTTTGTTGATGGCAGTCGCATGTGGAGGCACCCGAAATAATCTGAGTCAGAGCTGGGCCTTTTATCTTAGGAATGGATGATCGTCATCGGTGTGGTGGGAGTGTCAGCGATCGGGAGCAAACGGTGTGTCAGGAGGAGCTCAGCGGGAGGAAGGTTTTGGTGTTCCGAAGTCGCAGCCCTGGCGGTGCAGGGGTTAATACCAGCGAGGGTCAGCAAGTCTGGCTTTGCTGCGATTTAGAGCCAGCTGCAGATGTGCTGCTCTGGATGCTTCCCGCTGGAATGGGGGCGGTGGAGGGGGGGAATCGCCGCTAAAGCCTCTTTAGTTACTGTGCAGATATCCGCTGAGGGCAGACAGTGTTTCGGGGAGGCCAATGGCTCCTTCTCCCGGTGCCAAACGATCTACCCCTCAACCTGGGATGGAAAGTCTTGGTCAGCCAGGGACAGGAAGGGATGAGCTCAGGCTCCGGCTGTACCGGTTCACCTCTGGCCTGGTGGCAGCGGCTCATCAGCTCTGCAGAGAGTTCATGAAAGCTCCATCCAGCTTGTTTTCCCCCCTTTCCCCTCCCTGCTCCGCTCTCCTGGGGGTGGGCGTACTGACATGGTTTGGAGTACATCATCTGGTTCGTGTTATGCCTGGCAGGAAGTCCAGCCTCGCCGGCCCGCGGCGCTCCGGGAGGCTGAGGGGCCGCGCTTTTGGCAGGGAGAGCGAGAGCAGGGGGAGGAAAACAGGGAAGAGAGGGGGTGATGCAGCGTGCTGCTCCTCTCATCCCGAGGGACAGCCTGCCTGGCACGCGTGAGCCCAAATGTACCCCCAAATGTACCCCGGCTGGAGGAGGCTGCGGTGTTCGGGAGAGGCTTTGGAGCATCTCGGGTTACGCATGGGAGGGAACAGTGACGGGGCTGAGGGAGGCTTCGCTTGGCCCCCGCTGGCACTGAGCGAACCCCTGCTCACCTGGGCATGGCACGGGCACAGCTGCCAGCCAGAGCTGTCTTTGCCCACATTTCTGTCCTGGGCTGTGCGTGGGTCTGTGCTGTGGAATGGTCAGAGCACAGTCCCAGCATCCGCTCACTTGAGCTTCCCTCCCAGTCCTGAACTGATCAATTCCTCTTTTTTTTTTTTTTTTTTTTTCCATTTGCAAGTGATGGCGAGAAAATGGGCATCCCAGAGGGGTGCATGGTGGGCCCATGGCCTCCCGAGCAGCTTTGGGATGCATGGGGTGTTCAGTGCATAAATGGGGAAAGGAAAAAATGTGGCACTGTTGTCACAACTGCGGTGGCCTGGTGGGGTTGCAGTCCTCAGGCAGAGTTGTAGATGCACACTGAGAGGAGAGGGCAGATTATTTGAATGAGAACCCCCAGGGACCATCAGTGTTTTGCTGAGCCCCAGTCCCCAGGTCCGTGGTGGGACCTCTGTCACCTCTGCCAAAGGGAGCTGTGCTGGGTTTTGGCAGAGCTCGTGGGTGGATAGTCTGGTCCCACAGGGAATAGAGGATCCCTGGAAAGCTGCTGGGCAGGCTGCAGGGAATGTGGCTCACTCTGGTCCTCGCTGAGCCCCCGGGGATGGCAGCAGGGAAGACTCTGCCTGTATCCCACGGCAACCGTATCGATCACCAGGCATCAGTTTGAGGCCTCCTGGCCATGTGAGCCAAGTGTTCTCACCGTGATTTTAACCACAGGGGATGGAAAATTTAAACTGACTGTCTCAAGTGGGGGATTGACAGAGCTTTGCAGACCTTTTGCTCTGACCTTTTCAGTTCCAGTCTGTTCCATATCAGCAGTGAGTGTCAATCCTTCCAGTCCAGCAGGAGCCACAGAGTGGATTTGGTGGCTCTCCTGGTCCTGCTGGCCAAGAATGGCCTAAAACACCACTGCAGATGACACAGACTGAAACTTTCATGAAGCTGATGTTGCTGAACCTCGGACAAGGCTGGTCTGACGCTTAAAAAAAAAAAAACCATGTCCTTGCTAATTCTGGCTCTGTTGCTTTCTGAACAATTAGGAGATTTTCAGTTGCTAAATGCATCCTTGAAAACTTGAATTGCTCAGCCCAGATGCCTTGTAGGTCAGTGCTTGTTCTTTACAGCTGGGAGGGAGGGGCAAAGATAGCTCTTAAAAGCCATTTTCTCTTTGCTTCCTATGGTGCCTTTGGAATAAGATCCTTTTCTCCCAGCCTGTTCTCCTCCCCCAGGCACAACCTGATATGTCCCTTGCAATTTGCCAGATGAACATCATCTGTTGGTATTTCTTGGATGGGGACCTACCTTCTGGCTCCCTTCCAGAGACGTTTGGAGCCGGGGGTGAGGCCTGGAGAAGGCTGGGATGCTGATTGTTGGTGGCTGATGCAGGGTGGGAATAACAGAGGTGGGAGGGATTTTTTTATTATTATTTGATATGGTTAGGGAGAAGCTGGAGAGAAGCTTCTGAATGTGTTTGTGTAATAATTGTTTTACTCAGAGGTTGCTGTGCCATGTTTCCATAAGGGTGGGGATCCCCATGCTGGGGTCTCACTGAGGTTTCAGTGGATTTAGTACCAGACTGGCAGCCCTGGAAACGGAAATCTTTGTTTGTTCACAGGCTGAATGGGCAAACCACCCCCCAGTCCACCCTTGTGCTTCAGCGTTGCTCAGATTCAGCCCCCTGCCCCAGATCACACTATTGCTCTGCTACAGCCCTCTTTTTTATGGCTCTCAGGGTGGCAATCACCAGGCAGGGGCAGGTAAATGCAGTCTTGGAGCATTTCCCCACTTCCCTGTGCCTGGCTTTGGGGTGTGATGAGCAAAAGGAGCATCGGGCCAGCTGTGCCTGCAGGATTGAGTCTCATTTAGCTGGCACCCACCACTGTTTGGGATTTGGGGAGCTGGCTGTGCCCACCCCACACTTAGGGCCAGAGCACGACCTGAGTTGGTCTGGCCATAGGAATGTCTTCACCACCAGCAGCTCCTCCATCTCCCGGCTCTCTAAGCAGCCACTGTGTCCCCCGAGGGGAGTGTAATTGAAGGAGGAAAGAGCTTATTTAGGTCACTCTAGACCACATTTAAAGGCTGGGCATGCCCCGCTCACACTTTCTCTAACGCCGTTATCTCCAGAGCTGCCTAATGACTGGCTTTCAAACGGCCGTGCTCCTTTTATTTAAATATATCCTTGCAGCAGGACTGTCTCAGTTCTCAAATATTTCTTCATCTCCCACGGACTCAGCAAGAGGGGGGAAAAAAATGTGGTTGCTAAGGAGCAGGATTTGGATACAAAGCTGGCTGAGCTGCTGGCGGGGGGCCCGGGGGGCTCCAGCACAGCTCATGGCGAGTCAGGGTTTGTGCTTTGCTTCGGTGGGACGGCACCTGCAGGCTCTGGGTGAGGAGGATCAGGGTTTGAAACATTCCTTGGGCTTTCGTGAGAAAGAGTTGAGTTGTGGGACTCACTCCTTTTACAGGTTAAGGTGTTCGTCCCGGGCTGTTCGTGTGGGTTAGGTCCTGTGGCCAGCAGGACCAGGAGGGCCACCAAATCCACTCTGTGGCTCCTGCTGGACTGGAAGGATTGACACTCACTGCTGATATGGAACAGACTGGAACTGAAAAGGTCAGAGCAAAAGGTCTGCAAAGCTCTGTCAATCCCCCACTTGAGACAGTCAGTTTAAATGGTGGCGTCCATGGCTGCTCCCAAATGTGTGGCTGTTGTTCCAGGGGTCTGTGGGACCTTCGTTTTGCAGAGAGAAGCATCTGTAGGCTGAGAGGTGATGCTGGCAGTGGGGTTTGGTGCCCAGGAAGACCTGTTAGGTAGGCATCGTGCTGAAACTGCGTGGCAGCCGCTGGCTGGAGCATTCCTGGGAACCCCAGCAGCAGGGGAAGGACTGGGATGTTGGGATGGATACTCCAGTGATCAGTTGGTCTCCTTGCCCAGCTGGGGACTCACCCGCAGGTCACAGCAGCCCCAGCCCTCCCGGCTGACGCAGCCCCAGTAACGATGCGTTTGGACTTTGCTCCTGAGTCATTAGGGACAGGGAGCGCTGGGCTCGGGCACGGAGCACTAATCCCAGTAATCCCAGTAATCGCAGCCGCTCCTCGGGCTGGCAGGTTGGCCGCCTGAAGGGAGTCACGGGGAGGGGGTCGGAGCAGGGGCAGAGCTGCCAGGGCTGCTCTGAGCACTCGGATCAGCACAGGGGGTTCGCAGAAGGGTTTTTGTGGAGGGGCCTTTTGTTGCCTTCCCACCTGGGCACAGCTCTGCCAGAGGCGTGGGGAAAGTCCGTTCCTAATTCTCAGCATGTGGCAGCGTGGGCTGGCTGAGCAAACGCCGCCGGTGCAATGAAGTGGTGACGCCGCAGCACCTCCAACCTCCGTCCCTCTCACCTGCTTTTGGTTTGTTTTTGTGATGTTATGCAAATCACCTCTCGGGTTTTCGCTTACGTTCGCGGGGCTGTGTTGGCGCGGGTTCTTGTAGGGCAGCACTTTTACCTTAGATAACGCCGAGTTCCCTCTACCTGAGGGTCAGCAGTTGTGTGACAGCTGAGTGTCAGTGGAGATTAAGCACACGCAGAGGCTCCTGGCGTGGCCCGTTTGCCTCGGCTGGCTCCACAGCGGTTTGTTTTCATTACACCGTTGGTATTTGGATGGGCTCTGCTGTCAGAAACATGCTGGGACGGGAAAGGGCGTCTTCCCTCCGCACGTGGGGCGCTGGGGGGCAGCGGGAGCAGCTGCCGGGGGAGCCCCGGGCTCGGCAGAGGCAGGATGGGGATGGCTCTGGCTGCCAGGCACCAGCCGAGTCCTCAGAGTTGATGGGAGGAAAAAAAGAGTTGGTCTAACTTGCAAAGAGAGCAGATTGGAGAGGAAACTCATTGGAAGCAACTTCATCTGGAATGCTGAGGCATTATTTTTAGAGCGGCTTTGCTTTCTGCTAACCACACTCCAGCAGCTGAACTGAGGGCTCATGTGGAAACCTGCTTTGCAAAGGGCTTGCTACCCATCTTACCAGAACTTCTTTTCATGTGATGGAGCAAAACCATGCACCCTTTCCGCAGTCTTTGCAGTGGCTGGGTCTCCGTGGAGACTCTCCAGCCCAGAGCCTGCCCCAGGCTCCTGCTCCAGCTGCATGCGTGTTTGTGAAACAATGTTTGCTTTGGGCTCACCTCTTAGAGTTGGAACTAACTTCAGGAAACCAGGGTTTAGCCAAGCTGGGCAAAGCAAAGCACCTTGCCTGGGACTGGCAAGGGCAAAGCTCAGCTGTGGGAAGTCAGTAAGGGTGCTGAAGCACCGCTTGCATGTGGTTGGGGCGTTCAGGACCTCACCTTCCAGTTTAGGCTGAAAGCCCGGGGATTTTGTTCAGACACCTGTCTGAAAGGCTCAGTTGGTGGCCTGCTGCTGGCAAAGTCTGGCTCCGTGCACTTGAGCAGCAGCAGAGCCTGGGAGCTGGGGGATGTGTGCTGGTGTCACCCCCAACCCTCCCATGCTGGGACCCCAACAGTCACTGCAGACTGTCCAGAGCAAGGCCAACTCTCAGGCTGGTTTATCACCTTAAAGCAGCCCAGCTTTCCTCCAAATGCTGCTATTTGTTTGCTTTTGATTATGTTTTTAAGGGCTCTTTGGTCCCAGCTGCAGTTCTGCTGGTCAGGAGCCCCGCGCTGAGCAATGCGTTGGCCGTGCCCGTTGCTGGTGACAGTCACTGGGATTACTGGATTTCTAGACAATGTGGTTTACTCGATTCAGTCCCGGTTGCAACAGTGAGAACTGGCACAAAGACGGGACAGGCCTGGCTGGTTCTTCCCTGGCAGTGCTGGGGGTGACTCAGAGGATAGCTATGGCTCACACCAGTGTCATAACAAACACTTATTCCCTGAGGTGCTTCTTGGGGGGGTATTCCGCAAACTCCATCTCTCTCAGCCCTCATTCCCATGGATTTTGGTGTGTTACTCAGCAAAACTCAGCTCTGGGAGGATGGGGCTGTTTGTGGCTTGGCCTGTCTTAGTTCAGGCACCATCAAAGGAAAGGACCCAGGGAAGGAAGGTGGGCACCTCTGCCCTCTTCACATTGATGCTGCCCCATGGTCATTGTGCACTTCAGCTTTTTGGGTATCCCAGGGTGTGTCCCCCAAAATAATTTTATTAAATGGGAGGGCGAGCTGCAGGAGTGCTCACCTGTGGCTGGTAATCCCAGGGGATGAACGAGGCAGGGTGGCAGGAGCAGATGAGTCGGGGTGGGAACGTGCCTGTACTGGCTCACCAAGGTGCCGTGGCCAGGAGGAACAGGCACCTGCGTGGTGTTTGAGCTGCTCCGACGTGGTCCATGGCCAAACCCGCACCTGCACTGCGGGGCTGGGGCTCTGAGGTGGGAATTCATCCTCCCTGCGCGGGTACCCTCATTCCTTGTGCCGCAGGATCTGGCACACCCAGCCCTCAGGGCAGGACCCGGGGCCAAACCTCGCTGCTGAGGCTCCCGGTGCGTGTGTTCAGGCATTTGACAACAGCGGGATTTTTATCCTTTTCCAGTTGTTTTCTCCCCAAAGGTGCCAGTTAATTGTAAAATCTCATTTGCTTCAGCTGTGGAAATCACCCGGAGCTGGCAGGGCATCCCGATTGCACCCCCCAGGTGTCGGCTTGTTGACACCTGCTCGTGTAGCACCTCCTGCCTCGTTGACACCTATTTAAGTAATGCTCGCAAGGTGAGATTTTGTTGATTACAAAGTAAAAGTGCTTGCTCTTGCCTCTTCCACCTTCCCACGGGCGCTGCGGGGAGGGGAAACAAGTAGCGGGATACCGTGCAGGGGGAGAATCTCTCCGGAGCGAAGGGGGTGGCCTGAAACCCGCAGCTGGGATGTGCTGGGACGCGCTGGGGCTGCGGGTGTCAGGAGGAGACTGGGACGAGCCGGCTGATCCCGGGAAGCGCATGGCAGCAGCAAATGGAGGAGCCGCGCGTCATCCCGGCCGGGCTGGGAGCTGGGCGCGGGGGGCACGACCGCAGAACAAAGCCTCGCATTTATTCCTGCAGCCCTTGCACCGTCAGCCCCTCTCTGCCTCCCTGCGCTGGATTGTTCCTGCATTTTCTCTGCTTCAGCTGTTTACTGGGTCACCCTGGTGCAGACACGCACACAAAGAGCGAGCCGTCGCCGAGCCTGTCCCTGTGCCACCGGCGCTGCGAGCCCCTCTGCGGCCCCTGGAGCACAGTGGTGCCATTGATCCGGCTGGCAGAGCGTGCCCGGGGCCAGGCTGGGCTGGGGGCATGCGGAGCCCCCCGGGCATCCTCCTCTGCGCAGCCCGTGGCGATGGGATTTTTAGGAGGGGGCCCCGGAAGGTCTGGGCTTGTCAGCGTTGCCCACGTTCAGTCACACCAGGTTTGGTGGAGGGAATGTCACTTGACGTAAGGCAGAGTAAACACATGGGTGGACACATTTATTTCACGAGGGCTTGTTTTGGTTCCGCTTATCTAAGCTAAGGATGTGTCTCAGCTAAATCGAAGTTAGCCTTGTTCCAATGGAATTGGAGGGGGAAGGTGCAGCTTCTGTGAGCTGGAGTGTGGCCAGGCAAGGCTGTGGCTTTCGGACAGCCCCCAGCCTGGCCACCCCAATATGTGCACCTTCAAAACTCCAGGGAGATGGGACTTTGCTGTATTTTCCCTTCTGCAAGCTGCAGCAGGTGAGTTACAGCACAGAGATTTACATTTACAGCTTAACCAGGCAGATTGGGAATGCTGTGTGGTGAAACTCTGGGAATGTCTGTGTGGGGCCAGTGAGATGGTTCAGCATGGCATGGGGGGCTGAAAGCCTCCTCCTGGGGCTGGGCTGGTGTTTTACACCTGGCTGTTGTGATCTCTGCTTTGCCCTTCCTGCACATCCCACCTTGCTCGTGCCGCAGGTGTGTGCCCAGGTGAGCACTCCATTCATGCAGGACGTGGACATGCCAGGGCAAGGGGCAGGTTTGACAAAAGGAGCTGATTTTATTGCAGCTGATACTTCTTCAAACTAATTTTTGTGCTGTCTGGGCTGGCACACGGGCTGAGAGTTGGAGAGTATTCAAGGTTTTGTGTCTCTGGGAGTGTAAAGACTTTTGTGAAGATGAAGCCACTTGCAGGTGCTGATCCGTGCAAAGGACACGCGTTGCCCTGGAGCTGCCACAAGGAGCAGGTCTGTGTGTCCTGGTGAACGTGTGTTAAGACAAAATTGACATTTTAGGTGTGACCATTCCAATCAGTTTCAAGGAACATCAGCTCCGAGTGCCAGCCTCATTTCCATCCCTTTCCCAATACACCTGGCAGTTTTTGCTGGCACAGAAATAACACATTTGGTGCACCACGGCTCTGTTTCAGAGGTGGAATCGATAGAGTAGCACTAGGTCAGGTAGGCTGGAGCTTGTCAGGACAACCCCTCATGTTTTAATTCACATTTGATCAAGGCACCGGGGAACTGTCATGTTGCATGTGACTTCCAGGTGCTACCGTACACCCAGAAAAAAAAATCAATTTTTGAACTTGTTTCAGTTATGGTTTTTTTGCAGATTTTTCTGTTCCATCTCAGTAAAACACAAACCTTTTGTTCTGAGCTAAAATGATTTGGGATGAGACACTCCATCTTTATTTAACCTCGCAGAGCAGTATCTATATTAATTTTTTATGCACCGTTTTTCACCAGCCGTGTCGTTCTGGTTTCACTTCCAGTAGTGCCCCGGGGGCTGTGGGCGAGTCGGTGTCGGCTCAGAGTGAGCGGAGGCTGCGTCTCTCTGCTCTGAGCCTGCCCCTGCGGAGGCGTCGGCTCTGGGCAGGGATGCTGCCCGGGCCGTCACAAGCTCGGGGCTGTGGAGCAAGAGCCAGAACTGCTGTGTCGGCGCGATCTTTTTTTCCATCCACTGAGAGAGGAAGCAAAACCTGCTGCACTCAGTTTTCTTCGAACAGCCTTCGAGGGGAGCCCATCCCAGCACGTCCCCTGGGAGGGGGCACGAGGGTGTCCTCATCTGGTGGTGTTTTCATACGGGATGCAGATGGCTGGTGGTCACCTCTGCTCCTGGGTGTAGGAAACACAGGGTTTGCAGTTAATCGGTCATCCCAGCTGTGGCTGGAGTTTGCTTTTTCCTGAGGAGTCCCCCCAGCAAGGCTGATCCCCCAGCACCTGCATCCCCCTGCCTCAGGGGTCTGATCCCACCCCTTGGAGGCTGGGCATGGAGTGGACATGCAGAGTCTTTGATTTCCAAACCGCAAAAAGAGTGAAAAAGTCTCTTGATGTCGGAAGGCTCTTATTTTCCTCTGAAAGCAAACCAGGAGCAAATGGGGGAGGAATCCTGTGTATCTGCTCTGTCTCGTTCCTGGACCTGAGCGCTGAGCTCCTAATCCTTGCTCCAGCCACTGACTCACTGCGTGCGAGTCACAAGATGCCTTTGGAACCGATCTGCCAGCTTCCCTTCTCCCTAAGCTGCCCGGGTGGAGAAGGCTGCCTTTGGATACTCTCTGCACCTCCCCTGGGTCACAGACACAGGATCAGACCTGCTGTCGGTCTGGGGACCCACAGAGCCCAAGGGAGGAGGTGTCAGATCCCCACCAGAGGCACATACGGGGTGATGTGGCCTCTCTCTCTGCCCCGTCCTGGAGCTGGGTGATGCACTGGCTCCAGGGCTGTTTCCCTGGGGCACAGCTTTCCACGCTGAAACACCTGGGGCAGAGTGTTGAGAAAACCCAGCTGTGGAGCCCAGCACCTGATGGGGAGAGAACAGGCCCTCAGCTGTTGCCACTGGCCTGGTGTCCTGGCAAAACCACCCCTTTTTCATGGTGGGTTTAAGTTTAGCTTCTGGCCCTTTTTCTGTTCTTTTCCTGTTTCCCCTTTTGTTGTTGTGTTTTAATGGGCTGTTGGAATCGGTCCTGGTTTGAGGCAGCTCGGAGCAGGAAGGCAGAGAGTGTTGAAAACCCAAAGGAATCGTGTCTCTCTGCTGATCATCTCTGCATGGGGAGCAGGGGCCGGGTACAGCCGAGCTGTGGCAGGGGACTGAGCTCCATCAGCAGCGACAGGAACACGCAGGGGGAAGGAGACAGTGGGAAATCAGCTCGCCCAGCTGGAGAGAACCACCCCAGTGCCACCATGGCCATGGCTGGGATGATGTTTGGGAGCAGAAGTGCTCCTGCCCTCAGTGGGGCTGCTGTTCCAAAGGACATGCCGTGAGTCACCAGCGTGGGCACCTTTCCTTCCTCTGAAAACAGGGGATGTTTGTCAGCTTCCTCGCCAGTTTGGGTAGTCCTTGTAGCCTTCCTGAGCACAGCCAGGGGAAGGAAACTGCCGGTGAGTGCCAGGAGGGGATGATCCCTTGAGGGAGAGCTGTGGGGGAACAGCCACCGCAGGGCTTTTTGCCTGGAAGTCCCCATGGGGAAGAGCGTTGTGCTGCGTGTGCTTATTTTGGATGTGTAGCACAGAGGGTGCTTCTGCTTTTGCGGTCTTTATCTTCGGTTCACAGAACTGAGCTTGTTTTCCTTTCACTGCCCGGGGGTGACTTTTTTCCTATTTCCTTTCACACAATGTCGTACACTCGGGTTTACATAAGAGGTCCCGAAGTCGCTGCAGTTCCTTGCAGGGGTTCAGGGTTTGCTCCTGAGGGTGAAATGAAAGTTAACTCGGGGTTGGTGTCAGCCACGGGGGACACGGGCCGTGGTGGAGCCGGTTTCTTTCCTTTCCGGAAAGGCCCATTTCCCGTTGCTGGTAGGAAGGGATTATTCTGAGAAGGGGCTGGGGATCGCCAAGGCCAAACTCCCACTTGCTGTTCCTGGCTTTATCACCTTTCACCTTGTGAGCTTGTGCGGAGCTTCAGTGGGAAACTCCTGGTGACGTCGTCTCCAAGGCTCAGCTCTGCCTTCCTGCTGCTCGTTAGCCAGTGAGACTCTTAATTCCCAACAGGCACACATTCCTGGCTTCCCATGGGCAGGGTTAGTGTCTGCTCCTCTCTTGTGGCTGGCAGCAGCAGCACCTTTGAAATCACGGTGCAGAGATACTCTCGGTGCTGTGCTGTACCTGTCTGTAGAACAGGCATTTTGTGTAGCTCGACTGAAAGGGAGCAGAGTAACACGAATATCTTGATTGTTAAACCAGCTGTGGTCCAGAAAGCATCAGCAAAAGCACTTTAAGCAGTTGTGCCTCTTCCACGTGTGCTGAAATTAATACCTTTTTCCACTAACAGTTCATTATTTTCGTGCCTTTGGAGGCCAGTGTGCTAACCCGGGGCGCGCGGGACCAGAGCTCTTAAGACCTGGTAATTGTTGGGTAATTGTCTGTGTGTAACGCGTGGGGATGCTGCCGTGCTCACACTTAATCCTGCACTTTGCTCCTGTCTTACTAAAACCACCTTTGTGACTGAGCTCAAACACTTTCCAAAATGCAGAGCCCGAGCCAATGTTTTGCTTTGCTGTTTGGCTTTTGCATTTTCCCCTCCTTTCATCCATCGGGAAAAGCCAAAGGCAGAGTCCCTGCTGCTGCTGCTCTCTGCCTGGCTCTGAGGGTTCCTCACACCCTTCCTCCAGGCTCACGAACCTTGGCAGCATCTTAGAGCTCCTTATTAATCCTCTGTGTGAAGACGTGGGGTTTGACACCACGCCGAGTACAGGAACATTCAGCAGAGAGCAGAAGAGTTTATTGCACGGAGCAGGAATTCCTCCCTGGTGTAGTCACGAAAGCTTTGAACCATCACTGGGAGCTCCAGGGCTGGCTGCAGTTGGAAGAGGCAGTCCCCAGGCCCAGGGCAGCCATCTGGTGCAGACCTCCCGTTTCATATTTCAGGGGATGAACTCCTGCAGAGTTCACTCACGGCTGCTTCTGCAAAAGCCTCTGCTCTGCACAACTGGGCAGAGTTAAACATGTGGCTTTTCCTTGTGCCCCTCCAGCCTGAGGCCTTTTTCCTGCTGTGTGGAGAGGACCAGGATTGCACAGTGAGCTGGAGAAATCAGATAAAACGTTCATTATTCTGGGTCTTCCCTTTTCTTGGTGCCCGTCTTGAAATTCGTTGGATCTCACTTTCTGGGCTGCCAGGTCCCACCTGTATGAGTTTGCTGGAACGTGCAGATGCCATAACCATCCAGTCTTGCTGCAGATGTTTAAAGCACTGCCTGGGCCTGTTGGATTCATCCCTTGTGCCAACAGAAGGGACTGTTCACCTGTGTTTCCCCCTCAGGCTGAGGTGGAGGAGGGTTTGTGTGCTGGCTGAGCCTGACTCATGTTCCCTTCTTCTGAGGGGCAGAAAATTCCAGCAGATGTGTGGGGCAGCCAGTGGGGAGCACTGACTGTTGCAATATTTACCAGCACTTGTCTCTTTAGAGACCATTTTGAAGGCATTCAGCTTTGGTTGACTTGCTGGAAATCCCGGTGTGGGTGCAGGATTTCGGGTGGCCAGCACGTCCGTGAGCCACAGGTCAAGG
This sequence comes from Callaeas wilsoni, assembly GCA_013398955.1. Classification (NCBI taxonomy): domain Eukaryota; kingdom Metazoa; phylum Chordata; class Aves; order Passeriformes; family Callaeidae; genus Callaeas; species Callaeas wilsoni. The sequence goes on from VWPU01006001.1 coordinate 13,466, forward strand.
TTTTGAGTCTCTCCCAGCCCTGCTCCCTCCTCACCTGCTAGGGGAGAAACGTGTGCTTGGTGCAGGTGTTGGAGCCAGGCTCCTCTGGCTCCGTCCTGCCGCTGCTTTCTTGCTTGGTTGGTTTTTAACCACCGTGTGCGGAATGCACAATCAGCATCTCGGAGGAGCAGCCGTAGGAAAGAGGAAGCTCACGCGGAATATAAATAGCCAAATTTTAGAATGTCCCAGTGTAGCAGCTCTCCTGGCTCTTGGCAGGAGCCTGCAGACCGCTGGGAAGCCGTGGCCTTCGTGTGTGGTTTGCAAAGGGGGAACTTTGGGGGATATCGCACAAGTCAGCAAGACAAAAAATGAATGAATCTGACAGTCTTGGACAGGGGAAGGAAATGAAATTTGCTTTTACGCACATCAGAATGGGGTGTATCCCCTGCACGTGACGCGAGATGCAGAGTGAAAACCCTGCACGATTGTGGCAATACTTTCCACTGTAGTTGCACAGCAGCTGCCAATGATTCATGGCTTGATCCTGAGGTGGTTTTTTCCTCCCGTATGATTTAATTTATGAATTTAATTGCATGTCAGCAAGCATCTGATTTTTCTTGATATTTTCGTCTGTGGTTTACAACTGCCCAGCCAAGTCTCTTTTCCAAGTTAGACTGTACAGGGCTCTGGTCCTGCTGGACCCAGAGCTTTCCTCCAGCCCAAAGTCTCAGCATAAGTGGGAGGTACACAGGGTAGGGCTGATGTGCAGGTCGGGTGATGAAGGCTGGGAAAGAGCCCAGGACAAACTGGGAAGGGTTTCCATGGCCTTTCTTTCTTTTTGTTGGGAACAGCATCTAAAGGTGGAAGAAAGACAGCTTGGTTAGGTGCTGTCACTGTAGGTGGTTGATCCAGAGTGGACACAAAGCTTTAGCTGTGCTGGCAGCGCTCTCCCAAGGTTGTTCCAGTCCCCAGGGCAGTGTACTTGGACATAAATTTGTGCCATAATTTATCCCAGAGCACAGAACGAGAGCGGGATGGACGCAGGTGCCAGGAAGGACGCCTGGTGTCTGTGGCCTCGTGCGGGTGCTCTCAGGGTTGCTCTGGAAGCCAGTGAATCCTGGGAAAGGCTCCTGATGTTCACAGCAGAGCCTCACAACTCCTTGAACTTCAGCAAAACAAACCTCTCCATAGTCTGGCATGAAGTGAGAAAAGCAGGTTCAGCAGAAAGTGAAAAAGTCAGCAACCCTGCCCAGGGGGATTCTCTGCCCTCATTCATTACAACCATGAATGAGAGGCTTTTTCAAGCTTCCCCTCAGCCCTTGAGCTGGCTGTGCTTCCCTTCCTGGATTCCTTGTGATTAACAGGCCCGTGGCTTGAGCAGGGTGTGATAACAGAGCAGTGAGCACCGCTGTGGTGGTGCTGAGAGAGGGTGGTGGTTAAAGAGCCTTCGGGTGCACGTTGGATCTGTCAGCTCCGGGCCGTGTTCTGCTCCCGTCTTCTGAGACGTGCAGCCTCTTCTGAGCCTGGGGCCCTGCGTGTGGCTGTGCCCACGTCCACAGGGGCAGTTTGGATGAGGATTTTTTGCAGGGAGCAGCCTCATTTTTTGGGCTCCATCCTAAGGCTCCCTCCTGCATTGCCCCACAGCAGTTTCTTCCTCAGTGAGCCCTGTGTTGCTGCCAATGCTCAGGGCTCTTTGAGGGGCAGATGCAGGCAAAGCTGTGGGCAGGAGAGGTTTGTCCCCACACCTCTGTGTCCCAGTGCGTGGTCACCTCCCCCTCTAACCAGCTTGCTGCTTCTGGGCATTTTCTCCATCTGCTGAGCTGTGGGTTTTGGTGTGTGTTCGTCCGTGTCCTGCCATTTGGCGAGGGGGATGGAGGGCGGGGGAGATCCCCGCAGTGTTTAAAGGGATCTGGATAAATCTTCTTAAGGGAGGCACTGACTCAGCAGAGCGTGGTTAAGGTGGAGGAGGAGGAGGGAACCAAATTGTCCTTGTGGGGCTGGAGCTGCTGAGCCCGTGCTGGCATGTGGTGCTGGGGGAGGCGTGTGCTTGGGGACCTGTCCTGCCCAGCATCATCCCTTTCCTCACCAAATTATTAGTGCTCTTCATCCTCTAGAGCAGAAATGGGAGCCTCATAGCTGGGTGCCTGTCACCCAGAGGTGCCTGTCCCCTGTGCCCAGACCTGTCCTGGCTGTGCCTGACCCCACCCTGGTGCAGATCCCTGGGATTTCCCCCCAGCTTTGAGCTTTCCCCTTGGATTTCTGCCTCGTGCCGTGGCCAGCGCTGCCAGAGCTGGTGGGCGGCTTGGTTTGACAGTGATTATTTATTAGGGAAATGCACCGAGGTGCTTGGTTCCTGCAGGGACACATCACTGAGACTCTGCTCAGACCAGGAGGCAAATTCACCTCTCGGGAGAGGCAGAGGCTTGGGGAGGGGAGCAGCCAGGGCTGGGCACTGGGCCAGGCTGTCACTGTCCCTTTTGCTGGCTTGTGAGGGGTCCCACCTTGCACTGACATAGCCTGGCTTTACTGAAGGGCTGAGACATGGAGCCAGGGGACATGGGACAGACCAGGAGCAGCTTCCCAAAGTCCTGGCTCCACTGTGGGCAGGCTCAGTTGGCCAGCCACACTGGTGTCACCTGGTTTGCATTTCTGAGCAGGTGAGGGGGACTCTCACTGCCAGCCAGCTGCTGCCTTTGGCTTGCTGGGATCCCTCACAGGAGCCTGTGAAAAGCATCTCTGCCACGCTTTGCTGTCCTTATCTCATGGTGTATCTTGTCTTTCCATGCAGAGCTCCACACAGGAGATTGGAGAAGAGCTGGAGGATGGCGTGATCTACAGCATATCCCTCCGGAAAGTGCAGCTCCATCACACGGCCAACAAAGGGCAGCGCTGGCTGGGGGTAAGCTGGGGGCTCCTCCTGCCTCAGGGATGTTTCAGATGTTTCCCTGCCATGGGAATCATGTATTTATTTGGCAGCAGGGAGTGGGAGAACCTATAGCCCTCTGCCCCATGGGAAGGGGCACAGGTGAAACAATCTGCAGCCCTATTTTGGAAAATAGGGCAACTCCGATTTGTATCTAGATTCTGGCGACCTTCAGGCCTTTCCTAGGATTTTCCAAGTGCTCAGGTCTTCTCAGCTGGGTTGCTGGTGTTTGCTGTCCGAGGAGACTCAGCTTTCCTTTCCCAGCTAGGAGAGCCTCAGGCACTGTAGGGGTCCCAGCCCAGACCTGAACTTGTGGGAACACTTTGCACTTGATGGTGTCTGTCTTCACCCAGCCCACTGACTTCTGCTCCTGTCCTGGCAGTTTGAGAACGAGTCGGCCTTAAACCTCTACGAGACGTGTAAGGTGCGGACGATAAAAGCCGGGACCTTGGAGAAGCTGGTGGAGTACCTGGTCTCAGCCTTCAAGGGCAATGATTCCACCTATGTCACCATCTTCCTGTGCACTTACCGGGCCTTTGCCACCACCAAGCAAGTGCTGGACCTGCTCCTCAACAGGTGAGGCTGCCCTGAGCCCCAAAACACAGCTGGGGGAGGCCAGGAAAGCCCCAGTATCTTCTGCTGCAATGTTTTGGAGGTCTGGTGCCTTCTCCCAGCTCCATCAGCGTGAAGGTTTTGGACAAGGTAGGGAGGGCACAACTTCCTGGAGAGCTGAGGCTCCTCCAGTGAGGTGGCCAGTGCTGGCTGCTTCTTTCTTCCTGTGATGGGGTTTTGGACAAGCTAGGGAGGGCACAACTTCCTGGAGAGCTGGGGCTCTTCCAGTGAGGCGGCCAGTGCTGGCTGCTTCTTTCTTCCTGTGATGGGGAGGTTGTGGCAGAGGGAGGGGACACTGCGTAGCAGGTTCATCCTGACCCCTTGGCAGAGCTGGGGGTGATGAGGAGGGGGAAGAGGCTGCTCTGAGCAGCAGCTGGATGCAGAGTGCTCACTGCCTCCTGTCTGTGCCCCACCAGGTATGGGAAACTCCACGTGCAGGCGAATGGGGACCACGCCAGGCACACTGTGGACGAGAGGACGGAGCTGAAGAAGTAAGTCTGACTGTGCTATGGTGGCTCTGGTGGCAGCTCCTTGGGAGGGATGTGATGTCCCAGCGCTGCTCCTGGGCTTGTAGGGGTGCACACGGGTTTCTCCTGGCACCTGATTCTCTTTGTGTTTTCCCCCTTGCTGCAGCACCATCTCCTCCATCCTGGGGGCCTGGCTGGACCAGTACTCGGAGGATTTCCGCAAGCCCCCCGACTTCGCCTGCCTCAAGCAGCTCATCTCCTACGTGCGCCACAACATCCCTGGCTCCGACCTGGAGCGCCGAGCCCGCATCCTGCTGGCCCAGTTCCAGCAGCAAGAGCAGAGCGAGGCCGAGGCAGAAGGTGAGGTCCTCCCCCGGCTCGTGGTGGTCGTTTTGGGCTGCAGGTGGAGGGAATGCTGCTGGTTGGCATCGAGGGTCTCCAAAACCTGAGCCACGTGGCTGGACACCCATAAACCCTGTGTACATGGAGGTACACTGGGAAGCTAATCCAACTGCAGCAGAAGTGGGATTTCTAAGTGGATTAGCTAATCTGCCTTTAATCCTCTGTAGACACTTGCACCCAGGTTTAAAATGACTATCCTTTTATCTGAGCCTCGTTGCTGGAGGTGCGAAGCCAGATGGGAATTAAGAGCCTGGGAGGTGGGGTGGGGGTGTCTGCAGGGGCTGGTGTGGGTCGGCATGGGCACTGCAGTGCTCAGCCTCACCCCGGTCTCCTGCAGCTGTGGACCATGGCAGCTGCGCCTTCCAGCTGGTGGAGGAGAACGGGGTCGGGGATGGGAAGCCGGATTTCCTCTCCTTCTCCCCAGAGATGGTGGCAGAACAGTTCACACTGATGGATGCTGTGAGTAGTCACCCACCAGCCGGGTCAGTGGTGCTCTCAGCACAGGCCTGACTCTTCCCATCCCTTTTTCCTCCTGGCCCCCAGAGAACCCAAACAGACCCATCTCCATCCCTTTATCTTCCAGGAGCTGTTCAAGAAAGTGGTGCCTTACCACTGCCTGGGCTGCATCTGGTCCCAGCGGGACAAGAAGGGCAAAGAGCACCTGGCCCCCACCATCCGTGCCACCGTCTCCCAGTTCAACAGTGTGGCCAACTGTGTCATCGCCACCTGTCTCGGGGACAGGTCCCTGAAGCCACAGCAGAGGGCCAAGGTGGTGGAGCGGTGGATCGAAGTGGCTCGGGTAGGACAGCTCACCTCCCACCTCCACTCAAAGGATGAGGTTTTGCTGTGCTGGGATCCCAGCAGATCTTCCAGCTTTTTTTAACCTGAGTCCTGTCATCGCCTTGTCTGTCCCCAGGAGTGCCGCATCCTGAAGAACTTCTCCTCCCTCCGAGCCATCCTCTCAGCCCTGCAGTGCAACGCCGTGCACCGGCTGAAGAAGACCTGGGACGAGGTCCTGCGGTAAGGAGCTCCTGCGGGGCCGCTTCCCAGGGGAAGGACATGCTGTGGCCCTTGAATGTGTAAATGGAATCACCTCAGCTCCAGCACTGCCTCCTGGAGTGTGCCCAGAACCCAGGGACCAGTGTAAGGTGTCAGGGACCTAAGGAGGGCGAGGAAATAAAAGCATCATCACCTCGCCTTTCTGTGTGAAACACCTTGGAATAGTTCCCAAACAGCGAGGCCCAGCTGGAGCTGAGCCTAACTGGGCTCATTTGAGTGAGGAGAAGCGAGTCCAAGGAGGAAACCCTACCATGGCAGCGTTGCTGACTTTTCCCCTTGTTTCCCCTACGCAGGGAGAGCTTCCGCACATTCCATGAGCTCTCAGAGATCTTCTCCGATGAGAACAACCACTCGCTGAGCCGGGAGCTTCTCATCAAGGTAGGGGGAAGGAGAACCCGCATTGCCCTGCTCCTGGCAGGCAGCTCAGGTTTCCACGGTGTTCCAGCCACAAGGATAAAGCCCTGGCAGAGCTGCTGGAGTCGCAGGCATGGGTGCAGGCAGGGTGTGCTGAGTCTGGGACGCAGGCAGGGGTTTCAGACCAAGGCTGCGCTTTCTGTTTCTCCACCCAAAACTCATTACCTGGAACTGGCAGAGCAATTCAGAGAACAGATAAGCAGTGGAATGGGACCCAGAGCACCAGGTGGCAGCTTCTCCCCGGAGGCAGCTGCATGTTAACAGCCCAGTGCAAAGTCCTCTTGGTTCCAGGTGGGGTGGTGGAATTGGTGAAAGGCTGCAGCAAAAATGTCTTTATTCTGTGTGGAGCTTCTCCACAGATCCCAGCCTAGCTCTGGTTTAGGGACTGAGAGAAAACGAAATGCAAAAGGGAACAAAACATCCCATTGAAGAGGCGTTTATACAGAGCTGGAAAGGAGAGCAGCAGTTCCTACTCACTAAGGCTCTCCTCTCCACAAGCCAGGAAAAAAGAAAGGGTTTCTTCCTCTTTCCTACAAGGAAAGTTATACAACTAAAAGTTGGTGTGAATTTTAGCTAATAGGTGTTAGTGCCATTTTCCACCTGTGCTGATCCCCACCTCTCCCCACCATCCAGGAGGGCACATCCAAATTTGCCACCTTGGAGATAAACCCAAAGAGGGCTCAGAAGCGGCAGCAGCAGCAGCGAGAGATGGTGAGTCTGGCAGGGCTGTCCCTGTGCCCCGTTCCCAGCAGCTGCCCAGGGTGGTCCCAGCTCTGCTGACCCCACTGTCCCTTCTGTCCCCACAGGGCGTGATGCAGGGCACCATTCCCTACCTTGGCACCTTCCTCACGGACCTGGTGATGCTGGACACGGCCATGAAGGATTTCCTGGATGTATGTGCCTCCTCCCTATCCTCCCCTTCCTCCCAGGGCCTGGGCTGATAAAAGGAGGGCTGGTCCCCCACGTGTCCTGTATCCCACACTGCACATCCTGTATCCCACACCCCATCCCATATCCCACCCTGCACACCCACCTCTGTCCCAAGGAAATGGGCGACTTTTTCTCAGCAGGGTTACCCACACTGCAGTGGCAGCAAGACAGAGATAGAGAAGGGTGGGAGCAGTATTTTTCTGCCTGCTCCATACTGACCTTCATCTCTTTCTTTTCCAGGGTGGGCTGATCAACTTTGAGAAGAGAAGGAAGGTGAGAGCTTTGCCCTGGCAGCTGCACAGCAGGGCTGACCTGGTGCAATCACTGTGCCAGTCACTTCGGGGTTGATCCCTCTCCTTTTTTTACTTCATGTTCTTCAGTTTTGGGGGAGGGGATTCGGCTCTCATGGCTTCCATTTGCTGCAGGAGTTCGAAGTCATCGCGCAGATCAAGCTGCTCCAGTCAGCCTGCAACAACTACAGCTTCACACAGGAGGACCAGTTCGTGGAGTGGTTCCACAGCCTGGAGCGGCTCAGCGAGGCCGAGAGGTGACTGAGGGGGATGTGGGGCTGTGCTGCTGCCTCAGGAGGTCCCACCACTCATTTCCTCTGGCAGCAGCAGCTGTCCTGTGCTCCCCTCTCCGCTCTGCCTCCCTCACACTTGGTGGCAGCACGGGGAGCTCAAACCCTCCTCTCTCCCCTCCCAGCTATGGGCTGTCCTGTGAGATCGAGCCACTGTCAGAGTCAGCCAGCAACACCTTGAAGGCCAAGAAAAACACCGGCATCATCAAGAGATGGAGCGAGTGAGTCCCTGGAGGGAGGTGGGGGCCAGCATGGGGCACCTCTGCCCGGGCACTGCAGGGGACCAGGCAGGAATGGCCGCTGTCCTGCCGGCCAAACGCTCCCTCACCCTGCTCCCTTCTCACCTGCCCCACCTCTCTCCCGGCAGCCGGCAGCCGCCAAGCGCCGAGCCCTGTGCCAGCGGCAGCTCCCACTCGAAATCCTTCGACCAGCTCAAGTGTGGGCAGTACCTGTGCAGTGGGGACACCACTGACTCGGTGAGCGTCACCTCCGCCGGCTCCAGCAGCTCCGACGTGGAGGAGATCAACATCAGCTTCATCCCCGAGTCCCCCGACTGCCAGGAGAAGAAGGTACGTGGCAGCTCACAAGGTCCAAGCCTCCCAGGGCTGGTGTGGCCATCGTGTGGGGACTGTCCCACCTCTGCCCTGGCACTGGGGCTGGGGGGAGCAGCTGGGGGGCCGGGGGGCTGCTCGGGAGGCCCCTGCCCTTCGCTGCTCCGGCAGCACGGCAAGGCTCTCGTGCCTCCGGCGGCTGTAGTTGTGTCGGTCCCCCATTGTCACAGGTCAGTGAGATCCCTCTGGCCTCCCTCCCCCAGCGCTGGTACGCCCCGTCTGTGGCCGATGGAGAAGCTAAACCCACTGTGTCCTCCGCATCCCCTCTCCTCCCTGCCCTCCAGTTCTGGGAATCCACCTCCCTCTCTTCCCTGGACACGTCAGGCATCGGCTCAGGCTCCAGCAGTGCCTCCTCCTCCTCCGTCTCCTCCACGCCGGTGACGGCCTCTCGCACACACAAGCGCTCGGTCTCCGGCATCTCCAGCTACTCCTCACTCTCGCTGCCCCTCTACAACCAGCAGGTCGACGACTGTTGCATCATCCGAGTCAGCCTGGCTGTGGACAACGGCAACATGTACAAGAGCATCCTGGTTAGTAACATCCCCAGGGAAACACCAGGGAGGGGTGGCTCGTCCTGCTTGGATATGGGCATGGCACGTTTTGGGAGGAGCGGGAGGCTTGAGCAGTGTTCTGAGCTCACAGCACTCTGTGCTCACAGGTGACGAGCCAGGACAAGACCCCCGTGGTTATTCGCAAGGCCATGGCCAAACACAACCTGGATGGGGACCGACCTGAAGATTATGAGCTTGTCCAGATCATCTCGGAGGAGAGAGGTGTGTGCTGGGCCGGGGGGGCTTTCCTGGGGCCATGCAGCCCTGCAGCCTGGGCAGCACCAGGCTGGAGCTGCGACGAGAGGTGACAGCAAGAGGGGTCCCAGCACCTGGGGACAAATCTCGGCCCCACTCTGGTCCTCTTTCAAGGAAAGGGCATCTGACTGACCCTCATCCTTGTTCACTTCCAGAGCTCAAGATCCCCGACAACGCCAACGTCTTCTACGCCATGAACTCTGCCGCCAACTACGACTTCGTGCTCAAGAAGCGGGGCTTCTCCAAGGGGGTGAAGATCAAGCACGGCTCCAGCTCCACCTTGCCCAGGATGAAGCAGAAAGGCCTGAAGATCGCCAAGGGCATCTTCTAGCCTCAGCCCCACTGCCACCCATCACCGACGGGGCCTTGGGGGCAGCTGCTCCAGGCTTGGCCGTGGCCGGTCCTTGTGCCGCCCTGCACGGCAGAGGAGTGACCCTCGCCCACGGGGGACGGCCGTGCACCTCCCTTCCGCACCCAGAGCTGAGAGTTGGGCAACTGGTGACGGCCTCTGCCTCTCTCTGCACAAGCCCCCATTCCAATCAGGTCTTTTTTTCTACACAGGAAGGCAGCAGTGGGGGGGGATTTGTCTATTTTTTGTTTTGTTTTGTTTTGTTTTTTTTAACCTTCCACGGTGCGACACTAGTCCAGCCCGGCCAGCCCAGAGCTGGAGCCCGCCTCTGCCGTAGGTGCCTTGTGTCCGAGCGAGCCGGGGAGCGGTGACTTGCAGAGGGGCTGTTCGACGGGAGCAGAGCAGGAGCCACCTCCACCCTGGAAGGGGCTGCAAAGCCTCCTTCCCAGCTTTTCCGGTGTCACCTCCACGTCTGTCCTCCCTGGCATCACTGGCGTTGCCGCCACCGCACAGCTCTGCGCGTCCTTCCCTTGGGAGAAGCCACGGATGCCCTGGGCTGGGAGGTGAGCAGGAAGGATGCAGCCCTGCACCAGTGCTGAGCCCCGTGGAGGAGGCTGTGGCCATGCCACGATGGAGCGGCTGCCTCGTGCTCTCCCCAGCTGGAAGCCTGCGTGGTCCCTCTCCTCTCCCGATCCCAGCGCATCCTCCAGCTGGACTGGGCCGGCTCACGTTCAAACTTGCACCAAAGATCAAATGCCAGTGTCTCTTCTGCTGAGGGGGGAGCTTCGGGCCGTGCCCCCAGCGCTGCCAGCCTGAGGAGGAGGAGGAGGAGAGCAAAGTTCTGTCTGAAACTGTGTAAATAGAGACTTGGGGTCTGCGTGGGCACACGAGGGGCCGGAGAGCTCAAGGTGCTCCAGGTGCCCCAGCTGCCACTGCCTGACCCACAGAAAGTGCCACTCACCTTGGGCTTTAACCGGACTTTTTCAAACACTGACCATGGGAGAAGCAGCAATGAGACTTTTTTTTGTATAAAACAAAAAAGTTTACTGATTTTTTTTTTTTTCCAGTATTTATTGGTTGTAAATAGAAGAGGCAAACTTGTACATTTTACTAATCCAGCCTCCCCCTGCCCTGCAGCCCAGTCCCTCTCCTGTGCCCCCCCGGTATTTAAGGCTGCTGGGAGGAACGTTGGCAGCAGCAGCAGAAGCATTGCTCTGCTGGGCTCATGGGGTGCAGACCCTGCCAGCCACCCCCTCCCAAACTCTCTACCACTAATTGCTCGTTTTAATCATTGTACGAAACACTAACCAAAGGGGGACCTTTTGTTGCTCCTGGCTCCATCTCTGTTTTTTAAGCGCTTCATTCCAGCAGATCCTTTCCGTTTCCCATCCGTCGGAGTTCCCGGGTGGTTGTGGTGCCTTCCCCAGCTCCAGGACAGGGACCACGCTGCAGGGGCCGGGGCTGGTGGCAGAGGTTGGGCCTGGTGGGGAAGAGGCTGCTTGGGTGTGAGCGTGGCTGGCGTTGAGCTCCTCCAGCCCCGTGTCCCCTTGGGTGGCACTGCCCATGATGCACATGATGGGAGCTCCCGGCTCCCTGACGCAGGGGCAGCCTCCTGCCTCCCCCCTGCCCAAAGCCCCTTCCCCTGGGCACCAGCACCCCCCGGGAGGGTCTTCCCTCTGCTCCATGCCTGCCCACCCTGGGACTGTCCCCTCCCCTCCCGCCGGTGCCACCGGCTGTACCGTATGTATTTTGTACCACTTCAATGAAGGAGCACACTGCCCGGTGTGACTTGTACACAGCAATGTAATTAGTCTTTGCAATAAAATACTGATGCTCAAATGTCTCTGCCCCAAGGCAGGGCTCGTCCTGTCCTCCTTCCCCAAAGTGCCAGCACCTTCATGGAGAAAGAGGGATGGACCTGACTGTGGTTCACCACGGTGAACTGAACTTCGTTTTGAAAAATAGGCTTTTTGGCTGAGGGACGAGAACTTAATTTTCAAATCAACCTTATTCATTTGAACGTGTGAATTGAAACTGTTGCATTTTCCAGTTGTAATTTGTTGGGTTTATTCCTTTTGTTACAAGTAACAGCTGTAAAAGCAACTGTAACAGTCCATAGGGCCTCCTCAATGGAGGAGAAGAGGCGGTCTTACTCCTTTTAAAAAAGAAAGCTTGCCTTCAGGTGTGCTCCTAACACACTGGGGAATGCACAAGACCCAGAAAATGCCAGTAGATCTTTAATTTCTGTGACTTTCTTTTGGTGGGAGCAATCCAGCTAGCAGTGGCCAACTTCCGTGCAGCTGCAGCTCTGCCCCTTTGCCAGCTGCCTTCAGTCCTTGTTGACTGCTAACTGGGAAAGTCAAAACAGACCTGAGGAGTGCATCAGGTAATGAGGATAACATTACATCCGAGGAAGGGAATTATTCACTGACAAAAAGGGTATTTTCCTGCTGGTTTTATTTCCAAGATGACCAGCGAGGCTCAGGGCTGAAGGCATGGCACAGTATTTTCGTTCCCTCTGGACAGGCAGAAGGGCAGAACCTGCCTTAGGGACTCCAGGAGCACTGGAGTACTTCTTCTCCCAGCATCTCCTCAGGCACCTTTTCTATTTTCCACATGGCCACCAACCTGGAGAGAGTGCACTCCCACACATGGAGAGATCTGGGAATGCAGCTTCTCCCCTATTCTGCTGGGTTAGCAGCTGGTTTGGACTCTGGGCTCGCTCTTGGGGGTCTGCTGAGCTTGCTGGAGGGTTTCTCAGCCAGCAGTGGCTGCAGGCAGTGGCTCCCAAACATCCAGAATGATGCCCACCAGGAGTCAGTGCAGAGAGAACATCATCACCTTAGCCAAGCTCTGCTTTGCCAGATCCTGGGCAGGGATGCCAAACCCTTGGCTCTCAAGGAGCAAGAGCAGAGACAGTTCTGTCCACAGCAGCCAGACTGCTCACTGAGTTCACACATAGTCCAGAATTTCTGTCTCCATTTCATTTTCACTCCCATCAGAAGGCTTGAAGTCTTCTTCCTCCTCCTCTTCATCATCCTCATCCTCTCCAGACTCGTATGCCAGCTGTTCTTTGCCATCTTCACTGCTTGTTGTGTTTGAGAAAAGAGCTTAAATTGGGAAGAAAGAAAGACACTGTGATGCCTCTCTCAGTGCAACCTGGGGGCATTTGCAGTTGAGTTCACACATGTGAGAGGAAGGCAGCAGCCTCAGGGGCACAGCTAATATTGCACATCTTAATAGAATCTGATCAAGCCCAGAGCAATCCATCTCCACACTCCAGGAAGGAGAGCAGAACAGCAGCAGAGCTGCAGTGCTGTGCCTCCTCTCCTGCCTCATTCTGACCCAATTCCCTGGGATATTATTGCTTTGGCCCAGCATCATGAAGAAATAATTTCCTCACTTCTTGGTCAATCAATAATATCAATAAAAATTAAAATGCCACCAACAGATATATCAGGATAAGATCTTGATTATCACTGTGCAAAAGACATTTAAAAGCTGAAGGGCTGATACTGGGAAGATGAAGTAGAAAACCTTAACTCCCAGCCATCCCTAATGCCAACTGACATTCCCACTGCAGGCCAGCAGCCTCAGTTCCCACACCGGAACGAGCTACATCCCAAAGAACACACAGAGGATGCAGGAACACTTCTGCCTCAGTGCCAACTACAACATCCTCATGTTCAAAGCATCCTTACCAGGTCTGGTGGATCTGATGATCTGCTTTATCATCAGGGACATGCTGTCCCTCAGGTCATCACTTGTCTTGGCGAGGCACCACCCGTCCCGCTCCGTGCATTCCGACTCCGTGCCGTCATTCCGATGGATGATCTTCTGCAGGCTAAAGAGCAGCAAAAGGGAAGGAAACGTTAATCTTCTGCACTCAGATGTGAGTTTCCAATGAGACACATTGGTTTATTTCCATTTCACTTCACTGAGCTGGTGTAGCACAGTTGGTTATCCAGGTAATTGTCGGATGGGAAAGGAAGTTTGTGGGTGAAAAGGCTGTTGTGTTCTTCTTGAGAAACTAAACACCTCTGATATTCCTGCTCAGGGGGTGAGGGGTGAATGGACAGGGTATAAACAACAGGCTTTGAAATCTGTCTCTAAGACTCAGCTGTCAGTGTGCAGTACCTTTCCACATTTAAGTCACAGAGCTGGTAGAACATCTGTCGGTAAGGGGGTAAGGCTCCTTCCCGGAAAACGTAGATGGATTCCTAAGAGGAGGAAAGAAGGAAAAGATTCATGTGCATTTTACGGTGTAACAGGACAACTCTGGCATAACTAAAACTACTTCCAATGGGCTGACTCAAGAACAAGGTACTTGCAAGAGAAACAAGTTCTAAGGCACAGATCTGTATGCAGCAGAAGATAAAGCTGGAAGAGGAATGTCCCAAAATGTCCCTGCAGCCACAGCCACCCCAGCACTGCTGAGCAGAGAGCACACTTCACCTCTCCAACCTGCAGCTCTGCCTGCAGCCTGTCACTGCCTAGCAGTGCTTCATTCTAGCAAAAAGGGAAGAGAAAGACTCATTTGTTTATTCCACCCTGTTGGATTTTGCAGCATGACCTGATAAAGACATGGTGATTTTTCTGCACTTCGCTGCCCATGAAGCTCCAATTTTATCAATTGAAGCAAAATGCTCCTCACATCTAAGACTAGGCTGGAGAGCACCAATCCCACCTTGCAGCATGTAAGAAATACACTCAGGTGATGTTCCATAGTGCCATGTGCAACTAGGAGCTTCCAAAGTAAACCATCAACTCACAGCTGATCCCTTGAGGACTGATAAACCAGGAAACATCCCTATTTCTCTGAGATATTTCAAGATTTTGGTATAAAAAGTCATGCTCACCTTCAGCTTATACCTGCTGGAGGGAGGCTTTTTTGCCCCAGATGTACCAGCTGAACCCAGCCCCTGTTTCAGGTCATGGACACTGACTGTGTGACTTCCTGAAAGGAAAAGAAAGAGTCTTAAATTAGGGAAGTCTTTCATATAGTACTGTCACTTCTCTCTGTTGATTCAACAAAATCAGACCAACCAGCAACTGAGCACGTGTTTTGTTCATTCTTCAGAGACATTACTGGACAGTTCCAGGAAATGTGATGAGTTGGGCAGCTTTTTCCAGAGCCCATTTGTTCATAATTTTAACCTTTTCTACTCTCCTTTGACAAAGAAAAAGAGTTCCCCATTCTCTGCACCTCAGTGAATGCTGAATTCCCAGTGTGGCTAGCAGAACTCCTTCCTGCCTGCTAACAGATATTGTGGCTCAGCCAGACTCCCAGCAGGAGATTTTTCTACTGGCTTAACAGCAGCAATATTATAACCAGAAAACAAGCTCCAGTTTTGGCTCAGCTAGGACACGGGAAGACCCTTCACCACCTGTGACCAGGATGGGGCAAAGAGAGAAGCAGAAGAGCCAGGCAGCCCTTCTGGCCCAGCCTACCTTGTTTCTTGACAGTGATGGGCAGGCTGTAGTTGTAGGTGCTGCGTTTTGCCTTCACGGGCATGTCAGTAGCAGCATAACCTAGAGGTGAAAACAAAAAACCAGTAAGGAACTGAGGGCAAGCACCCTGCAGAGTATCCCCAGTGCAGAACACAAGGGCTGGACTGGTGTGGGAAGGGCAGGCTGGTCTTTGGGATATGCTGGTTTTAGCAGGGTGGGGAGAAGAGATCAACAAAACCCTTTAACTTGAAAATGTGACCCAATGTCAATGACTGGATGCCAGCTCTGTCACAGATTTATTAGATGGCATCAGAAACTCCTTTTCCTCAACTTGCCCTCTGCAAAATCAGAGCAGGGAACCCCACACCCAAGGTCTGAGACCCAGCACCCTGCATGAGACACTGAGGTCCTTGGGGAAAAGCTGCTATGTGAACACCAGAATTCCTGCTTGGTGCCTTCCCTGAGTGAGGAGGAGGATGCTCTGCTACACCTGCTTGGGCTTGGAACACACGGAGGAGGAAAGTCAGAGTTTACAACGTGCCAAACGAGGAAAGACCTATTGCACACTATGAAAGAAAGTACTACAGGAGTTTAGAAAGAACTACAGTAAGCAAGGAGCTCAAAAGGTGACACGTTCATCAGAGCAGAAATATGGCAAAAGAGTTTGAAAAACACATAAAAAGAAAAGTACTACCAGGATTAACCAGAAAGCAGAGAGAGCAGCTCTGTGGGTTGGGCCCTTTTACCATATTTCATTCCACAGCGAATTCGGAAGTCCAGTACTTGGTAAATCTTTGCTTCAGGGTGTTTCCTGGGGTCATACCCAAACCTAACCCATAAGCTTCTCCAAGGACCTGTTAGCTGCACAAACACACGAGGGAAGATGGTTACAAAACAGCACCACAGTGTTGCACTTTCCTTCAGTACAGGGTTGCAGAGGTTCTTGGCAAGTTCTAGCATTTCCCCTCATTGCCCAAAGATACTTGTTTTAGCAGCTCTTTGCTCACTTGCCATGCCAGTATTTATACACTGAAACTTGGCAGTCAAAGCATCAAAGCACAAATATTTGTGTGCTTTTACAAACCAGCCTGCAAGGTCACAGTCAAGTGTTTGTGTGGAAAAATTCTGCTACCACTGCCAGGTGAACAGTCACTTGGAGTGTCTGACTGATCTGCAAAGGTGATCAGAAACCTACGGAGCAAACAGCCACTGAACCCTCCTTGGCTTCAGCTTTGGTTCTAAAGCATTTCCTTCCCTCTGTCTCTTTACATTAAATTAAGCTCAGGTACTTAGTGGTAGGGCCTCAGAAGGGGTAAAGGACCAGGAAGAGGCAGGTGACGCTCCCTTGCTCACAGCTGTACCACTCACCATGTAATAGGCCAAATACGGCAGCAGCAGCTTCAGCTTGTCTGGATGGACGCTGATATTGGCTTTCACTGCATTCCGAGACCACACGGGCCGGACTTCAAAGAGCTGAAATAACACACAAACAGCCACAGAGCAGTGGGAAGGGGCTCACCAAAGGCAGAGCAGCTTTCCAAGTGGACTCAGGTCTGTATCAAGGCCTTTGGCCCTCAATATGAGCTACTGGATGGTAACGTAAGAACTCGTGGCACAAAAAGGGGCTTAATGTGAGTGGGCCACAGATTCAAAACTTGACTTGCAGAACTGAAATCAACACAGCAGTGCCAGTAGCATCTACTCACATTTGTTGTACCAGTCACTTACAAGCACTGAGAATTTCTGGAAAAAAAAAATGCACTTTTTCCTCCCTAGCTTGCCAAGAGAAAGGCACACACCTTTCTCAGCTCCTCCTCCACCTTTTTATCCACAGGATTGGTGCACACTTTCTTCCAGTTCTGTACAGCAGCATCCAGTGGTTTAGTCGGGATTTCTTCATCGTCAAAGTTCACAAAGATGGCATTGTGTGGGCGCCGGGCCCTGCTGAGGCCAATCAGGTTCTCACCAGACACCTGGGGATTGTTGTATCCCTCCCTAAGGAACAGGGAGAGACAAAGGGGACTCAGCTGGGGGAGCAGTGGGTTGGTTTCACTTTGGCCCAACCTCCCTTGGTCACACACTGGTACCATAAAAGACTCTCATGGCACCACTGGAGAAAGAAAATTTAAATTAAAAGAACCCCAAGACCTCTAAGCTACATGCAGTTGCACACTGACAGAGGAGCTCTCCCCTGGCTGGCAGAAAACCCTCCAGCAGTTGGGACTGATCTGTATGAAATGTTTTGGAGCCCTAAAGGCTTCACCCTCTGCATTTGCTCTCCTGGAACTACTGCAGTGGGACANTGGGACAGGGGCAAAGCAAGAGGGAACTGCAGGTGCAAACTCAACCTGAAATTTTATTTTCCTTTAAAAAGTGCCAGTGAAGGCCAACAGTGAGAAAAGGAAAGATGTTTCTTGTGGGAGATCTCCCAGATTGTTCTTCTGGCAAAGCCAGCTGGGTCCAGGAAGGCACAGGAACACATGGCATTGACTCCTGGAAACCCTGTCCTTGGCTCCAGCTGTCTGGAAGCAGGCAGGAGGCTGTGTCCCTGCATCCCATGCTGTGTGAGGTGAGCTGAGAGAGGAATCACCTTCACCACATCCCCGCCTCCCCTCACCGAGCAAATCATCAAGTGGAATTCTGCTGGGGTTGCCACTGCCAGGCAGTTTCTGGCGGTTTTTTGCCTCTGTTGTGCCAAATCAAGAGGGATAAAAGAGCAAAAGGCAGCAGATTAAAAGGGTGAAATACATGAAAGACGTATCATGGGAAACGGCACTGACCTGTGCTGTATGTCTGGGCGATAAAAATAGTCAACAGGAGTGTCCAGACGTGAGAAAATGGGTGGTGGGATGTAAAGAGGTAAATCCCTATTGAAAAATTCTTCCTTCTCTGGTTTGAGCATCAGGACTTGGTCATACATGGAGGTTTGTTTGCCATCAGGGCCAGAGTGCATTGCCAGGTACTGGAAATCAGACATTCCTGTCAGAAACAAGGGTTAAAACATTGTGAAGTTTGTTGTGAATTCAACAATTCACGCTCAGCTGTCAGGAGCAGGAGTCTGACAAGTTTAAGCAAAGGTTTGTACAGCAAGGAGGCTGTAACAACAGGACACCTGGCTTTCCTTCCACTCCTCAACTGTTTAAGGGGAAACACTTTTCTCTCCCATCAAACACACTCATCTCTAAGCCATGTGCACACAATCCCAAGGGTTACCTTGAAATTTGTAAACAGTGGTGACAATCCCAAGAATCTCCATCTCAAACTGGACGTCTGGCTGGATTTGTTCCTCGGTGTCCAACTGCTGCTGCTTCTTGGTCCTCCTCCTCACCCTGAGCAGCATGGTGGAGGTGGGGAAGCGGTTGGCACACACGGGGTGGCAATAGGGGTCCTTGGGGCGGAAATACAGCTCCAGCCTTTTGGCAGGGTCAGCGTAGATCTGTCAGCAAGGGCAGGCACAGCCCCTGTCAGAGTCCCACCCACGCAGCCCCTCTGCCCTGCACCCCCGTGCCAGCCCCCAGCCCCACACGCTGCCGTGGGCACCGGCTGCTCCCCTCACACAGCCTCAGGGGATCATTCCTGCCCCTTCAGCACCTGCAGCACATCACAGGGGCGTGCAGCCACTCCCATCCTGGGTATTAGGAAGCAATAAGTGAATAAGAAATATAATATCCTGGACATGAGCAAGAAATTCTTGCCTGTGAGGGTGGGGAGGCCCTGGCACAGGCTGCCCTGAGAAGCTGTGGCTGCCCCATGCCTGGAAGTGTCCAAGGCCAGGCTGGAGCAAGCTGGTCTAGTGGAAGGTGTCCCTGCCCACGGCAAGAGGGTGGAATCGAATAACCCTTACGGTCACTTCCAACCCAAACCATTCCATGATTCCATTATCCTGGCCCACAACTCCCGAATCCCTGCTCGGGGACAGCAGGGAAGCGGCATCACTCCCAAACCACACATGGGCCCTGCGTGGGGACATGCTGGGTTCGAACGACCCACACAGGGGGTCCCACCCGGGGGCCCGCCGCGGCCCCCACGCCCAGGCCCAGGCCCGGTGTCGCCGCCCCTCACCCTCTGCCCAGCGAGCCCCCACCCGCCCCACAGCCCCCGGGCCTCCTCACCCGCGACACCCCCTGCTCTCCTCCCAGCGTCTGCAGCA
Source organism: Callaeas wilsoni (assembly GCA_013398955.1). Taxonomy (NCBI): domain Eukaryota; kingdom Metazoa; phylum Chordata; class Aves; order Passeriformes; family Callaeidae; genus Callaeas; species Callaeas wilsoni. Next base: position 32,199 of record VWPU01006001.1, read on the forward strand.
TGGCCCCGACGTCCCGGACGAGCCCCGGGTACTCCACGCACACCAGGCGGGGGGCGCGGGGCAGCTCCAGCACGGCCGAGCCCCGCGGG
>VWPU01006002.1:0-10415 GCA_013398955.1 Callaeas wilsoni
GGAGCTGCAGGCAGCAGGGGGAGTGACGGGATCAGGGTTGTGGTGACAAGGTGAAGGAACGGGGGAGGGAGCGTGGAGAGGAGCTGGAATAGGACAGACAGGATGAAAATGGGAAAAAAAAAACGAACAGGGAAAATCCATGTTTGTGGGAATGGAGGTGTTCCCAGGGAGCTGCAGGTGTCCTGGGCGTGTGGCAAAGGGACACGGCTCCGCGTGGACGTGATTCCGAGGGCCGGCTTTACTGTGTCCATCCATGGCACCGCCCTGGCTGCCACCACCCCGGGAATCATGGAATCATGGAATGATTTGGGTCAGGAGGGACCTTAAATCCCATCCAGTCCCAGCCCCTGCCAGGGGCAGGGACACCTCCCACTATCCCAGGCTGCTCCAAGCCCCGTCCAACCTGGCCTTGGACACTTCCAGGGATGGAGCATCCCAAACAAATCCACGGGAACACCACGGCAATGGTGTCACCTGTGGGCTGCGGTGGCCGTTCCCGCTTTTTACTGCCCTGCAATTCCCTGACTTTTCCCACCCTGGAAAGCGAGGGATCAGCACCTTTTCCTCCCGTCCCGTGCAGCCGCCAGGGTCTGGATCTGGCCGTCCCCGGACGTGCGGGAAGGGGACAATGTCACCCTCACCTGCGCCGTGGCGGGAGGGGACCAGGACGTGCTGAGCTACACCTGGTACCGAAACCAGGTGTGGCTGGGCACCGGCTCTTCCCAAAATCTCACCTTCCCTGGGGTCACCGCCTCCGACGCCGGCTCCTACCTCTGCTCCATACGGACCCCGGCCCGGAACCGCAGTGCCACCCCTGCCACCCTCAACGTCCTCTGTGAGTCCCCAAGGGCACCTTCGTGTCACTTGGTGTCACCCCTCGGTCGGTCCCCTTGGCTGGAGAGACGGGGGCAGCAAGGCCTGGCTTAATTTGGGGGCTTAATTAATTAGGGGGGGCTCAGAAAATGTATCCCGGGGGGATATTAAGCCAAGCTTTACACCCCAAACCTGCCCAGAGACCCCCACACCACCCCCAGAACCTTCTCCAAGTTTCCTCATGCTCCACACCAGACCCCTCAGGAAAATCCTTGGCTTTCAGAAATTAATGCCGGATTTAGGACTTTTTTTTTTTTTTAATGCCTGATTGAGAAAATGAAAACCAGACTTTGCTTTAAAAAATAAAAAAACGGGGGGAAAATATGTAGTTGCAAGTCAGAACATGAGATTTTTTTTTTCCCCCTTTTTTACAAGAAAAATATGGTGTTAATTTAAAAAACCTTCACGGTGAATGTGGGATGGAGGCACTGGAGCATGGGGAATCCCTGGGATGAAGAGGCTGGAGCAGCAGGAAAAGCTGAGGGAGCTGGGAAAGGGGCTCAGCCTGGAGAAAAGGGGGATCAGGGGGGACCTTCTGGCTCTGCACAGCTCCCTGACAGGAGGGGGCAGCCGGAATAAAGTCCAGGAACAAGGGACGGGACAAGGGGAAACGGCCTCAAGCTGTACCAGCGAGGTTTAGGCTGGATATTGGGAAAATCCCTCCTGGAAAGGGCAGTGGTGGAGTCCCCACCCTTTGGATGTGGCACTTGGGGACACAGTCAGCGGTGGCCCGGGCAGTGCTGGTGGAGCGCTTGGAGGCCTTTCCCAACCCAACCAATTCCACGATTACCCCACGCTCCGTGTTTTTCCCCACCCCATTCCCGTCCCGCAGACCCTCCCAGGAACCTGCGGCTGCAATCCTTCGTGGAGAGCAGCCAGGGGACGGCCACCATCCTGCTCTGCGCCGTGGACAGCCACCCCCCGGCCCAGCTCACCCTGCTCAGGGGGGGACACCCGGTGGCCTCCAGCCCCCCCAGGGGAGGCGACAGCCCCCGGCAGAGCATCCGCGTGTCCCCCTCTCCCAACGCGCTGCGCTTGGAATTCCGGGAAGCCTCCATGGAGGATGAGGGAGAATACGAGTGCCAGGCACGGAGCCCCCTCGGTGTCACCCGCGCGTCCCTCACACTCCGGGTACAAGGTGAGGAGGGGGACAAGGTGGTTGGGGACACTCGGGAGGGGAAAGGTGACCGAATCCTCTCCGCTCCCCGCAGCCACCAGGGTGCTGGTGCGACCCTCGGCCGAGGTGCCCGAGGGGACAGAGGTGACGCTGACCTGCCAGGCCCCTCACGCGCAGCCGGGGACCCTCTACACGTGGTTCAAGAACGGGCGGTGGGTGACAGAGGGGACCGAGCCCTCGCTGTCACTCCGCGGCCACCGCTCCGACGCGGGGCTTTACGGCTGCCGGGCGGGTCGGGGGCCCCGCGCCCCCCCCGCCGCCCTCGCCGTGCTCTGTGAGTGGGGCGCGACAGCTTCGGGGGGACCGGGGTTGGGGGGGGACACACCGGGACACGCCACCCCCGCGGGGACGTCGCTGCCTGGTCTGTGTCGCCACCTCGCGACACGCGGCGACAGCGCGGCGCCTCCTTGGGGGAGTCACCTCCCCCTGGCGCTTGTCACCCGGCGGGGCCCTGGGGGGACACGCGCTGTCCTTGTCGCCGCAGATGCCCCGCAGGAGCCCAGCTTTGTGGCGCTGGTGGAGCCCCGCGGGGGGCGACAGGCGGTGCTGCTCTGCTCGGCCGACGGTGTCCCCCCGCCGGACATCGCCGTGAGCAAGGGACAGGGCCAGGCCCCCCTGGCCACCACCCGCCAGGGCCCCTCCGACCCCCGCTTCGAGGTCCGGGCCACCCCCACCTCGCTGCGGGTGGCCGTGGCGGGGCTGGAGCCCGGGGACGCGGGGCTCTACCTATGCTCGGCCACCAACAGCCGCGGCTCGGCGGCCGCGTCCCTGCGGCTGGAAGTGCGAGGTGAGTGAGGTGTCCCCAAGTCCCCAAATTGTGGGGCTGTCCCAGCGGGAACGGCGCTCTGGGAGCCCCCTGGGCATCCCTTGAGTGGCCGCTGTCCCTTCCCAGGGGTCACGGTGACGGCGGAGCCCTCGCAGGAAGTCCCCGAGGGCACCAGGGCCACCCTGAGCTGCTCAGCCACCGCGTGGGGGGACAAAGGCGTCAACTACACGTGGTACCGGGACGGGCGGTGGCTTCGGCAGGGACCGTCCGGCTCCTTGGTCCTGGGCCGCGTGTCCAGCGCCGACGCCGGCTCCTACCAGTGCCAGGCCAGCGGGACGTGGGGCGCGGCCACCTCGGTCCCCCTCAGCCTCAGTGTCCTCTGTGAGTGTCCCCCGGTGCCACCAGGCGTGACACGGGCCCTGACACGTCGCTGGGTTCTGTCACTCGTGTCACCTCCACGCTGGCATGGGGCGTTTCCTCCTCCTGCTCTTCCTGCCCTGCTCCTCTCCCTTTGGACGCTTGGAATGGGATTTCGGGTCTTTCTTTGGTCAGGTTTGGGGTCAAAATGCGCCAAAACGGAGGAATTCTCTGGTTGGGTGTGGAATGAGGGGCTGAGGAACACGGGAAGGCGCCAGGGCTGGGATGGATGGGGTGGGGATGATCCAGGATGGAGAAGGGATGCGTTAAGAAGCTCTTGGTGACCCAGGGAAGGGAATTTGGGGTTTTTTTAGGGTTAGGCCTTCAGAAGTTGGATCTGGAGCCAAGAAGGTCCAAACTGAGGGATGCTTCAGCTGTGGGTGGGAGAAAAGGGCTGAAGGGGGTGTGACGATGATCCGGGCTGGAGAAGGGATGCATTAAGAAGCTCTTGGTGACCCAGGGAAGGGAATTTGGGGTTTTTTTAGGGTTAGGCCTTCAGAAGTTGGATCTGGAGCCAAGAAGGTCCAAACTGAGGGATGCTTCAGCTGTGGGTGGGAGAAAAGGGCTGAAGGGGGTGTGACGATGATCCAGGATGGAGAAGGGATGAGTTACAAAGGTCTTGGTGACCCAGGGAAGGGGATTCGGGGGTTTTTTTAGGGTTGGCCCTTCAGAAGTTGGATCTGGAGCCAAGAAGGTCCAAACTGAGGGATGCTTCAGCTGTGGGTGGGAGAAAAGGGCTGGAGAGGGTGTGACGATGATCTGGGATGGAGAAGGGATGAATTAGGAAGCTCTTGGTGACCCGGGGAAGGAGATTCGGGGCTTTTTTAGGGTTGGCCCTTCAGAAGTTGGATCTGGAGCCAAGAAGCTCCAAACTGAGGGATACTCCAGCTGTGGGTGGGAGCAAAGGGCTGGAGGGGGTGTGACGATGATCTGGGATGGAGAAGGGATGAATTAGGAAGCTCTTGGTGACCCGGGGAAGGAGATTCGGGGCTTTTTTAGGGTTGGCCCTTCAGAAGTTGGATCTGGAGCCAAGAAGGTCCAAACTGAGGGATGCTTCAGCCGTGGGTGGGAGCAAAGGGCTGGCGGGGGTGTGACGAGGATCTAGGGTGGAGAAGGGATGCATTAAGAAGCTCTTGGTGACCCGGGGAAGGAGATTCGGGGCTTTTTTAGGGTTGGCCCTTCAGAAGTTGGATCTGGAGCCAAGAAGGTCCAAACTGAGGGATGCTTCAGCCGTGGGTGGGAGCAAAGGGCTGGCGGGGGTGTGACGAGGATCTAGGGTGGAGAAGGGATGCATTAGGAAGCTTTTGGGAAGGGGATTTTGGGGTGGGTTTTTTAGGATTGGCCCCTCAAAGTCAGATTTGGAGGCGAGAAGCTCCAAGTCAGGGGGATTCTCCAGCTTTGGGGTGGCAAGGAAAGGCCTGGAGAGGGTTCGAATCCCCCGGCCCCGGGATGAGCGGGACGGGACAGATCCGGGCTGGAAGCAGGGATGCTTTAAACCACTTTTGGTGGCCGGCCAGGCCAGCTGGGGACTGTCCCACCCCATGTCCCACTGCCACCCTCCCTGTCCCCCTCACAGACCCTCCCCGGGCCGTCTCCGTGAGCACCTTCCTGGAGAACCGGAGCGGGCGCGGGGCCATCGTGCTGTGCACGGCCGAGAGCCACCCGCCCTCCTCGCTGGCCCTGTACCACCACGGCCACCTCCTGGCCACCAGCCTGTCCCCCGCTGTCACCCCGGGGGTCCGGGCCGTCCCCTCGCACAACGCCCTGCGCGTGGAGCTGGTGGCCGTGGGGACAGAGGCCGGGGGACGCTACCTGTGCGTGGCCACCAACGCCCTGGGCAACGCCACAGCCAGCGCCGACTTCGATGTCCACAGTGAGTGGGGCCACGGAAATCCTAAAAATAGTCCCTGGAAGTGGGAAATGGAGTGGGGTGGTGCTGGAGGGTCCAGATTGAGGGAGGAGGTGGCTTGGGGTCAAATGGCAGAACGGGGGGAGGTGGGGATGGGGACATCTCCTGTCCCCAGGGGACACCCAGCCCGCCCCACCCTTAGGAGAGGGGACAGCGACAGCGGGGAGCAGCGAATGTCCCCACCTGTGACCCCTCACCCCAAAGGCTGCCTGTCCCCACCTCTGCGTGCCAAGGGGTGTCCCCCACTTTGACTGTCACCCCGGTGTCCCCTTCACCCCTTTCGGGGCACCCCGAGGTCTGGGGAGGGGTCCCAAGGGCACTGAGCCCCCCTCCCTCTCTGTCCACAGCTCTCAGCCACCTGCGGACCTTCACCGTCCTGGCCGGGCTGCTCATGGCCATCGTGGCCGTGGCCATCGTGGCCCTGCTGGCCGTGAAGGTGTGGCCCAGGTGACGTCCTGGATGGGCCGGGGTGGGGGGACAGAGACACCAGGGTGGGGGGACAGGGACCCCAGGGTGGCACAGGGACCCTGGGATCCGGGGACAGGGCCCTGGCATCGGGACAAGGACCTTGGTGTCAGGACAGAGACACCAGGGTGGGGGGACAGGGACCCCAGGGTGGCACAGGGACCCCAGGGTCAAGGGACAGGGACACCAGGGTGGCACGGGGACCCTGGGATCCGGGGACAGGGACCTTGGTGTTAGGACAGGGACTCTGGGGTCAGGGGACAGGGACTCCGGAGTGGGACAGGAACTCTGGGATGGGGGGACAGGGACACCAGGGTGGGGGGACAGGGACCCCAGGGTGGCACAGGGACCCCAGGGTCAAGGGACAGGGACCCCAGGGGGGCACGGGGACCCTGGGATCCGGGGACAGGGACCTTGGTGTTAGGACAGGGACTCTGGGGTCAGGGGACAGGGACTCCGGAGTGGGACAGGAACTCTGGGATGGGGGGACAGGGACACCAGGGTGGGGGGACAGGGACCCCAGGGTGGCACAGGGACCCCAGGGTCAAGGGACAGGGACCCCAGGGGGGCACGGGGACCCTGGGATCCGGGGACAGGGACCTTGGTGTTAGGACAGGGACTCTGGGGTCAGGGGACAGGGACTCCGGAGTGGGACAGGAACTCTGGGATGGGGGGACAGGGACCCCAGGGTGGGGGGACAGGGACCCCAGGGTGGCACAGGGACCCTGGGATCCGAGGACAGGGACCCCAGGGTCAGGGGACAGGGACTCTGGAGTGGGACAGGAACTCTGGGATGGGGGGACAGGGACCTCAGGGTCAGGGGACAGGGACCCTGGGAAGAGAGGACAGGGACCCTAGAGTGGCACAGGGACCCTGACACCAGGACAGGAGCTCTGAGATGGGGGCACAGGGACCCCAGGGTGGCACGGGGACCCTGGGATCTAGGGACAGGGACCTGGCATCAGGACAGGGACCTTGGTGCCAGGGGACAGGGACCCCAGGGTCAGGGGACAGGGACCCTGGGAAGAGAGGACAGGGACCCCAGGGTGGCACAGGGACCCTGGCATCGGGACAGGGACCTTGGTGTCAGGGACTCTGGAGTGGGACAGGAGCTCTGGGATGGGGGCACAGGGACCCCAGGGTGGCACGGGGACCCTGGGATCTAGGGACAGGGACCTGGCATCAGGACAAGGACCTTGGTGTCGGGACAGAGACCCCAGGGTGGTGGGACAGGGACTCCGAGATGGTGAGACAGTGACCCCAATGTCATGAAAAGGACCCCCAGGGTGGGGGGACAGGGACCCCAATGTTGAGACAGGGACCCTGGGGTGGGGAGACAGGGACCCCAGGGTCAGGGGACAGGGACCATGGGAAGGGAGGGCAGGGACCCCAGAGTGGCACAGGGAGCCTGGGATCAGGACAGGGACCTTGGTGTTAGGACAGGAACTCTGGGGTCAGGGGACAGGGACTCCGGAGTGGGACAGGAACTCTGGGATGGGGGGGCAGGGACCTCAGGGTCAGGGGACAGGGACCTCAGGGTGGCACAGGGCCCTCAGGGGGGGACAGGGACTCTAGGAGGGGGGGACAGGGACCTCAGGGGGGGACAGGGACTCTAGGAGGGGGGGACAGGGACCTCAGGGGGGGACAGGGACTCTAGGATGGGGGGACAGGGACCTCAGGGTGGCACAGGGACCTCAGGGTGGGACAGAGACTCTGGTGTCAGGGGACAGGGACCTCGGGGTGGTGGGACAGTGACCCCGGCATTGTGACAAGGACCCCAGGGTGGTGTCGCGGGTCCCCTGGGCTGAGCCGGCCCCAGGGGTGGCAGCTCCCTGTGCTCCCTTCCAGGATCAGGACGTTCCGGAGCTTGTCCCGTGCCGAGGACACCCTGGAGCTGAGGAGCAAACAGGACCTGCCACAGGTGGGGACCTCGGTGGGGACAGCGCTGGGGACATCAGTGGGGACAGCCCTGGGGGGTCCCTTCAGGGAATCCCCAGGGTGGGAATGGGATGTGGATCCGGGATCCGGCCCAGCCCGGCTGCCCCGCGGTGCCACCGCAGCCGTGGCTGTCACTGCTGGGGACAGGGAAGGGACAGGAGGGGCAGAGCCTCGCGGGGACACAAAATGCCCGTTCCAGCCTCGTTCCAGAGGGTTTCCGTGGCACAGATGGATGCCAGCCCCTCCAGAGATGCTCGGGATGCTCCTCTGTCCCCATGGGGTGTCCCCAGCCGAGGACAGTGTGTCCCCAGCCACCTCCCAACCTTTTCCAGGTGGATGGAGCATCTTGACCTGGTGGCTCTTGGACCCCGGGCCACTTGTGGCACTTGGAATTTCCCAATCCTGGCTGGATCCAGGCACTCCCCTGGGGATCCCCCAGCCCCATCCCAGCCCCCCGTCCCTTCCCGATGGAATCTGGTCCCCACGTCACGTGCCAGGCACCGGTGACAGCCCCGAGCTGGGAAATCCCGGGAAAACAATAAAATGGAACCTCCCGGTGCTGGGAACACCCTGTTTGTCACCACCGTGCTCCTGTCCCTTTTCCCTGCCACCCATCCTGGTGTCCCCTGGGAGAAGGGGACACGGGGGTCCCCAGGCCACCCGTGTCCCCTCAGCGGGGGATGAAGGGACCTGGGACTGGGGGCTCCGCTCGCCGGTGGCAGCCGGGCCGTGTCCCCGAGCTGGGAAATCCCTGGAAAACAATAAAATGGAACCTCCCGGTGCTGGGAACACCCTGTTTGTCACCACCGTGCTCCTGTCCCTTTTCCCTGCCCCCCATCCTGGTGTCCCCCTGGGAGAAGGGGGACACGGGGGTCCCCAGGCCACCCGTGTCCCCTCGGTGCCGGGAAGAGGCGGGGGACGAGGGGACCCGGGGCTGGGGGCTCCGCTTGCCGGTGGCAGCCGGGCCGTGTCCCCTCCGGCCGTGTCCCCGCTGCCGTTAGAGGTCACTCTGCGGCCACCTGGCCACCGGGCACGGCCTCGGCCGCGGGGATGGGGCTTTGGAATGTGGAGCTGGAGCTTCTCGGGAATGGGGGGGCTTTGGGGATGGGGGCTCCCGTGGGTGTTTAATCCCCCCCCTCTCTGCCCGTTCCGCTGCCAGGGCAGGATTCTGGGCTGTCCCCATCCCTGTCACTGTTCTTGTCCCCATCTCTGTCACTGTTCTTGTCCCCATCTCTGTCACTGTCCCCATCCCTGCCTCCAGTCCTGCCCCGGTCCCTGTTCTAATCTCTGTGCCCATTCCCATCTCCAGCCTCATCCTCACCCCCATTCCCAGTCCCATCCCTGTCGCCATTTGTCTCCTCATCCCCATCCCTGTCCCCATTCCTGTCCCCATCCCTGCCTCCATTCCTGTGCTGATCCTTGTCCCTATCCTCATCTCCAGCCCCATTCCTGCCCTCATCCTCGTCCCCATCCCCATTCCTGCCCTCAGCCCTGTCCCCATTTCTCTCCCCATCCCCGTCTGTGTCTCCATCCTTGTCCCCATCCCTGTCCCTATTCCTGCCCTCATCCCTGTCCCCATCCCCATCTCCAGCCCCATCCCTGTCCCCATCCCTGTTCCCATTCCTGTCCCCATCCCTGTCCCTATCCCTGCCTCCATTCCTGTCCTGGTCCTTGTCCCCATCCCCATCTCCAGCCCCATCCCTGTCCCCATTCCTGTCCCCATCCCTGCCTCCATTCCTGTGCTAGTCCTCGTCCCCATCCCCATCTGCAGCCCCATCCCTGTCCCCATTCCTGTCCCCATCCCTGTCCCCAGTCCTGTCCCCATTCCTGCCCTCATCCCTGTCCCCATCCCCATCTCCAGCTCCATCCTTGTCCCCATTCCTGTCCCTATCCCTGTCCCCATCCCTGCCTCCATTTCTGTCCTGGTCCTTGTCCCCATCCCCATCTCCAGCCCCATCCCTGTCCCCATCCCTGTCCCCACCCGTGTCCAGCATGGCCGGCGGGGTCACGAGCAGGGTGGCACGGTGGTGACAGCGTGCTGGCAGGGTGGCAGCAGGCTGGTGACAGCGCGGCGGTGACCGGGCGGTGTCACCAGTCCTCCCCCCACCCCAGCGCCGCCATCCCTGCGAGCACCGAGGGGGCAGCGGGGTCAAACTTTGTCACCTGCGTCCAGCTGGTGACAAAGGTGACCCGGCCGCTCCCTCCCTCGGGCTGGGAGTCACCTTTCCAAGGACCCCCCGCTCCAGAGCCTCCGCCCCCAGCGCCACCAGCCCGCGTCCTCCTCGGCCACCTGCGCCCGCCGAGCCCCCGGCGCGGACCCCGCCCCTCCTCCTGCCGCTTTCCCGGCCTGGAGCTCAGGAATTCCAGCCTGGATCCCCCCGTGGAGCGAGATCGGGGCCCACAGCGGCGGCTGGGAGAGATTCCAGCCCTTCCCAGCAGCGCGGAGGGGGGATCCCGGTCCTGGGGGGCACGGAGAGGGGGTTTGGGGACGATCCCACCGGTTATAGGGTGTCCATCCGACCGGGAGCGATGGGGACAGGCTGGAACGGGGCAGAGCCGAGACTTTGCTCCGGAGATCCCAAACGTCTGCGGAGGAGCTGGGAAAGGTGGGGAGCACCCGGGAGCGGGGATTGGGGTGCCTGGATGGCTTAACCCATGCCAGGGCTGCAGAAATTGGGGTGCCCGGCTGCCCTAACCCGTGCCAGATCCGCAGGGATTGGGGTGCTCGGCTGCTTTAACCCGTGCCGGGGCTGCAGGAATTGGGGTGCCCGGCTGCCCTAACCCGTGCCGGGGCTGCAGGAATTGGGGTGTCTGGATGGCTTAACCCGTGCCAGATCCTCAGGGATTGGGGTGCCCAGCTGCTTTAACCC
>VWPU01006004.1:0-111743 GCA_013398955.1 Callaeas wilsoni
ACCTGTCCAAACCGAGACACATCAGTAGGCTGGGAGTGAGCAAGACCTGGAGAGGGGACACTGCTAGGCCAGCTGACCCAAACTGACCAAAGGGATATTCCATACCAGGTGACATCTGCTCAGATATATAAGTTAAGAAAAAGGAGAAAGGGGGAACATTAGTTTTTTATGTTCATCTTGTGGAGCAACTACTATGTGTCCTGAATACCTGCTTCCCAGGAAGTGGCTGAACATCACCTGCTGATGGGAATTAGAGAATAAAGTCTCTAGTTCCTTTCTTAGCTTGCATGCATGCAACTATTCATTTTTGCTTTATGAAACTGCCTTATATAGACCTACAAGTTTTTTTCCATCTCATTTTCTTCTCCTGTCTTGTTGAGGTGGGGGAGTGTTAGAGCAGCTTGGTGGGCACCTGGTGTCAGGCCAAGATCAACTCACTGCAACTGTATTTGAGGTGTGATTTCACCTGTGCCGAGTACAGGGGGACGGTCACTGCCCTGGTCCTTCTGGCCACACTATTTCTGATACGGGCCACGATGCCATTGGCCTGTTTGGTCACCTGGGCACTGCTGGCTCATGTTCAGCTGGATATCAACAGCACCTCCAGATCCTTTTCTGCCAGGCAGCTTTACATGCACTCTTCCCAAAGCCTGGAGCAATGCATGGGGTTGTTGGGACCCAAGGGCAGGACCCAACTTTGACTTTGTTGAACCTCACACCATTGGCCTCAGCCTGTCAAACCAACCTGTCCAGACGGCTCTGCAGAGCCTTCCTGCCCTACAGATCAACACTTCTTTCCAGCTTGGTGTATTCTGCAAGCTTACTGAGGGCACACTTGATCCTCTTGTGCAGATCACTGATAAAGATATTAAACAGGACCAGACCCTGAAGAAAACCACTTGTGACCAATCAAATCCTGGATTTAATTCCATTCACCATCACTTTCTGGACCCCTCTGTCCAGACAGTATTTACCCAGGGAACAGTGCACCCATCCAAGCCATGAGCAGCTTGAACACTCAGGCTTTTATTTATGCTCCTGAAGGCTGCACATCCTCACTACAAGGCAAGTATTCTTCTGATCTGAAAAACACCAAAATAAACATGAAGTATAATAATTTTATCTACATATTGTCCACACATTTTTAGTCATTATTTCAAACCCAGATATTTCTAAGGTCAGGACCATTGGAAGATGCTCATATACATGTCTGTTATACATAAAATAAGCTGCAGACACAAGACAGTCAGTGACTGCTTATGTGTGTGATTTCTGTATTGGTTTAGGAAAATGAGCATGTTTGGACCATGCAGTGAGCACTCAATAGCACTGAAGAAAGGACCCTGGGGATAAACTGTCCATTCGCAGTGTGCAGTGTGCAGCTACTTCAGGGAGCTGAGTTTCTTGTTATCTCTATATCAAAAAACAAGGCCTGTGCCTCCATCGCTCCTGTCGTTACTTAAATTCTCAGATACTCAGATACAAGATTGCATTTGAATGGTGGTATTTTTCCCATGTGTTTTTTGTTTCACCATAATCTAAAGGAATACATGGAGGCTGCTGTCTGTGGTAAGATTATCTCGGAGCCTCTTGGCTTTCAGATCAAAATTAACTCCGGGAAATCCCAGGGACATCCATAGTGTAGCATCAAACTCTGACACTGTTCAAGGATGTTATACATTTCTCAGCATGACAAATTCTGCTGTAAATGACTTCTTCTTAAGTCTTTAAAAAAATATAAGTTTATATTACGAAAAAAAACATGTGCTTCTTCTTTCTACTGTGACAGAAGTGTAATTCACCCCCTATGCAAAAACAAGTGATAGCAGTGCATCTTTACTGTCAGTCAGGAAAGTTTCCATTAGTCAGCTTAGTACAACAAGCTAGATATTTTATCTTTATTTGAAGAATGGCTGGTGTATGAAGAAATTCTTGATGTCAGTTTTAATAAGGGGTTTTGTTATCTTTCATTGTTGGCCTGACTGCGAAACAAAAACCTTATCCAAGATCTCATTAATATGGAGATTTTTAAATTAAGACAAGGTTATTAATTTTTAATGTTTGAATGTACACCAAAGTATTTTGGTTTTCAGCTTGGTGCACAAACACAAAAAATAAGAGAGAGGCTCCTCCTGTTTGCTGGAGTAAGGCATTGCCAGTCTCTGCTGTCAGCCGCCTTCCTTACCTTGAATTCCTTAACTTGTTTTTTCAGTACTCGTGTTTATGCAAGAAAGAGACAAGCCTACATCACTTTGAACATAAATCCCTCTGAGCACTAAATAAATACTCAAGATTCCCTGATTAATATCTGAAATGTTCTAAGGCCTGTTCATGTGGTACTTTCACCTCAGCTGAATACTAAAAAACACCAGGAATTCTGAGAAAATATAATCCTTTGAGATTTTTACAGAAACTGGTCATTGCATGCCCAAATGACTTGTTGAGCAGTCAGCTAAGCCAATGAGATACCTCTAGTTTCTCACTTGTCATCCTATTATGATAAGGTTAGAATAGTTCATGCCCTCAACCTGTAGGTCCACAGCAGAACATACTTGCCTGCCCCCTCTGGAGCTGGAAACGGTACTTTCTAGAGGGAAGGTATACACATACCTGTTGTTGGAAAGTTGTGCTGGGTCTCATTTCTTATTTTTCCTTTCTTCTTTCCAAAAATCTTACTGATAATGTTGTGATACAGATTTTTTTCATTTCTGTTCCCATTACAAAGTTATATAATGGTCCCAGTTCATGAGAGGAGCAGTAGAATAGGATGCAGTATTGACATTAGGCTGGCCTACTACAGGCAAGGTGAAGATCTCTGGTCAGTTGCAGAGAGGTAGATTAATTGGAGTAAAACATATATCACCTCCTTCTGTTCAAGTCCTATCACAATGCATTACCACACAATCAGTCACTGAGTTTGAATGGCACATCTGGAAATGGTCTAGTCAACCCCTCTGCTCAGAGTAGGGCCACCAAGACCAGATTGCTCAGGGCCATGTCCACTTGGGTTTTGAACATCTTAAAGGATGGAAGATGGTTTTGTTCAATGTTTAACTACCCATACAGTACAGTGTTTAGATTTTTTCCTTATGCTTAAGTTGGTATTTTCATAATTAATTTTGTGCTCATTGTTTCTCTTGTCCTGTCACTGATTCTGTCTAGTTTCATCCTTTTTTACCACTCTCCACATCAAGTTCCAGCTGACTCTGCCTCTTCTCATACAACATATTTTCAATGCCATAATCATCTTTCTGACCCTTTTCCAAGTTGCTCCAGTATATCCATGTCTTCCTTGCACTGGACCCAGACTCCAGATATGTCTCACTGGTGCTGTGTAGAAGGGGAGACTCACCTCTCTGACCTACTGGCAACAATTTTCCTATCACAGGCCAGGGTACTATTGATACCCTTTACACTGAGGGACAATTGCTTGCTCATGTTCAACTTCATGTCCACCAGGACACCCATGTCCTCTCCTGCCAAGATGCTTTTGAGTCGTTCTGTCTGTCCAAACCTGTACTATTGCATGAGGTTGTTACCTCAGGAACAGGATGCGGCATTTTGTTTTGTTGACCTTCACGATGCTTCTCTCAGCCCGTTTCTGAAGGCTGTCAGTGTCCCTCTGAGTGACTGTGCAGTGCATCAGTCACTGCTCCAGTTTCATATCATCTACCAACCTACCAACACTGCTTTCAGTCCCGTTATTCAGGTAGTCAATGATGCTGTTAAATAACATCTGTCCTAACATCAGCCCCTGGGGTACACCTCTACAGAGAAATCTCCAGCTGGAGGTCTTGTCCCTAGCAATCCTCTGAGCTTGGCAGGTCAGGCAGTTCTCAGCCGATCTGGTGGTCCACTTATCTAGCCTGTTTGTCTCAGTTTGTCCATGAAGAACCCTTGAGAGACAGTGTCTTACAAAATTGGAGATAGATGACATCCACTTATTTCTTAATTATTTTAGTGTACTAAGTTTGAAATACAAAAATATATGAGATGCCAAAGGGGAAAACATAATAAAATATCTTGAACTGAGATGCATGACCTTTCTTATATATATTCGCTCCAACACAGAGTGTGCCTTGGGATAGTCCAACTAGCTTTACAGGTATGCAAGAAAATTGCCTGATTACAACAGATGAAAAATATTGCTTAGGCAATTGGAAGTGAGAGCTGTCAAGGTCACGATGCTGATTATGGAATGTTTTTCAATGTCTCTCTCCTTATGTGCTAAGTTGCTATAGTGATTATCCATCTGCTTTTACAGCAACTTCATAAGCATCAAGGAAAACTAATCCATTTGCCTGTAATATTCATTCTGAATATTAAACTGTTATATGAAATAGGGTGATACTTGACACTTCTAGTTCATTAAAGGTTTCCCAGGACAGATCTAAAATGATATTACAGGGCATTTTTGAGCTGTAGGCAAAAGTTTTTCAAACCTGATAAGCAAAGTAAGGAAATTACCCATGTAAACAAGAACAGCAACTTGTACTGATAAATCTTAATCAGAATTTCTGAATGAAATTGTAGTTTGTTGTACATACACAGCCGAAGGAAACACCACAGCATAGTGGGGGTTTTTTCGCGGTAAGGGTGCTATCATAATGTAGTATCAATGCACAATTTGAGGATCATATCTGTGTTACTTTAGTTAAGGAGCTCTGCATATTAGGGTCTGCCATATATTAACCACATAAAAGGTGTGGTGACCTAGAAGATCCTGTAGTTCACAAATGTCTTGGTGGAGAGGGATCTTTTTTCCCTTACCCTGTTGACCCTGTTGTGTTACAGCTCCCTTTCTTTTTAACTAAATATTGACAATAAAATAATAACTTTCTAAAGCTCTTGCAGAGGACTTTAGTCAGCAGATATCCATAGAGTTTGCAAGCAAACATCTTTCTATTGTTGCAAACATAATAAGTTAAATCCTGGAATTATGTTTAATTTCATGGCACGTAGGTAGGGTTTTGTAGGTAGTCATGCAGATAAGAATTTTGTTTCTTTTAGAACATTGGCAGATTTCCTTTTAGTTCCTACCAGTTTTATATTTTAACTTGAAATTACTTTGCATAGGACTTTGGCAATAATAGCTAAGATTTTCAGATAACTCTTAGAAAAACAAATCGTGTTGTGATACATAATTTCAATCACAAAGAGACTTTCGGGTTTGTGTTGTGTCTTCTTGCGCAGCAGGGTAAAGTTCCAGAACTGGAGATCCTGAACATCCCTTTGATGCAATGAATAAATAACAGTGCATGATCCAAAACCAATTAAAAGCAACTCAGCTTTAAGTCATGCTTAAGCACAGATGATTAATTGTGGAAGAGATCATAGCATCTTGCAAGATACCCAGCTGTTACATCTTGATAAATATATTTCTTCCTAGCCAGGCATTTCATGGCTTATAGGTTCACTTCAAGCTCTTTTAAAAAGTTGACAAGGGACCTCTCAAAAAGCAAATAACTTCTCCCAGTCCTTAAAATGAAAGAGAAAAAGAACTAGACTCTTTTTGGCAAGCTGACGACAGCAGCTTGATATTTTGCAGCCTACTCTGATGAATGTAAAACTACTGAAAATGTTTAAAACTGTACATCTTCCCCTGATGCGGGAAGGCATCCACAGTGGAACTGTGTAAAGCAGGATGATGTTAATTTATCAGAACACTAAATATACTAAAAAGATGATGATACTCTCTTACAGCTGAAGACTTTTTCAGAAGATATTTAAACCACTCAAGTAATTTGAATTTTTACATCACATAGCAAGAACCCCATTGGAACCAGGATAGTGTAACGCAAGGATGTGTACACATAAGAGCAAATCTAAAAAGTGGTTCCATTTAGGGGGAAATTGTGGAACCTAAGGTCATATTCACCTTTTTCTTTAAACAGTCCCAAAAACAAAAGTAAAAATGGGAGAGAAAGGTCAGTTCTCCTCACTTACCAAGTCAATTCCTTCTTTATTTACCAAAAAAAAAAAAAAAAAAAAAAAACCAAAAAAACAGTAGGCAACTGGCATACAGAACAGCAGGATACTTGGACAAGGATCTTACATACAAGATTGTGGATTTGTTTATGATAGATGGTCTAAGGGCTGATAAACCTAGGAATCTTTGCCATCCAGCAAAGATAGCTAAGTGTTCATGTTCTAACAGTAGCAGAAAGAAGATTCTTGCAGGAGATAGGAACAAAGAGAATAAGGGAAGAAGGGCACTTAATAGCTCTCTAGTTTGTGTGGCATCTGGAAAAGCATCTGGAGGCCCAGTGGAGAGAATATTTAGAAATAAGTGCAAAGAGGTTAGAAAATCAGAGACCCAACGGTCAGCACTGAGTTTTGTGATGCCTACATATGCCTGCTTGAGAATGGTGTCACTCAAGTCCTACAAAGTGACATACAACTGGCATATGATGATTTTTTTTATTCACTGAGTTTGCTAAGTGAAAAGCACGACAAGACAAAGGTGGTATAGGTGACCTGCAGTTTATCTGGGCATGGACTTACATGTTTTCTTCAGATAGACATTGAATAAACTTACAATAACATTAATAAGTTAAGCTTAAGTAAGCTTAACAATAGGAATCGATGGAGCAACTAAGCTCTCCTCAGGCAGGTGATAGACAGATATAGTTATTGGGATAGATAACTGGGCAAGAAATTTTCTTATAACCACTCAGTGGCAATTCATTTCTCCAGAGATTCACTATGGAAGAATACCTATCCTGCTATTCTAGAAGTAGGTATTTGCTAACCCATCCTGTTATTCAGAAATGTCAAGCAGGGACTAAGAGACAGTGGCTTATCCTTCTCATTTAGGAAGAAAGATAAACAGTAAGTGAACCTATCTCAGAAAGTCTAACTAATTTTCTGGGTTTGGCTTGCTTTGTAGAGTGAAGAAGTCCCCTAAGGCAAGTAAAAAATAAAGCAAAATTGTCTGTTTGGGTTCTCACTGGAAATATGAGTGCTACACAGGCAAAATTCCCCAGACACAGATCAGAAAACATGGTTTGTTTGGGGTTTTTTCCTATCTGTATGAAGGAAGTGGGGTTTTATGGCTCGGTGCTTTGTTGTGGGTTGTTATGCTCCTGAGCTGTACTGCAGGCACAGCTGTTGTCAGTAAACAGCCTGAGCCTCAGTCTCACAGCTAGATGAGTACCATTAAACTCTTACCTTTCACACAGTTTGCAAGCTCCTTGTATTTCATGTTCATGAAAATAACAGGTATTTGTAGATACTTGGCTTTTCAAAAGGCTATTTGAATTTAGAAACATGTGCAGTCTAATTTACAAAGAAAAGTTAGATGGCTACAAATATGCTTTCAGTTATAAAATCTACCTCTGAAAATTAGCTATATTAGATAAATAAAATATGATCAAGGTTTGTATTTGGCAGGAATAATTCGTGGTGGGGTGTGAACTTTGATGGCTTTAAAAGCACACAGGCCTCAGACACATTGATGAGTGGAAGGCTGTGAGTTCACTTGCACTGGAGAAGAGAATCTAACTCATTGTCGTGCTTTAACCCCAGCCAGCAGCCAAGCCCCACACAGCCATTTGCTCATTCCCTCACCAATGGGGTCAGGGAGAGAATCAGAAGGATAAAAGACAAAAAACCTCATGTGTAGAGTTAAAGACAGTTTAATAGGGAAAGCAAAAGTCATGTATGCACTCAAATCAAAACAAGGAATTAATTCACTGCCTCCTATGGGCAGGCAGGTATTCAGCCATCTCCAGGACAACATGGCCCCATCATGCATAATGGTTACTTGGGAATACAAACACCATCACTCCAAACAACATTCTACCTCCTCCTTCCCCCCACTTTATGTACTGGGCACATGATGTCATATGGTCTGGAATATCCCTTTGGTCAGTTTGGGTCACCTGTCCTGGCTGTGTCTCCTCCCAACCTCCCATGCACTCCTAACTTCCTTGCCAGTGTGGCCGCACAAAAAGGCCTTGGCTCCGAGCAAGCCCTGCTCAGCAGTAACAAAAACATCTCTGTATTATCAACGCTGTGTTCAGCACAAATCCCAAACACAGCCCCATTCCAGCCCCTGTGAAGGCAATCAACTCTACCCCAGCCCAAATAAGCACACTTCTTAGCACCACAGACACATGCACTGTGACTGCTTACAGAAACACGCTATTTCCACTGCATTGACCCTTTCAAGAAGTGCAGGCTTAACATCTCATCTGCTGGTCCCTAAAATGTTAAGACCTTCTCGGAAAATATGTCATAGAGAAAATCCATTGATATTGCTTTCCCTGAAAATATCACCCTGCCTGGAACTAATAGCTACTTTAAACTCAGCAGCACTGAGCCTGTGAGAGCCCAGCTGTGTCAGCACATAGCCCCAGGGGTCTCAGTAGCACGTTAGGGCAGGGAACAATCCAGCAGAATGCCTTTGAATCACAAGAGGAGCTAACACTGTCTATGAGGCATGGTCCTGTCTGGCTGCAAAAATGTCAGGGGTCATTGACACCAATTTTGTCGGCTCTGATGTCCTCTCACAGACAAGACCAGATGAGCAACAGCTCACATCACAATTCCTGCATATAACAGAAAGCAAGCAATACAGGTCTATCAGCTTATCCCATTTATAGTGAATCTAGAGGAGAGACTTTTTCAGTTTCCTAACCAAGAAAGTGAGAAGCGGAATGATATGCAACATTGTTTACTGTAGAAAATAGTATTATGTAATCATCAGTCATGCAGTTTGCAAAAACAAATAATTGGTCTGTTGCAACCAGTTTCCTACTTCTTTGAAGCCTAGCTTGTATTTCTGCAGTGGAAAATTGAACAAATTAAGCTATTCTGTTGCCAACATTGAGCTTGGCCAGGTCATCTCCCAAAAATCTCTCTGGTACTCAAAGGAGAGACAAAAACTTTTCCTAGCAACAAGAGAGTACCAAAATCTGTTTTCTTCACTGAATTCCCTCTGGGAGACACCCATTTTAAGTCTCGGTCATTGAATCATAGAATCATTAGAGTTGGAAAAATCTCCAAGATGATCAAGTCTGCCCTTTGACCAAATACCACCATGCCCACTGGACCATACCACAGAGTGTCACATCTATTCCTTTTCTGAACTTCATTCACTTCTGTGGATGAACATTCACTTCCATGGATGGTGAATCCACCCTTTCCCTGGGGAGCCCATTCCAATCCTCGACCTCTGTTTCAGTGACGAAATTTATTTGACTCTGGTGCAACTTGAGTCTATTTACCCTTGTCCTATCACTAGTTGCCTGGGAAAATAGGCTGATCCTTTATGATCTCTTATTTCCTTAAATTAAATTACACTTAAAATTGGACATCATCTCTAGTGAATATCCCTTGGTATGTTTGTCACCTGTTTTAGATTAACTTCCTTCCAAAACAGTAGGATCCATGATGTGCACTGAGTTAGGGCCTGATGCTAGAATCCTGGCAGTCAATTCCATGCACAAAAATGGGGAGAATGGACTTCCATGATGGCAGTCTAAGCAAGGAAGTCTCTTAAGCAGTCCCCAGCTATCAGAAAGCCACCCACCAAAGGAACACAGCAGGAAATGCTGAAATTGTGTCCCCTAAACTGGCAGATACTCGCTTCAAATCTGAACATGTTCTACTGTCAATCACACTATTTAAAAAATCTTTTTTTAAATTATAGTGCTGCTAGCTCATCTTTCCTGCAAGGTCACTTGCTCGAAATTGTTAAATATTTTAAGAATGCTACATTTTAGATTGAGCAAAAAAGGAAATGTTTACCGTTTGCTTTGCGTGGAACACAGAAACACTGTTTGATTCAAAGTCTTACCTGGATTTAAAGTCATGAGTCACATATGTCAAGGCTTTGCTAAATTTCTCCAGGGGCTGACTAGGAAGTTTTTTGGGCTGCAGATATTCTGGGCCATGAGTAGAAATAGCTAGGGTCTGGTGAGAACTACTAAGCTTGAAGACTGCAGACAGAGGGCAAGTCAGCACAGAATTATTGCTTCTTTTGTGTAGGGTTTGGAATAGTCTGCTCTATCCCCAGTCCTCTAGTCCCTGGCTATACGTGTAGCCTGTGTACAGGTCTGAAGCTAACAAAGCATTTAAGCATGTTGTCAGAGAAGGTTGAGACTGCACATAATTCACAGCTGATGACAGCATAAAAAAGAAGTTACTTGCAGACTCAACCTGCAATGCTGACAGTCTGAGCCAAGAGGGTCAGAGAGGGGATTACTTTAATCAGACTCAAGTTATTCACCTTTTCTCCTCTGCTGTTACTAAGCAGTGAAGTTGGTAGTCAGGTAGATTTCAAGGAATATAAATGAGTCAGCAGTTCCATGTTAGGACTGCTTTCAAATGAATCTTTTTTCTTACTAGCATTACCAGTTTCCCAGAGATTTTTGTGGGATGTTATTACAATTTTTTTTTTAAAATACTCTAGAATTATCTAAGCAGAGAAACCAACGGCTGTTTTCTCTGTCACAGATAAGGTGAATGGAGGAAAGTATCCCACACTAAGAAGCTGTGCTGTTGTCCAGCTGCTAGTAGAAAAACCCAAAGTTCTCCTCCAAACAATAAAAATTAAAATTGAAAATATCCCAACAGTATTACATTTATGTCCCCTGTTCTATTCAGATTTTCAAACTAATCTCAGCAAGTCACTGAGCCTAGATACTTTAAAGTGTTCATACATCTCCAATTTCTACAAGTGTCAGCAGGAGTAGTCTTTGACTGCTTTGCAGTTCTGGGATTTATCTTCTCTATACCTCACATCTTCATTTGTGAAATGGAATAGAGAATTGAGTAGCCTTCTCTTCCCAGAATGGCATTATGAGACAGAACAGTGCAGAGCTAGTTAGCTGCTCCACTGCAGCAGAGAAAACTTCCTGGCCTCAATCCCATCCCTGCCTAACCTACCCTTCCACCAAAACACTTAAAGAACACGTCCAAGCACTTTTCTAAATCATAGCCTCTGGTACAAATTAGGAGGAGTAGCTGTCATTACCTTCTTCAGACCTCTGAAAAAAATGAGATGCAATACTGAGACGAAGTTACTCAAATGAGGAGATAACTATTCAATACCACACAGTCCCAGACTCCTCCCATCTGGAATTAATACTCATGGCAGTCATTTGAAAGCAGAGAAGCTGGAGGTTAAAGCAGTGGAAGGGAAAGAGGAGAGAGTATATTTCTACTTTTGAGATCATGGAATGCAGCAACACAGAAGATGCAGAAGCTTAATTTGCAAATAAAAAATAGTAATGTGCCTGCAAGTAAACTGTACATTAATCAGCACTGTGCTGCTCTGTAGCAGAACTTTGTGCCTTTAGTCATTGAGGTTTTTTTCCTAGATTTGACAATGATGTACAACTACTGGGAAAAACCCTTAACTGTAACCCTTACTGTTTTCTAAATCTATATTTATGTTGGAACAGATATTTATCTTTTTGACAATATTAATCACCCAAAATATAATCTGTAAATTAAAATTTGTGTAATATTGTTATCCAGAAATACTCCATCCAGCTGAGAACACTTGTTTTCTGTGTTGCTTTTCTAGTAGAAAAAGTTATTATCTGATTCACTTAACTATGTCTGTATTAATTATGCCATAATTTTACTGTATTTTTCTCGGGCTTCTGTAAATTAAATTAAAGAGTTGACTCCTCAAGAACGTCTTCAGATTCTGTGTTTTGAAGATTAATATATATTGCAAAGTGTTAGAATATACAGATATTTTAAAGTCTAAAAGTCTTTACTAAGCTGGACAAAACAATCTAATATAAATTACATAGCTTAAAGCTCCTGAGTAGCTCTGCTAGTTTACACTGTCTTGGGCTACTTGCACACCACGGGCCTGGTATAAACTGTTTCAATAATAAATCATAGATGCTGTTGTTATTTTGCACAGATTCTCCATTTTCTCCATTTCTGCCACCAAAGAAAATGTTCTGTGATTGGATCCAAGAAATTATCATCTGTTGCTCTAGAGCAGGCCGCCACCACAGGTTCCTTCCTAGGCATCTGTAGTTCTACCACATTAAAATCCATGAAAATATCAATGAGGAAGGAAAATAATTACTTAAATTTTCAAGCTCCTACCTTATCTCCAGAATCACCTGGTAGAAATCTTTAAATATTTTCCTTTAAGCTTTTAAAAAAAATTAAAAAGACAAGAGACAAAAAGAAAACACACTCCCTAAAAAAACTCAACTGTATTAACACTCTCCAAATCAGTTAGAATTTTATATGTAGCTGCACTATAGAATTTGAAGTCTTTGTAAACCTAATTGCAAATTAGATTACATAGAGAAAGTATGATTCATTGTAATCCTCAGGCCTATTGAACTGGATAAATCCTGATTACTTTAAATTCTTTCCTTTTTTTTCATTTTAATAGTAATTTTTGGCTGACAGATATCAAAGCCCTCTAAAAATTTTGCAAATGACGATTTATCTCTAGCTGGTATAATATGTTATGCCTATAGGCTAGAAATTATTATCAAGTGCCATGTAAGGTGACATATTCTATTTTTCTGTATTTTTAAAGTACCAGCCTCCCTTTTCAGATAATTTGCTATCAATATGGCCATATTCATTCTCTAGCATAAGGAATTGCTTAGTACTGAAAAATATTTTTCACTAAGTCAGTGCTTTTTTATTTTTAACCCATTTGGACCATCATTTGGTGTTGCTGTAAAATAAAATAACATCTCTGCTTTTCAGATCCAGGTTGAAGACCAAGCAGGAAGCAAATCAATGGAAGCCAGATTTCATTTGTTTTTCTGTTGAGAAAGTGAGGTGGTGTTTTTCAGATATATTCACATATATCACATACATTCACATATATCTGTATATATATCATATATATATATCACACACATATATATATTACATCTATATAATGTATAGATATTCACATATTCAGCTCCATCTGAAGCTTTTCCAAAGTTCAGTAACTGATTTTAGAGGATATTTTGACTTTGTTCCTGGTGTTTTGCCAACAACTGACAAATGCATGAGCTTCATCTTCTGCAAGTTTTCTTTAGGTTCATAGAAGTCAATGGAATTTGTTCAGCCATTAAGGCTGTGTCAGATTTCAGAGTTTGGTAAAATAATCTCTCTAAAAGACTTAGGTCTCTTTTTCCATTCAAGGTTTTGTCTTCTGTAAAAGCTGCAAAAGAAAATATTCTACACTGAAGGCCTAAATAAACCAATATTTGAATCCTTAGCAGGTCATAAAACATGAAGGTGCTAATACCTTTCCATCGCTACTCTTGTGCATTTTTGACAGAGCCTGCTGAATGGGACATGAAGGCCCTCTACCCACTAATCCCAATGCAATATTTTCACAACATGCTCTACAGACAAGAAATTAAGCTCAGTAGTCTCTCTGAAGTTCACAGGATGTGTTTCAAAGAACTGACAGCATACCTCAACCAGATCGTTGAGAAAAAATTTCAAAGCTACCTGTAGCTGTCAATTTTTTCTCCTTTCTAAATCACTTTTATTTTCATTTTGTACAACAAAAAAATAGCAAATATCTATTTCATTAATTACCTACATTAGGCTTGATGAAATTAGTAATCATTTTACTCTGTTTTTTCTGCCTCCTTTGGTTCATCTTTGTCCAACCTAAGATTCACCTCTTTCTTACTGTATCTCTTTGGTCTGTACTCAAGAATTTTATTTTGATGTGTGACTCAAGGTGACTCAATTATATAAAATCATTATTTTATTATGTTTGCTCTCCATAAGAAACTACGGTATTACTCATATGACTAGTTCTGAAAATCAGCAGTTCTCAAAATTTAAGACCTTATGGGATCTGAAGAAGTTTATGTATACTTCATTTTATAAAGTACAGTCAGAAACTCTTTTTGTTACACTAGGCTAGTTTTTAGCATGTATGTGTGAGACAATTGGGTTCTGAATACGCGTCGATCAAAAGTCTTCCCCAAAAATCTCCCAGTAAATTCAATATCAATTTTACATAGAGACATCATAATTACACAGAACACCAGACAATCTAACCAGCATTACAAAATATGACTTTATCCTTTTTCCTAAGATGTTAAATAATTCCTATTTAACTTGTACCAATAGAAAAAGAAATCTGACTACTGTAATAAAAAACAGTACCTGTGAATGTATTTGTACCCATCTTCTGTCAATATTTATGAGAAAGACAGATTTTTGCATATATACATATATTTATGTACACATTTAAAATTGAGATATGTAGTGCACTGTTTCATTCCACAGCTCAGCTAAAATGCAGTAAAGAAAATTTCCTACTTTCAACTACCTAGTCAGTGTGAAAAGCTTTTAGTTACCCTTGTAGTTACAGAAGATCATACTAGAAGAGGTTCTTCTTGAATGCTTCGGAGATGTGTGTCCATAATTCAATATGATCACAGAACTGTGAAATTATTGCGTAGGGAAGATTCATATAGAGGCAATCTATGGCAAATGTAGTCACGACTGCCTTAAACATGAAATGCCAGGAAATGTCAGGAAAAACAAACAGAATAAGCACTTGTGCACTTGAACATCTCATGCCTGTATTTTCAGAAAACTGTGTTTCATTTGGTTTGTTATTGTCAGAGTATTTTCAGTACTGTGTCAGTAATAACTACCGTGAGAAGGTGTCCCAAAATACAATTTTTCAGAACCTTTCAAAATCAGTACTTATGGGAAACAATTCTCTTTTCCCCCTAGATTTTAATATAGAGAAGAATAACAGCTAAGCACAGAAAAAGAAAATCTATCTGCAGCTACCAGTGGGCAGCTCAACATAGTTTCGTGAAAGAAGGGCACAGACCTGCCTTGGCCCCCGTGGATATAAAGGGGCATAAAAGTCAGCTAAAAGACAGCTATATGGAATAAAATTTCAGCAACCATCCTTACTCCCTACTGGCTCTGTGTATGGTAGGGAGTAAGATACTCTGGGAAAAAAAAAGTGTTGTATAGAATCATCAGTTCTCCCTGTAAATCAAGAGTCAGGAGGAATGAGTAAACACATGTTCTCTGGTCTGCTGCTCCTATGGATTTCAAAGTCTTACAATAGACCTTAAAGCTTGAATGAATGTGACAAGGTAGCCCCACCTCACGGCAAGAATATCTCAAAAAATGTGAGGTAAATACAATGGTTATTTGGATTTTGAGAAGCTCATATGTTTCTTAATTGGACACTTGGGCACTCAACCACAGACCATTCAGCCACCTAACATAAAGAAATTAATCTCCTAAGTATCTTTGATGCTGTACACACAGGGCAGGTATTAATAAATGCAGTGGCATATTAATAAATGCTGTGTCACTCTGCTTACAAGGAGCTGCTCCCGTTTAAATTAAATGGGATGTGCTTGATCAGAGGGAAGTAAATGAAAGAGCAAGGTCTAGGGCACATTAAAATGAGTTAGAGAGACGAGAAGGAGACATGAATCTGAGATAACCAGGTCTCCTTGGTTACATGGAATGTGGATGACAGAGAACAGCCAATTAGATAGATTTGCTAATTTGGGATTGATTTTAATAACGTGCAAGCTTACTCTTTCATGTGAAGATTCTGACCTGTGTAGGTGTGTTAGAAATTGTGATTTGTTAACTGTATATTGTGAACTCTTTTAGAAAGTTGTACCTAAACTAAATAAATAATTTGTAACTTTGGATATAGTGTAGCAGGGGACTGGATTTTCCTGAGCTTCAAATTAGTAAAACTTTCTTTTTAATTCCCAGCCATCAGCAAAAGTTTGTAGCCTGGTTGTTATGAAAAGGCTGGAGAAAAAGGCAGGTGTTTGCACTGAACTGAATTCCACTTTGAATTATAGATTTTTTTCATGCCAGCTGAATAAATCGGACTGATTTCCACTGCTGGGGTCTGTGTAATACTACCAATTTACCTTTCCAATGAAGATACTTTTTTTCTTTGTTGGACTGAATTAAACATTCTGTAGACCTGTCAAAATAATCAGTATGATCAGCAGATGGCAGAAATGTAGTCCAGGCTTTTCTTTTACACTGGTCATCTGGAGACCAAGTAACACCTTTGACAAGTACAGATTTACACTGTGGAGGAAGCATTTCATCCAATATATTTGATTTTGTAGATACTACTCAAAAACTGTACAATTTGGCAGGTACATTTTTTCTTTTACCCTTTCCTTCTGTTGGCACTGACTTACAACAACAAATTTTATCAAAGTGTCAGTTCACAATAGACCTGATTTTCACCCTTGTAAATATTTTAGCCACCAAAATTCCAGTTTGATTCCAAGCTCTTCCATTCACACATTTGATAAAACACAATTCGAAATCTGATTGGACAAAGTGAGGAAAAAAAATCCCTTTATTCCAAT
This sequence comes from Callaeas wilsoni, assembly GCA_013398955.1. NCBI lineage: Eukaryota > Metazoa > Chordata > Aves > Passeriformes > Callaeidae > Callaeas > Callaeas wilsoni. The sequence goes on from VWPU01006004.1 coordinate 16,338, forward strand.
CATTTCAAGTTAAAAGCCTAAATTATGGGAGACACCACAATGCTGGGAAAATCCCTTCTACTGAAAAGCTCTTGAAACCCAGGACTGGTTTCAACTACAAAGCTGAGCAGGTAATAAGACATCATGGGACATATCTAACACAAATGGGAAGATGTCAGACTCCTCTACCTCCTAGTAAATCCTTTGCTCTTTGAATTGTCATTTCTCGTGAGAGTCATTTTTCCAGTATGCTGAGTTTACAAGTGGGGCAAGAGGTCAGAGATATACTCTGTGTTGTTTTGCTGATGTTGTCTTATACTTCAAATATTAAAAAAAAATATATATTTGCTCAAGGTGATAGTCAGTAAAGTATCTTAACCCTCCAGGCTAAGGAGACAAATTTTTCTTAACTCACTCTGTTCTCACAGATTTTCCTTTGCTACGTGTCTTTCTGTGTAATGCTAACCAAGATTTAAAAATATTTAAATCTTTTTTTTGTATTTTAATACCTAATATTTTTAATTAATTGTAGAATAACAAAGATAATTTTTTTCATAGAGATTTGATCAAAAGTAATTCAAATTGGCATGAAAAATGTGTTGAAAGGCATAGCAAAGTTTCTCAGTGCTGAACACTGAGTCAGGGAAACATGACACAAAACACGAGGTATCCACAACAGTCACATTTTGTTATAGCTCATTATATGGTCTGGCCACACACTGAGGAGCAAGGATGTATAATACTGGCAGGCAAGTACAAGGCAGTGCACAGATATCCCAGCTCCTGGGCAGAAAGATAGTGAAGCAATTTTTCTTAGGTGATAGGAGAACACAAATGTCAGTCATGTAACCACAGAACCATTTGCCAAATCCACAAAAGCCAACAGATCTGCATTTATCTCTTTGTCACTGCTTTAAAATCGTAGTTTTTTTCAGCTGCAGTGTCTGTGTGTGATTCGTCAAGGTGGTTTTTTAAGGCGTGGCTGAAGGTCAGTCTCCACAAATCCATTATCACATCAAAGTGACTGCTGTCAAGCTGGCCTGATTCAAGAGTCAGCAATGAGCTGCATTTATCATGACAAGGTGTGTGTATAAGATGTGAGGCACACACGTGAGGCAATAACATGGAATGTAAACTCAAAAGTGTGTATGGGCTTCAAACTCTGACAAACGCTTTTTTGGCAATTGAGAAAATACCGTTACCTCTCTACAGGCTCATGATCTGATAATTCAATCAATCATGGAGACATTCAAAAGGGTGTTTAGTAATTGCAGAAAGAGATAGTATATGATAGTCAGAAAACAGGACTATCCAATTACTTTCTGCATATCTTGAGGAACAAGCCCTCTTAAGAAAAGGGAGGAGAGACCTGCTGGTTTAGATCTTGGCACAACTAAATGCAATATCACTCTTCTGCATGTTCCATTTAAGGATTTTGTAACTATAATGTCCATATTTGGAGTTTGTAGCCAACTTTTATTGTCTACTTGCCTTAATCCAACTTGTGCTGCAAATTATTTCAAGGTCCCAGCAACATGGCATGTCACTGATCCTTGTATCAGGACACTGGACAGACAGCAGTGCTGTAGAGCACTCCAATAGATCCAATAGGCAGCTCCTCCATGTACCTGGTGGATCAGGAATAATAAACATGGAGTTTTATGTGGTACAAGTGACCTGTGGCACTTCTGGAGTCAGCCTGGCGAACATAAAATTAGCAATAGGACAGTGGTCCAAGTGTCCTTGAATCCCAGCCACCCTAATGAGTTCATTTCCCTGGGAAAGTATGTGAAACAGCTGCTTTATAAATTAGAGCAGTAGAAGGTTTTTAAAAGTGATAATACTTCTAAATTCTACCATTTTGGATATCCTTTCAGAAACTGTTTTAAGAGTATGCTGGACATTTTCTCCTTGAACTCCTCTCCTTTTAGATTAATATTAATCCAAGTATTTTAAAACAATACAAGCGTTATTACCCATCACTTGTGAAAGTCCAAACTATAGAGATAAATCCTCATCAATTGCCTATAAGCAAATGGATTAAGACAGAGGTTGGTAGGTAAGGATTGTGCTGCACTCAAAGGGGCTGAAACATCAGTTAAGAACTGTTATGAGGCAGCATAATCCCCCACTTGCTCCCTTTACTGCAGAAAGGCATGTGAGGGAAGAAACCCTTGGGACCATCCACACTGTTTAGTATAGATTGAAAGTATGCTCTTTTATTTCCTTATTTTGAACCTCCCATCGTCTTAGTTGCTTCACACACAATAACTTCAGAGATTATAACCTAGGAATTGTCACAGAAAAAAAAAGTCACGTGGCAGACGAGCACTGTGCTTGCATTACAAACCTGACTCTCATCAATTACTACTTATATATGTATGCATATGTGCATATAAATGTGTATGTGAGAGAGAGGGTATTAAAATTATGTATATACTATAGTTTTAAGTACCATACTTTAAAATAAAATCCGATCCTTTTACGTACTTCACATAATATAATATAGAAGTATGCATACATATGTTTTACTCTGTTCCTCTGGTTAGTATTACTCTTGAATTAAGCAATCTGAAATTAGAGGACTGAGTCTTTTGAAAGACCAAAGAGGGTGAAAAGGTGGTTGCTTATTTATTTCCTACATCAAAAAGCGCTTTGTTTTTCTAAAAACAAGCTACAATAATTTCAGCTATTTATTCTCCCTGTGAAAGTAGCTAACCACTTCTTTTACTACTTAAGCAGGAGCTGCTTGCCATTTTCATTTACTCTTATTGGTAATGGTAGAAAATGCTCTATATAGTGCAGTAGCCTCATTGAGTAGCCTGCCTTCTGTTTTGTATGGTTCTGCTCTGTCTAATATTTGTGTATCAAAAGAAATTTTCTTTTACATCGCACCTGAACCTCCTATAAATGTCATTTTTTGTTTGTGGTATCATAACTATCCTCACAAGGGGAAAGTTTTCACAAAGGGTTAGGGTCTTCACAGCAAAAGAATCCCGATTTAAGTACACACAAAGAAGGAGCATCCATTTGCAATCATCCATCTTCACTAATTAGCCACTTAAAGAAAAACCGACACTTATATAAATCATAGGTCCAAATGTTTCTGAGACTTGACTGAGCTCATAAGTTCACTTCTAAAATATTCATTCTGGTGTTAAAATGGTAATGATACCAAGAAATTGTTTTCAGTATCTATACCACAGATACTGTATTCTTTTCTTTCTTTCTCTTTTTCTTTGCTTCTTTTCTCTTTGCTTTTCTTTTCTTTTCTTTGGTTTTCTTTTCTTTTCTTTTCTTCTCTTTTCCTTCCTCTCCTCTCCTCTCCTTTCTCTTTCTCCTTCTTATTTTTTTCAAGAATAAGCACAGAGTTTGAATTTTGGATGGTTATCTAGACCATTAACAGGACAACACCTATATTCAGAGGGTGATGTAAGTGCAGTGATTTTTCAGTGACTATAGGGATAGGACTTTTATTAAGTTCCTGTGACAAAAGTTGTAGCAATAAAGATTGATTGAAGACTGATGATATTGGAACAGGTCTTCAGATAAAATAAATCAAAGCAGCTGAACTGAGGACCTAGTCCATTATTTCAAAAAGCCTTTGTTCATTTTCTGTACCTTTGGTCTACTGCCAAATACACTTAAGATTGCACTGATAACTGTTTAAGTTCAGCTGAACCGCAACACAGTACCAAAGCACAACAGGTGACATACAAGAGGCAAACAAGAATATCTGTAGAGTTCATGTGTGTCTGCCAAGTATGAATTTACCTATAAAATATCAGCTGTAGTTGCTATCAGGATGTTACAAGCAAGCATGTGATGATGTGTGTGCTCATCATCAGCGTGTAGAAATCCGGAAGCAGCAATTTTCTTAAAAGACACCTCTAGTTGCTTTAATAAGGAGGAGCTTACAGAATGACCAGAGAGGAATGTGAACAACGGCGTAAAATACATTGCAGTGCAGATGTGGTGTTATGGATGCTTCGTTTCCCCTTTGCTCTGGGCACATCCTCATCTGCAGGCAACCACAACATGTTGATGATAACACAAACATTTTACGTGCAGTGATGTTGTAAACAGAAGTCATTGTTTTGCTAAGTTGAAAATGCTTAGATACCTTAGAGAGTCTACAAACTGAAGAGATTTCCATATCGGTGAAATGAATAAAGCCTACGTATCCAAAGTTTCTCTAAAAGCTTCAGCTTTGTTTCCAATTACATGTTTATGACCTATACATTTGCTAGGAGTAATATTTATTCTTTAAGTATTAATGCAAGTCTTAATGTACATTATTCTTTGATTATAACATTTTCATATATAGAAGCTAACAAATAATAATAAGTTCTCTGGAAAATACAGCTCAGATGTTCTACACATATTTGTGATATTACATTGAATTGATTGAATATTTTCAGCTCAAAAAAGGTATTCCATCACAGAAATTTGACTAAGGAGGAAATGTATGAAAATTTTAGAAAGCCTTGGTGATTGTATTCAATGGGGGAGGAACAGAAAGGGATGCAGACAGAACTGAATGGCAGTATTTGGAAGGCTCGACTTACTCTATGGAACTTGTTACATTTTTCCAACAAGGCCATAAAATACAACACAGAAGCATGTGATTTGGATAAGAAATTAAACCTTGTTATAAGAGCAAGCATTTCTGAGTAACCACTGTGCTCCACTGCACATTGAAATGCTAGTATTAAGCTCTGCAACATCAAGACAGGGAAAGAGAATGCAGGGGGCTCAGCAGAACAAATTACTGCTCTATTTTTCGGATTATTTCTCTTGTTCCCCATGTTCCAGTGTATGTGTGCCAAGGCTACTTCTATGCTCACTTTCTTCTTCCTTGTTGCTTCCAACAAGAAAATATTTGAGCATACTGGTTTTACCAGCTGGTTAAGAGGAGCAGATCTGCTGTCCTTTATAAACTCCTTTGCAGATCAATCAATAATACATGCAGTCAGCATCCCAGTAACTAAAAGGAGGTAATCACTTTAGCTTCAGTGACAATTAGAGGCAAAAGTACCATATCTGCAGCAATGAAATATTTATTAGTAAGTAACCATGCTCATGTAAGTCCATTTATCAGAATTAATACTTTTTCATTGTGCATATACATATGGATGTCAATATATACAATGTAGGATGAAATAACTGTCCTAAGTCCTGTCAGTGTTCTTATTAGCAGCACATGACATATTTATGAAGCAATTTCAGTAAGGCTAAACTACAAAATGACCACTCCAACTACTATTTTATTATGATTGCGAAGTCATTATTGCAAAGCATGGGTCCAACCCTTCTGTTACGCCAAGACTATCAAACATTTCCATGATAGCTGCTCCAGGTTAATAGTCATGTACCTGCCAGACAAATGAGAGCCTCACTTTCTCTGACAGGTTCCTGTACTACACCATGGTGTGCCAAAGCCCAGAAACTGCTATGAGCTCAGAGCAGCAGCAGTGATGCAAATGGGGAGCTGCACAGCCCTGCAGCCTCTGCTGTATGACAGCTTAAAATCATATTGATTGCTCCAGGGTAGTAACAACTTGAAAGTATAGCTCTATTACCCTCTACCCCTCTTGCTGTATATCTTTGCCTGGATTTTTAAAGGCTAAAACTGGCTCTTTATAGGATCTGATTCTCACTGAGGCATTGAATTCAACTGGAATATAAATATCTAGTAAAAGTAATTTTAAAACGTCTATGAGAAAAACAGTAGGTACAAAACACCATTTAACTAAATCCTTCATATAATTCTGTAGTCAGTGAAGAATTTTACTGGCACTCAATTTAATGTCTTATGAAGATACACAGTTCACCTTCATCTTGGCCTTTCATACCTGTGAGATTTCAAGCAAACTGCAGACTATCAGCAGCAGAATCTTGAAGCTCGTTAATCAAGGTATTAGCATATTCCAACAGATTGTTAACAAAGCAGTGACTGAAATATGCAAACCTACACTAGAAAGGAGAGATTTCAGCATACTTATGTTCTGCAAATGCTAAATAGCACTCAGAAAGTAATTGCAGATCTCAGACATAATCCACACATCTTGTTCTAGTATTAGAAGTGAATTGTGGTAAGTCTTCATCTCAGGAACAGGCTGATTAGGATTTTCTTGCTAAAAATGAAAGACTCATCACCTGTTGCAGTTGTCTTATGCTTATTTGGCAGCTGCTAATCCTTTATATAAATTTCAAGTGAAAGGAATTTAGCAGCCAGAGAGGGTCTGTGCGGCTGAGCCTGGTGGAAATGTTTATTAAAGACACTCCAGAAGGTTTCCAGCTGTTTCTTCCACCTGCTTTACTCTAAAGCCCGGTGCAGAAAAATGGAAACAGCTGAGTCCAGATGCCCCTTCTGGGATTCATTTCACTGTGGATCAGCACAAAAGCTTCTTGGACATGTGAAAAGTATGTGCCCAGTGTAAGATGGCTGCCAGTAACTCACTTGTGTCCTTCAGATGGCACATTCTGATGTTCATGCAGGGAATGGTGAGAGAAAATCTTAGCTGCTGGTACCAAAATCTTGGCCACATTGGCCAACTTCAGTGTGGTCTCGATATTGCAGATTAATATCCCCCTAGTGTAGTCTGGAGCGTAAATTTTGTTTCCCAATGAGAAACATTGATGAGAACAAGAATGTCAATGGCATATAATCTTTTTAAGGACTTAAGTAAATCAATGGTCTTGCTGAATACACGACCTGCAGAATAGAGAAAGAGTCAAAGAGCCTAAGCAGCTCCTTAGAGTTGGTTACAAAACCATGAGTTGAGAGTGAGATTCTTGCTAACAAAAGCTGTCAAGAGTAGCTGGACTTAAAAGGGCTTTCCTGGGTGCAGAGAAGGTCTTTCTCTAGAAATTAAACTACCTGAAAGTGACTCCCATTCAGTATGAGGGAAAGTGGCAGCATCCTCAGTTCAGTAGTCTAGATTGTGTGACTCTTCTCTCTCTATGAAATCAAGTCAATTAGTGAAACTTTTAATTAGAATGGCTATTGATATGGGCTAGATCATAACCAGGTTGCTGCAGAAAGCAATCACAATTGCTTAATCTAGGGGAATTATTAAATAGAAGCATAACTGGAACTTCTTGGGAAGAGAGTATTAACCTAAAATACAGGGGATTAGAAATATGGAATAGAGTGTAAAACAAAGGTCATCACAAGATAGAAATTGTTTTTCATTATGTCATCACAGGCATATATCCTAATAAGGAAAAAAAGGAAAAAGCAATCCTTGCACTTGTGTCATGGTTTAAACCCAGCTGGCAACTACCATGCAGTCACTCTCACATCCCCACCAGCAGCCCAACCAGCCTAAACCAGAGCAACTTGTCTTTCCTATCAGCAGACAATATACCTCACTGCTACCACCAGTATAGCATGACAAAAGTTGTCCTTTTTCCTAAGAATGAAGAGACTTTCTCCCTTTAGATCTAGTCTCTCATGCTTGACAATTTCTTTCTCTGGGTTTTTTTATTTTACTTCTAACTTTGCTTTTCACTCTCCATTATTAGCTGTTTGCTGAAGTTTTCTTTTTCTACCATCTGTCTTCTATTTCACTGCCTAGTATTTTCACACTCTCCTGTTGACTCAGCATCTTTCTCTTTGATCTTACAGTTTTATTTTGCTTTCTGATCTCAGCCTTCTCTCCAGTGCAAAGTAATCCTTTCTGCAGATAGTGAAAGAGGGCTTTAAACTAAAGTTGCTGGAGGAGGGGAATCTCATTCCATCCCACTCTTACCAGTTCAATGCCATTGTCAGAAAGGGATGCCCAGAGCATGTAGAGGGATCACATATCAGAGGGAGAGCACCTGAGGAGCAACACAGAGGAATTCTCGCTACTAGATTGGCCTCATGAGGGGCCCAACTCAAATGCCTCTATGTAAACACAGGCAGCATGGGGAGTAAACAAGTGGAGTTTAGAGATGTCCATACATCTGCAGGGCTATCATCTCATTGACATCAGGAAGATGTGGTGGGAGGGCTTCTATGACTGAAGCGATGGAATGGAAGGATGCAGGCTCTTTAGGAAGGACGGGCTGGGCAGACAAGGAGAGGATGTCAATGACCAACTGGAGTGCATAGGGATGGATGAGGAGCTGACTGAGAACTTAGGGGTCAGGGACAGGTGACATTATACTGGGGTTCTGCTACAGGTAATCCAAACAGGAAAACTGAGCAGATGACAGATGTAGACAGATAGGAGTAGCTTCACATTCACAAGTCATGATCCTCATGGGGGACTTCAACCACCCCAAAATCTGTTGGAGGAACAACCCAGGAGGTTTCTGGAATTACCTGGTGTTAACTTTCTTCTGCAAGTGAGAGGAGCCAATGAGAAGAGGTTCTGTGCTGGGTCTTGTTCTCACCAACAGGGAGGGTCTGATGGGGAATGTTAAGCTCAAGGGCAGCCTGGACTGCAGCGGCCATGACACAGTGGACTTCAAGATCCTAAGAGAAGCAAGGGTGGCACTCAGCAAGCTCCCTACCCTGGACTTCAGAAGAGCAGACTCTTCAGAGATCTGCCTGGTAGACTACCATGGAATATGGCATCCATTCCTATGGAGGGAAGAGGCACTGCCCAAGAAAACAGGTTAATATTCAAGGATAATCTCCAAGATCAGAAGCAATGACAACAAAAAGGAAGTCAGGCAAAAATGCCAGAAGCCCTGTTTGAATGAACAAGGAGGTCCTGGACAAGCTCAAACATGAAAAAGGATCATACAGAGGGCAGAAGAAAGGACAGGTAAGAATACAGATAAATTGTCCAAGAAGCCAGTGATGAAGTTAGGAAAGCTAAAGCCCAGGTAGAATTGAATACAGCCAGTCATGTCAGGGGCAACAAGGAAAGACTCTGTAAGTACATTAGTGATAAAAGGAAGGCTAGGGAAAATGTGGGTTCTCTCTGGAAGGGAACAGGAGACCTGTTAACCCAGAATATAGAGAAGGCTGAGGTACTCAATGACATTTTTTCTGTCTTCTCTGGGAAGTGTTCCAGCCACACCATTGAAGATGCAGAAGGAAAAGGCAGGGACTGGGAGAATGAAGAACTGCCTGCTGTAAGAAAAGATCAGTTCCAAGTCTATTTAGGGAACCAGAAGGTGCACAAGTCCATGGGACGGGATGAGATGCATCCGTGAGTCCTGAGGGAAATGGTGGATGAAGTGGATAAACCACTGTCCATTACATTTAAGAAGTGGTGGCAATCTGGTGAAATTCCCAATGATTGTAAAAGGGGAGACACAACCCCTATTTTTTAAAAAGGGAAAAAAAGAAAGAACCAGGAAACTATAGGCTGATCCATCTCACCTCAGTTCCCATCCAGGTCTTGATGCAGATGCTACTGAAAACTACTCCGAGGGGTATGGAAAATAAGGAGATTTGTGACAGCCAAGAGTGGCTTCACTAAGTTCCAATAAAGACAAGCTGAAAGAGTTGGGGTTGTTCAGCCTGGAAAAGGGCTGGCTCTGGGGAGTCCTTACTGCAACCTTCCAGTAACTAAACGTGGCCTACATGAGAGCTGGAGAGCACTGCAAGGGCCTGGAGTGATAGAACAAGGAAGAATGGCTTTTAACTGGAAGAGGATGGGTTCAAATTAGGTATTAGAAAGACATTCCTTACTGTGAGGGTGGTGAGACACTGGAACAGCTTGTCCAGGGAAGTTTAGAGGCCCCATCTCTGGGAGTGTTCAAGGCCAGGTTGGATGAGGCCCTGGTCTAGTGGAAGGTGTCCCTACCCTGGAGAGTTGGAAGAAGATGAACTATATGGTCCTTTCCAACGCAAATCATTCTATGAGTCTATGACAACCACTCCCCAAATTATGCATCTGTTTCCTATTCCCTCTCATTTCCTTCTGTCTGTTATTTTTAATGTTTTCTCCTCATTGTAACATACCCTTTCCCTACAGTCCTCCACACTGCTCAGAGCCCTTTATATCTAGGGCTTTTACTTTAACCTTAGCATGGGAAAGGGTTGCCCAAAACGTAATAATTTTTACTTGCAAGTAAAACTTTATCTGCTAATAGCTTTTTTAATTTAAGAACAAGGTTCAACAAGACTTCAGATGTAATGAAAATGCAGATATTCTAGTAGGCATAGCAATTTTATTAAGTAATATGCTGTCTTCCCACTCTTTTAAATATTTAAAATCATTTTGCAACTCTTTCCACATAGTACACAAGCAGAAAGCAATTGGGCAAAAATAGCAGTCATTAACTTTGTACATGCACTAAGCACAGCAGGTAGTATATAGGATTCAAATTCAAACCACCACTTTCCAGAACCAAAGTCTGGAGGGGTTCTGCTTTCTGCAGTAGACAGAGGGAATATCGTCTGAATGCTCATTAAAATAAAACATAAGGACTGATCCTTATATCTTTATTGCTAAGAGTAGACAAAATTTATTTGGAACTCAGGACAATTATGCATAAGAGGAGAAAAAATCCTTAAACAAAACCTATGAAAAAAATTCTAGATTAATGAAATAAGCAAAATATTAGTTAACTGTATTACAGATTCTAAGAAATGGAAACCTGGCTTTTGCAAATATGTGAGTATGGTAAGTAGAAGGCCATAAAAGTTATCTGGTACTTTTCAGTATGCAGAAGTCCAGTATGTAGCAATCCAATATTGCCTTTAACATGCTTGATATCTCTTGGGGAAAAGGTATGTAGGTCATATTTGTAACAGAACATAAAGAAAAGTAGGCTATTGATTGGTCTTGCTGGCTGTGCTCTCTGCTTTTGCTATGTTAATTACAGCCAGCTTCCTTTTCCACCTTCTCCATGAAGGTCAAAATTTAAATTCCTGTTCAACAGTTGCAAACTGCAAATAGACCCCATTGACAAACAAAAAATAATTTTCTGTGAAGGTTAAGTTCAAGTCCCTTGTACCAGCAGGTGTGACCACAGTGCAGATCACCAAAGCTGCTCCCAGAAGCCACAGGACTTTTGGCAGGAGTAGAGTGACTCCACATAGTTGCAGATTCCATGCACCATGCAGTGGTGCCATTCTTAATCTCTCTGCAACATCCAGGACACAGAACCTCCCAGGTATCCCAGGTTTGTTTCTTTACTGAATGAGAAAACCAAGCAAGTTTTACCGTATTGCATATCCCTTAATCTCATGTAATTTCTATATTAGTAAATTTAAAAGCAACCTCCACTGAAAATTTATATCCACTGTGAAAGTAATCATGGCAATGTTAATGAGACTGTACAGACTGGACCACAGGCACAGGTTGATGCTTTACAGAGGTGCATATGACATTCAGAAGAGATTTTTGCAAAGCATTTAGAGACTTCTCCTTGGGGTCTGTGAGTCCCTCCTGGCCCCAGACATAGGAAGAATGCTGGTTTTTTGCAGTGCTACTTCAATTGGTCAAAAGATTATCTACTACCCTGGGCTGAAATAGAATGTGAGAAAGGGCAGGTTATCTTAAAGCTGCTTGGTATCCAGGGAGTTTAAAAAGTGTGTTGACTATCAACCTTTGGAAATTTTCCTGCTAACAAGCCCTCTGTAGTGTCCTCTGTTATAAATGAAGAGTTGCTGGTTTCAATCTGCAGCTTTGTAGACAGCTTTCACAAGGAAAAAAACAACACCAAACTGCTTCACTTGGTTTCAGCCTCAATAAAAGGGCAAGTATTAAAGATGGAAAAAACAGAACTAATCTTTTTGTTGCAAAGGTGCCATGGCTACATATGGGCAAAAGGATGGTAGAGAGGCAGTGGGAGAAAGTTCACTCATCCTGATCCCATATCTGTAGAAGTAACTGTCCCAAGGAAAAGGCTCAAGGACTTCCATGTGCAGGGACTTCAAGAATTCCCCTTTTCTGAGCAGTTAATTCCCTTAGTGCATTTTATAATTAATTATCAACATGCCATTAGCTATGGCATCATACAGCAGACTTCACCAAGTCAGGCCTTTCTATCTATATCAAGCAGGATAATGTATTTCAAAGTCAAAAGGAAAAATGCATTAGGTAACATGATGACAACTGTAACCCTTCTGGATATATTGCACCATAAATACTAGGAACCACTACAGTAGAGCTTTTATCAAATCCAGGCCCTGAATGTAAGAGACTGAGACTTCCACAAATCAGAAAAATTATAAAATAAATCAATCTTCCTGATGTCATATTATTGCAAGCTGCCATCCCTAAAGAACACAAGATGGTCAATAGTTGGTGTGACAAATGAACTGGCCACTGCTGCAGCTTTGAGACATACAGTCATCTCAGACTAATCAATGTAAAGGGAATAAAGTACCCAACTCTTTGATCCTGTTATTCAAAGCTCCTGTTTGGCAAAGTACTAAAATATATATGGCTAATTTGGAATGCAGACTGCCTTCACCAGCAGCCCTTCTATGCTTAAAAGCAGGCATGTATTTAAATGCCTTACAGAAATGGAACTTAAAAGGGAAAATGGGCTAATAAAGATTTAGGAATCTGAGCTGACAAACCAACGAATTTTAAATTCAGACAGGGATAGTGCTTTTCATGTTATAAGAAGGAAGGCACCTACTTTTCATGTTTGCTACTTTGTAAACAATCATACTTGCTGTGTTGGCTCTGGCATCTCATAATTATTTCTCTTATCCAACTAACACTGCAGCTGAAATTCCCCTCATAAATCTTTCTTCCCCTAACAATTCGATTGGTCTTACTTACCTCCACCAGGATTAGCTGAGCGTGCATTTTCAAAGCCTGTTTCTTCCCCCCATTCAAATGTGGAGTCACGTGCTGACTTCAAAATTGATTTTCAAGGAAAACGTGCTTTACTGAGCACCTCAACTTCCATGAACAGAGTGGGACAGGATGTGAACCTGTGTAGCAAAGCCTGTAACCAAGGACACAGAATGGTAGCATTATGACTAAAAAAAGCAAGAGGGAGAGCTAAGACCTCCTCCTATATGAGCACTGTCTGGCTATAGCTGGCTGCCTCCTCCATGGCCAGAGAAGAGGGCTCAGAAATGGGTGTTATATTTACATGTATGATGCCTGAAGCAGAATTGTCTGTGCATATGTGCAGGCTATTATAAATAAATAAATCAATAAAATTTTTGGCCTTGAAGCGCCATCATCTTCATCTAACCATACCTAAATTCATATCAGCTGTTGTACCACATCAGACCTACCACTCTTCAAATTGCTGGCATAATACCAAAACATGGTCCAAAACATACTGAATCTAGACTGTTATTTTGGTTCAAAACTGGGAAAGAACTGCAACTTATCCATAAACATCATTTAGCATAAATTCCAAAGACAATGCATTTGGGAAGTTCTAAGTGAAGTTTTATTTAATATAAAGCAAACTTTGAAATCGTAGGAGTCTATGGAAAAGTAAAAAACCATTCTGCTTTATTTTTAGGAGCCAGATAGATTTGGGAGGGAGGAAGAAAAAACGTTTGTAATTTTATACGTGGAACAAAAACCGTTTTATAGAGTAAAAAAATGCATGAAGTAAGAGGGTATTGGTTTAGGTGCTTATTAAAGCAGACTCCAGCTGAAGGGATAGATTATGTAAAGGGACATACACAGCAGCATCAACATTTTATATATGTTGTGGTACCAAATGTAGTATCACTGGCTGATTTTTCTGAATTTAATAATACAGGAAGAACATGCCTGTTTGAAAGGGTCTCCAACTCAGTAAGGAAAATGAAGGGGTGCTGACACAACACATCAAATCCTGTGTCAATGACAGCTCCTCCTGGTTTCAGGCACCACCACAGTTGTGCCGATACTAGCCCCTACAAATAGAAGGACTTTGATTTTTTAACCCTGTTTCAAGGAGGGGAAGTTAGATAGACAAGAGCGAGTCTTATCAGGCTTTAAAAAAATAAAAAAGAGAGGAAGATATTTCTTCTTTGTTTCAAAACATGAAGTAAACTAAAGAGTTTTTAAAAGGAATGGTACTAATTCTAAATAAGCTTTACAAATTACATTCCTTTTTCAAAATACAGCTGGAAAAATGGCTGTTGCTAGCAGTAATTCCCACTCCATTATGTTCCCACTGATGTTGAGCCATCTTTACCTGGGTTGAGATAATGCTATCATTGAAGAATCAGGAAGGACTGACTAGTGAGCAGCGTGCTTTGTGTTGGGCTACAGCATATCTTCTAGTCTTCAATTTTTTCAGCATTTTGCTCCAATAGATATACTTTCTTGCTATTTATGTGTGCTTCATTCCTATTTTGATTTAGCCAGTCTTTAACTTCCTTTTTTTTTCCTTTATTCATTTGTTAAAAAGAAAAACCAAAGTCAAATGATTCTGCCTTTGAATAGTTCTTACTTTGTGAACCTATAGTTCTGCAATTAATTGTTTTATTGATAAAGAGTGTCATGCTTTTTGAATATCTCAAGCAATTACATAAATTTGGTAAACATAGGCAATTATTTGTATTTTAATCAGTCACCATTCCTTTTTTTAAAATTACTTTAAAAGCCAGTCAAGTATTTTATGGGGTTATGTCAAAGTATTTTTCCTTTGAGAAAAGCAATTTTGTCAGCATCGAAACACCGAGAGACTCTTCAAATCTGATAAATCTAAGCCTTTAAGTAGTCATTGTCATAATAGGGAAAAGAAGTGAATGTATTCCTTGAAAGATCACAGGAGCACAGAACAGGAGAGGAAAAGGTTACACTAGCAATTATAAAAGATTTCATTGTAGCCATGCAGAAATCTCAAATCTGGTTTTGGAGCCCACAGATCAAGAAAGGATTTTAAGAAAAAAAAATAAACAAACATAAATGAAAATATTGTATGAGTTGGTATATTGATCCATATTAACAAAGTCAAGTATCAGATGCATGTGGGAAAACTTAGGCAGTGAAACAAGCAAAGTCCAAAAAGAGAACATAAAAGTGGTAGCTCAAGGGGTTCTTTTTATGAATTTAACAATGTAGAGAAGCAAGACCATATATAGTGTAACTCAATAAACATATAGATTATAATAATTAATCTTAAATTAAATATTACTGAGATTGTAGTGAGTACTTTGACCGGCATTTTTTTTCCACCAAGATTGTAAGTGTTTGCTATAACTTCTGTTCTGCTTCATGCAGTGTCCTCTGGCTCTTTGTGGTATCTGTTCTTTTGAATAATATTCCTTAAATATATGTTAGTGTCAAAAAGCCTGAACTGGAAGCATTTAAGGTGAATTGGTTTTTAGTAAATGTTTTTCAAGAAATCTCTGTGTTCTTGACTTGAATTCTTTGTATTTGCAAAGAAAAATTGCTGAAAATTTTAAACTTTGAAAATAGAATGTTGGTTGCCCTGTATTTGATAAGCCCTTTGAAGGAAATATCCACTAAAAGCTGTATACTGAAGACATTTTCAAATACAGATTTTTAGAACCAAAGTGAAGCAGTCATCCATTACATAATCAAAGAATGTATCTGCTCTTTACTTGTGTTTAATGTATTTATTGGTGCTCTAAAACTTTCAAGAGTAATTTCAAGTATGTTTGCACTATACCTACAGCTTTATGATGGTGGATCTGTTGGTCTTAAGAGATATTCTTCTAATTCATTTGTGATACAACTTTGTCCATATTTATTGTATTTGCAAGGATTAATGGAAGGAAGCCAATTTGAAGGATTAGGATTTTCAGTCCCCAATACATTCACATATTTTCCTACTGAATACATAATCTCAGCCTATAGTTATTGTGGGGAATTTCCTTTCTTGGGTGTTCTCTCTAACTTCACCATACAAGTCTTAGCACTTTTCCCTTTTGCTTCTTTTAGAGATATTCTATCATGTCAGCAGATTCTGTGATTTTCTAAAAAATTAATTGTCCATACGGTTTCTGCTAACCTCAATCCTTTATTTGCTCCCTAGTTTATGTGCTGGAGTTCAGAGGCTTACTCCGTATTTGTTGTCCATACAACTGCTACATCTTACCAGTCTGTGTTGCTTCTTGTTGAAATAGTTTCTCTCTTCCACTGCAAGGTACACACACACAGTAACACCAGCCCAGATTCAGCTGATCTCTTGATTTTCATCGCATTCCCAGATCCAGATGCTCTTTGGAGAAAATTTAGGTTAGGTTCTGCACAGTTGAGCTTGGTTATATTTGGGTTTCAAGTTCGATTTATAAAAGCAATTTATATTTCAAATAATATTTGAGACTTGTTATATTTTACACTGATTTTCATGCTACTTCCTTTCCAGTCATTCAGATGCAAATATCTGTGAGTTTGCCTGTTTAGGGCAGAATCTAACAGAAGGGGCACAACAGCTGTTCCCTGTCAATTACTTGCTATCCAAGTAGAAGCTTATTCCTCTTCTGTTTGAGAGTCTGTGAATGAGCTGGTAGAGACGTCTTCTGGAAAAGAGATCTGCAGCCTCTCTGAGATGTACAGAAATACTGCCTTAGCTTTATGTCACTTCTGATTGGAGCACTCACAACTATGGAGGTTCTTGGGGCTTTGTGAGTTAGCTAGGGGCTGCAACTTTCTCAGCAAAGCAGCAGTGCTGAATAGTGAATTATGTGCACAAGAGGAAAATGGAATTAAATGAAACTGGCTCAGAGAAACCACAGCTGACTTTTCTGTAGCAATTGGTCCTACTGTTAGAATATGGAGTAATATGCTGTCTTTAGCTGTGAATCAGGACATTATGCAACATAAAACAGGATGAAAAAAGGGCAGAAAACTCATTGCCCAGTTTTAAAAATGAGCAACAGTGCTGCACTGTGGCGTTCCTGTAACTGAACTGGCTTCCTTGTCACTGATGCAGACCATCAAGGAAGGAACTGGATCTGATTACAATACTGCTGGCTCCAAACCTTCAATAATGAGACACAGGCTGTTGCTTGTGTATTGACTGGAATTTTAGAAAGGCTATCAATATGAGAAGAGATTCCTTTCTTTTGAGCAAGATTTCAAGGTTATGAAATTAATTTCATTCCAATTAAATTTTAAATTCTGAAATTTAAAAAAAATTTAAAAAAAAATAAAAAGAAGGGTATACGACAGTGAGAATTGAGTATTACTGATTTTTTCCTTAGTTAATACCTATGGCATCATCAGGGACTTTAAATACCCCAAGATCATGAAGCAGTGCTGTTATAATTCATTGATGCACAGCACATTAAATTGACAATTAATGTTTTTCTTAGTATGTCTTTTCTCTCATGTATATTATATGCAAAAAGTCCATTGACGGGGTGAAACTATGCAGTCTGGCTAAGTTCAAACTACCACTGTAATTGCAGATTTTGCTTTCAGGTTGCAGGATCAGACCTCATTCTCTGACAACTGTTCAAATTATGCCTTAAAAAAATCAGAATCCATAAATGGAAACAACAATACCACATATCTTTAAGGCTTTTACATTTTCATTTTGTTTTGTTCATAACTTCTATCTTTTTTCCAAAATATTTGTGCCCTAGTAAACTGATAATCTGAAGAGGGTTAAAAACATCAAGAAAGGGCAAATTATTTCAGTTAATATAAGCATTCTTTTTTTTTCTCCTGCCTCAGTGTCACTACATTCAAAAACTCTCCTGATTACTTACTACAAAATAGCATTTTGTATTTTATAAGCTGCCAGAAAAATAAGCCAGTCTAAACAAATTAGATACTTCAAAGATACAATTTTGCAAGCAAAGTAGAAAGGTTTTCTTAGAACTTGTGCTACTAATAACAAATGCTGTTTCTTGAACAGCAATTAAGTATTTTCCCAGTGAAGATACTGCAAATACTCAGAGCTGTTGCAGATTATTTTTAGCTCTCTCAGACCTCTGTAATTATGTATAACACCAAAAGGCAGTCCAGCAGTGACACCCAGTGGTTTCAGAATTCTGTTTTCAGTCTCTATTACAGCGAAATCTTTTGTTTATCTCTTGTTTTCAGATCCAGTGTTACTAAAAATGGCTAAATAATGTCCTGTTGAAGAGGTAGTCAGAATCCAGTAGTGATCCGTGGTAATCCAGACTTCTCCACCTCACTAGGCAAATCAGGATGAAATGATTTAACTACCACCAGTATGGATATTAGTCAGCTCTGTGTATTCAATGAGTTATTCAAGAAAGGCATCGAAATAAACTCTGCAAATAAGCAATGAAGCTATCCTTTGAACAATCAAGGGTACAAAATTCTGTGCTTAAAATCCTTTAACTGTCATAAAGAAATAGCATTTTAAACCATTTTTAAAGCCTTTGAAATTCATGAATGGAAAACAATGTTCTATTGAAAAATTCTATTAATATTTATGATATTAGTAAAAATAAATAAGAGATGATGTTAGTACTGACATTGAGAGGACAGCTCGACATTCTTAAAGTTGTCTGGAATTTAAACTGCAAAGTAAATCAAAATTCTGCCAAAACAAGTTTTCCTATCAAATACGACTTAACTACAATTTTCTCAGAGGCATATCTTGAAAAGAAAATGTCTGCTCAATGTAAGGAGTGAATGCAAGAAGTCTCATTTTTTAACTGCCGTCTCAGAGACAAACAAATATGAAATTTTTGAGTTTTAAATCAATAACTTTGCTTTATCAAAACAAGGAAAACATCTTAGTCACTGAGTAGTGGTAATCATAAAAACAAATTGGATTACTAAGCCTTTTAAAATGTTCCAACAGCCGTTCTTAGGGTATGTCTCTGCCAGTCTTGCAGATGCTGCAGAAGAAGAATCCTAGCAAAATTCCTTGTTTTGCTTCTCTACCAGTTCAGTGTAACCAGTTGGCTGTATGAGAATAAAGAGAGCATGGGAATGCATTATAGCTATTTCAGCATAAAGGCTCTATGATTTAACACAAGTTTTATTAATTGAGCTCAGGAAGAAGATACAGAAGTCCATGTCCATCACTCTCGTACATCTCAGCATTCCCTCAGGTTATGGTTGACTGCCCGCTGCAGAAGACGATGAAAGACAGGCACGGTACCACATAATCCCTGAAAACATGGGCGCATGTTTCTTTCAGTGTAAATTCTGTAAACAGCAGTTATGATCAGTAGTCTGTACTCCCACAGCAATGGGAGGGTGTAGGGGCATCTACTTAGAAATTCCTAACAACTCCCAAGCCAAGGTGTCACTGAAGATCCAGCTAGACACTACGTGGCAGTGCATGAGAAACGGCCACAGATGAGGAAAGGAAGTTAGAAAGAGCTCTTCCTCTGGAAAAGGAGGAGACTGCAGTTCTGCCAGGAAGATCTGGCCTTCAGCACCAAGGTTGCCCCCTATAATTGATTCATTAGGAGTTCTTTTCAAAATTGGACAATAAACAATTTTAAATACAATAAAACAAGGGAAAACAGTAGAAGTGCTCAGGGGCTTGTTAGATAACAGCTCCAAGGTCAGAGATGTTTCAGGCTAAAGAAACGATTTGCTGACTGTGCTCTTCTTTCTCTTCTCTTCTCATAGCTAAAGGCCGAGGGAGCTGGGCCTGTTTAGCATGGAAAAAACTGAGGGAGGACCTTATCCAGGTATCTAAGTATCTGAAGGGAGGGGGTCAGGAGGGTGGAGCCAGGCTCTGCATGGTGGTGACAAGCAGTAGGATGAAAGTCAACGGGCAGAAACTGATGGACAGGAGATTCCACCTGAATATGAGGAAGAACTTTACTGTACAGGTAATCGAGCACTGGAACAGATTGCCAAGGAAGGTTGTGAAGTCTCTGTCTCTGGAGATGCTCAAAACTCTTTGGACGCTATCCTGCATAATGTGCTCCAGGAATCCTGCTTGAGCAGGGGTATTGCATAGTTGATCTTCACTGGTCCCTTCCAATCTTACCCATTTCTTGATTCTGTGAAATGGCCAAGAAGACTGGATTGTCTTTCTGTAGAAAGGTTTTGGTACCTGGGGAGCTGTAGGTGAGAATACACCAAAAGCTAGCCCCCATGTTGGACAGAGCCAGGACCAAGTGGCTCCAAGACAGACCGACCACTGGTCAAAGCTGAGCCCAGAAGCAACTTTGGTGGCACCCTAATAGCAATGGGAGGGAGTAGTTACATCTACACAGAAATTCCTAACAACTCCCAAGATGGAGGTCTGAGTAAAAGTGACATTGTTGAGGTTTTCCCCAGGATCTTTCACTCCCTTTTCTTATTTGTTTGCTTTAAAATATACAGTGAAGTATTTCCTTTGGAAAACAGATGCTGCTATGGCTTGTTTTATACTGAGGTGCCAGCTGTCCCTTATGTTCCAAAAACAATGCCAAACCTGCTGGCATGACACTTACTAGACTGTCTTTTATACAGTGTTAAGTAGTTCCAAGTGGGCAATTCTTTCTGTTAAAATTTTCCCTCTTTTTAATAGACACTTGTTTTTTATGCTGGAGGTCACTGCTGTTACCATTACTTGTAGTGACTGGATAATTGAAGTAATAAGCCATATGGGAGAACTACAAGTGGTGACCAAACAGAGCATACAGCAAAGAGGGAAGTAAGTATTTCCTACAGTAGGTAATTGTATCTACATTTTCAACTGTATTAATTCTACAAAGGTGGGGATTGTTGTGCAAACACTGCTTTCAGGGAAAATCAGATTGGCTTAGGAGAAGTGAAAGCTTTTCCCTGTGTTCAGGAGTGCTCTTCCACCAGAGCAGTAAGACAGAACTTGTGACCTTGCAAGCAAAGCATCAGTGTCTTCTGCCTAAATCTTCATGAACAAGTATCTTGGAGAAAGACTTCATAGAGACATTTGATTGATCCCATCTGTCATTGCTGATCCACCACCTGCCCCAATATCATTTATCTAACACAACCATTTTTGGGTGTGAGCTCAGTTATCTAACAGCAAGAGATTGGGGCCCTTCACAATATCTATACTAGCATGATCCACAACAACTGCCAAGTACCCGGAAGTCTCTAATGTTCAGTCACAGTCTGGTCACTCCATGAGTATTTACCTCAAAAGCCAAGTCCTTATCTAGAGGTAGGTAAAAATGTCCCCAGACCTAAGTTCGTAATTGTGTCTCTTTTGTGGGAGTTCAAAACATCTTTGTATGTATGCAGCTGTTCTAGGAAAGACAGCTTTTGTAGCATTTTTGGCTCCCAAACTTGTTCCTATCAGACAGTTCATGCTATTTCAGGAGTTTCCCAAGTGACTTGCTTTTCCCATCGAAAAACTTTGCTTTCAAATGGAGAGAAAGAGTTTTCTCTAGGGATGAAACTAGGGAAATACCAGCATAGCGGACACTAATAACTAAGAAATCAATATTGTTGGTGCACATTTTCCTATAATACTTGGGCACAAATGTAGGATGAAAATGAAGATGTTTATCTTAACAAAACACAGCCCAGTAAACATATGATCCTGATCTGCACAGCTCTCTAAAGGAAGTGACTTGGAAATAGTGCTATGACAAAGACTGTAAATAGATAACGAGCCATGGAATTAGCAAAGTATAAAATCAGCTATAATCACTGGAATTTCTCCTGCTTAAACTCAGGCTGCACTTTACCAATTTCATTTGATGTTTTCTCAGGTTACAACATGAAATGCTGTCACTGAAAAGATTCAACTAGCTAAAGATACAATTAAGACCATTTATCTGAGGTTTCATGAGAAAGCTTAGGTATGACCTAATTGCAGCCTTCCAGTACCTGAAGGCAGCCTACAGGAATGACAGAAAAGGACTTTTTACAAGAGCATGTAGGGACAGGACAAGGGGAGATGGATTCAAACTGAGAGTAGGTTTAGATAAGTTATACGGAAGAAATTCTTCTCTGTGAGGGTGGTGAGGCACTGGAACAGGTTGCCCAGAGAAGTTTTGGTTGCCCCACCCCTTGAAATGTTCAAAGCCAGGTTGGATGGAGCTCTGAGCAACCTGGTCTAGTGGACCTGTTCAGGGGCACGGGTTTGGAATGAGATGGTCTTTAAAATCCCTCCCAGACCATTCTGTGACTCATGACCAATAAAATATTCTCCATATTTTCTGCAATATAGTTTCTCCTTCCTTCAAATGTGAATATTTGAGAATTGCTTTGTCATTTTAGAATATAACACGTATATAATCAGGATGATCACTAGCAGTATCTGCTTTCAAGTCAGCATTCATTATTCATACAGACTTTACTTCTGTAAGACAACTGCACTCACATTCAGTTCTTACCTTATTGTATGCTTGCAAGAAAATGGATCAAAACAGAATGCAAGTGCATGTTCTGAAAACAGACAAACCCCATTATTGTCAGGCAATTCACCATCACTTCTTTTCAACTTCACCTAGTTTCCATTGCTAATGTAATTCTTACAAATCCCACATTCCTCTGGGCAGTAAAAGACTACAGGAATTTTAGAGTGTGTATGCAAACACACATCAACCCTTACCTGAACAATCTCTTCTAGCAGCACACTATATGTAAAAAAAAAAAAAAAAAAAANCAAACAAAAAAAAAAAAACAACCGGCTTTAACATATAAATAGAAATACCTTACATATGACTTGTTAGTTACATTAGATTGTCAACTTAGCATTTGGTGATGGGGAAAATATTTTTTAAGGTCATGTTCCCTCCTCAAACAGCAAGGGTTTGTGTTTCCTGCAAAATGGGAAAGCTGCACAGTAATATATGGTTTACTGAGTGACATCTACAACGTGAAGAAGGGAATTTTTGACAGTTAAAATTATATTGCTTCAAATCCGTGGGCATTCTCAGATGGCTGGAGAAGGCAGCAATCAATCTTTGTTTAAACACACCCCTAAAGTTAATGCTATTAATTAGGGCAATTGGCTCTGGCTGAGATGACCAAGATCCTAAGCTCTTCCTGAGCAGGAAACACCAATCAATATGAATTATGAAGCACTGAAGCAAGTTTGTTTTCTGGTAGATTGTTTAACAAATTAGTCAATAGCTCATGCATTTAAAATCATATTTTCTTTGTCATAATAAGTCATAGCCTCAAATACAGAGCACCACAGCAGCATAAGGTGAAAGCACACAGATGTGGCCAAGTGTAAGAAAAAGAAATGCTACAACAGAGAACAGAAAGTTTCACTGGACATTCAGGGTGCCCACAATTATCCTCACAAATTCTAGCAGAAGGAATTTACACTGCTGGAAAAACAAAGAGGTAAGTAAAGGAAATTATACATGAAATCTTTTCCAGTTTCTCCAGCCAAATGGTACTGTTGTCTCTGACAAAGCAAGTTATGTTTTGATAATATAATGTAGGCTCCACCTTCAAGCCTAAACTGGAATTGCTACATTTAAGTCATGTCCTTGTATCACTTGTGTGTCCCAAGAAGAGTGCTGCTGAATGTTTTCAGCTGTGTGTTGTGCACATACATATTAAATTAATTAGTGGCTTTACTTCATCCAATTTCTTCCAAAAAGATATAAAAATGCTTACAAACTGGAACCCTGTTGCCTCTAGTCATAAAGAGCTTTCAGGTGAAAACACTAATTCTTGCTATGACAAGTCTCTCAAACATATCTGTTGTCTGCTGTGCTGAATGTGGGTCATGAGGAGCTTCATTATCACAGAGTTTCTGATACCAAATGCAGAGTTTGGAAAAAGACCATGCAGCTGTGAGTAGATTAAAAAGGAAAATACAGAGTCATATAGGGTGCTCAGCACCTGATAGTGAGAACTTTTAATCTCACTATATGGGTTTCTGGACTTTATATATCACAGCACACAGTGAAAGCTACACGAATTATCTGGAAGATGATGACTTCATTTGAGAAAGGTCATAGAAATGGGATATTCTGGAGAAACATCTTCTTTTTGTTCTGTATCACAGTGATTTAAAAGGCCATAACTTAGAGGTAAGAAAATCTCAATCTTTTATGTAAAATAAAATATTACTGTAAAAATAAGCTATTCTCTTTTTTTTTTTTTTTTTTTTTTTTTTTTTAGGTAAAAAATATATTAAATAATCTAGAAGACCTGCTTGTTCCATTTGAATAGAAAAGAGGAAAAAAAGTCTAACTGGAAAAAAAATAAGAAAGAAGGGTATTTCAGAGAAACCAGTTCAGAGAAAGTGCTCAAGTACCTTGTAGGCCAGAATTTCAGGTGTCTTTTTCCTAATATTAGTTAGAAAATGCTAGATAATAAAACCTAACAACAGTGCCATTTACTTGCATGGTCTCCCTTGTGGGTAGCATATAGACTTCTTTTCTTCTCTTCGTTTTTGCTTAATCCAACCCTAAAATCTCTTAGACTAAGTACATCACACAGGCAGTGATTGTTTATAGTACTTCTATTGCTGTTTTGTAATTGCCTTTGCTCTCTGTAGTGAAAAACTTGTCATGTTTATCTGAGTTCACTTACTAATTTGCCTTTTCATTCTTTTCAGTTCTAGCACGTCTAATTGTTCTTGAAATTTCTTTTGTTAATTATTCTGAAACATAACCTCCTGCACCCATTTAAAAAACAACTGTTTCTAGTGCCTTATGTTCTTTTATTGGCTGCGTTATGAAATCATGGGGATTTAAAAAAAAAAAAAAAAAGGAAGAACCAGTTTATATAAACAGCTTGATATTTTTAGAGCACGGGGTCAAGCAGATCAGCTTTTAATTAGAAACAGATTAAACTTTGATCACTCCTGCAGAGCTCTACAGCATTGACTGAAGGTAATCCCCACAAGCTTGGAGCGTAGTTGAGATATCTTGCCAGTGACTTTGCATTTAAAAACTAAAGGTCAGAAAGTCAAAGCAGCATGCTAAAGCTGGGAAGATTCTAAATCCTACTGGGGCATTGACACAAATGATGTGCTGCTGGGGAACACAAAAGAAGAGCAGTCTAAACTACAAATCAAGTGCTAAAGTGCTCCTAAGTTCTCGAGTTCGTTGATTTATGGTAATGTATGAATATGTCTTTTTCAGCAAAACTTATATAAAAATAGATAGTATTGTAGCTCATATCTGAGGAATTGAAATAATAATTTTTGTTTCTGTAGGTTTTTGGCTGCAGAAGCTAATGGCTAATGGTAGCTTCAAAGGAAAGCAGTGGAAAGGCTCACGGGATTTGTGTAACAGTGTATAACCATGGAGCTGTTTATGGCATTTTGCTAGTGATCATCTTATTTAAATTGCTACATCCCAAATGTTTAAACATTTTCTGTGCTCATGCAGATGTGCATCTCTTAATATTGCTGACTACTGTAAAACTTCACCACAGTTCTCTTCAAAGAAGTGCAGCCCCCTGAGCAAGTCAGCAGACTTAGATTCTCTATCCAGCTCTGGAGAACTCATTTGAAAACTCTTTTTTTCTTATTTTACTTACACTTTTAGGGGAATATCTTGCCCTACAGGAGTACCATAGGTATTTAACTTACTGGAATAACCTTATTCCTTGCTGATATATGTTACAGTGGCTGTTTGGCTCTAAATTAAGGGCATAATGATTGGACAGCACAAATGGGCAGAGGCACTGGTGACTGCTGTAACCCTCTGGACATCTGCAGGAGAGGCAGTCAGAAATACAGGAAGGGAAGCGCTAACCTTACAGGAAGCTTTTCAATTACCTCTTCAGACTGCACTGCATTCAAGTCTCTGAGATTAAAGGAAATTACTTTCGGAAGCAGCCTGCTTTTATTAATTAATGGAAGGTCTGTCTTGTCAAGGTACCATGAGATTTAGTAAGAGTACCTGACAAAATCTATGTGTGCTACAACGACATCCTAAGAAGACCCATTTGGTTTTCAAATTTTTCAAACTAGTGTTGGTCTTTTATATGTTATTTTTCCCATGCTAAATTGGAGTGAAATTAAGTTTTTTCTTAATTGTTGGGTGAATTTTTACTTTGGTTTGGTTTTTACTCTCAGGGTATCAATCTGAGAATGCATAATACATGAGTTAGTGTATTCCCGTGGGGAAAGCTTCTCTGTCAAAAATGCGGAAATGAAGACATATTGATTTCTATGAAAACCTTTTCTGGAGAAACAAATAAATATAAGTTTTATAATAAAAATTTAAAGCATAATGGTCATATTTTCCTTAGTGATTTGATTGAATGCAGTAAAAATTTGAATTGAACTGAACTGAAACTAAAAATCTCAGACTTCAAGGAAGCCAGATGGCCTGATTAATAAGAGCTTTATTTTCCAGGCTGTTTTAAACCTAGTTTTTCAGGAAAAGTTGAGAGTCTCTAAGCAGAGTAAATGTACTGACTTCCAGGTTAGTTTTTCAGTACACATTATAGAAAAACTTTCCATGAGTAGACGGATGAGCTGGGTTTTTTCACCTTTTTGCAGGTCTCAGTTGTCTCTGGTCTCTCGTTGAAGCTGCTGTGCAATGACTGGCTCCTTTTGCCTCACGTTTGTGTTTTTAACAGGCTTTCCTGGCCCTAAGGCTTTGCCCCCACTGCAGCACCAAGCCTTGACCAAGCCAAGTGTGGCGGCAGGCGACTGTCACTAGAGGGCGATGCACATCCAGAATTTTAGGAATTTTTGTCCCTCCAAAGGAACCGACGGGTAGCATTGAGCGTTGCGGTTGATCCAGCACAACTTGCTGCTGTTGTGGTTCTGAACTTTCTGATTAGTTGTTAGATACGTATGATAACGCTGATAAGAAAATATAAGAATTTGGAAAATGGCTGGGAGATCTCTGCCTAGAGTTTTACGGGAGTTTTATTGAAGATGCTGTCATTTTTATGAACACTTTTCTTGTTCAGCTTTGCATAAGTATTTCTTTTCCTGTGGCACCTCCTGACGTTTTTTTTTTTTTTCCTCAAGACATGCATGGTTCTTTTTTCCTAATTACTTTTTCTTGAAGTTATTGAAACATAAATGGGTTGATATTTTTAATTACGTAAGTTCATACTTTCCTCCAATTAAATCAGTAAATAACTTTTGCACATGTCTGACCCAGCTGGTAATGTGCGGTGGATGGGCAAAGCAATAGCTCATGCTAATTGTAATGATCTGGACATGTAAATATTGCTAATTGCTATGAACACCTACTGGCACTTCACAGCAAAAGCTGTTGTAGCAGAATAACATGAACTACAGTGCTGTGAAACAAAACAAGCATGCAGTTAGAAAAACACCAAAACCCCAGTATTGTTTCAGTCCTCTTCTGTCACTATTTAAAGCAAACATTTGCTCTTTCAAGCAGACCTCAGCAGCAGCATGAACATGCCCTGTGCAGCACCACGTTAGAAGGACATACAAGTCAACAGTGAAAGGAGCTGGGCTGGACAAGACAGGAACTCCTGATGAGCCATTTATGGAAAATTTAATGTAATTTCCTATGGCTGGGATGAACTTGGCTTCTAGTAAGATTTGTCACTTGTCTACAGTTAGTTTTATTTTGGGAAACAATTGTCATACAGCAAAGGTAGAAGTGTTGGCACTCAGGTTTCCACAGCTGCAGTCTTTTTCATTTTTAGGTTAAACTCTCGGAAGTTAGGGAGGTATCTGAGTTGGAAATGGTACCCAACTATCTCAGAGCTTTTGTCACCATTTGAGAATTAAGAGTACGTTGTTATAACAGGACCCATCAAGAAGTCAGGCAAGGGTTTTATTTCTTGTGATGCCCATTATCCTAACCAAGGAACTAAAGGGATAGGCCTGCCAAATGCTCAGTTGAGAAGATATAACTTTTCTACCCTCCAGCTCCCCTAAATGGAATGGAGAATCTGTTCCTTTCTAATTTTTAGGGCTTTTCAAGGAAGTTTATTTTTGTGTCAGTATTAAGAGTCATTGTGAAACCTTCTAAATCAGAAAGATATCAGTGACAACAGTTGTTACCAGAGAGAGATGAGGTTGGATATGTGAGTTTGCTGGTATATTCTTCCTAAGGTACCATACTGCATCACTAGCCAAGAGATTCAGTGACTTTGTGCTGACTGGTGCAGTGGGATTTCCAAAGCTCACATCCTGGTATCCTGCCTTACACTGGGCCCCTCTAGGGTGCACCATCGCTGTGGGGTGTTAGAGAGAAAATACTGGGGTTTTCTCCAGCTCTTTTCTTTTTGTTCTAAAGACTCAGCTTGGCTGGAGAGCCATGTTTGAGAAAAGACCACTTCCACTATAGTCAGAAAAGATATGTTTCCTTTTGGTATATACATGAAATGGGCGTTTATCCAGTGAACTTCATCCACAATTATTCCACTGGTGAGGCACAACCATATCAAGAGGTATCGCAGGTTGTGACCCTGCTCACCAGTTACTTCTGCCTGATTCCCCTGACAGGAGTGTTTGAGATGAGAGAAAGCTGTTCCTCTAGGCAAACGCTTTTCAATTAATTAGTTCTCATACAAAATAAAGAGAGCTTCTTTTTGGTAGGGCCCAGATTCTTCCCCCTTCTGAGGGCCTAACATTCTGCATATCTGTTGTGTACCCACACACAAGCTGTGAGATGGCAGGCCTCTTCCTTTCCACATAAAGAACAACAAATACCAGAAGATGTTTGCTTACTTTCTCTTCTTCAACCCCAATATGGAGTCCCTGCTTTACAGCAGTTGCTGTACCCTGTTTCCATGAGGTGTGCAGTACACAAAGCAGTCAGGCGATGACCTTGAATTAGAGCAGATGTCGTAGCACCATGTATTTGTTTCCAGTGCTATTTAACATTTGCTATTTGCCATAAGATAGCAAGCTGGCTTTTCTTATGTTAGTTTTCTTTTATAAGGTGATCTGCAAGAAGTTCCAATTTAAACCTGATCTAATGCAAAGAAGTAAGATAAACCAAGAGAGGTTGCAGACAAAGTGAATTCATTTTTGGTGCCAAGAAGAGCTTTGACAAGATCCACATACAAAATATTCCTGTATCCTCATGGCTTGAAGGGACGAAAATAGGTTTTTGGTTCTTGACTAGGATTTGCCTTTGAAGAACTGCCTCAGAGAAGAGTCACCTTGTTTTGCTCTTGCAATGTGAATTCTGAGGAGATTATCGTCTAATAGTGTAGACTCTGAACACCCGGGCAAAACTTAATCAAGGAGGAGAAAAAGTAGGAACTACTCATGGTGTGCACAGATATTTATTTGTCTTTGAGCATCCTATTCTAGGCTAAGGTTCAAGACCTGTCTACTCAGATACTTTTTTTCCTCCCCTCAGGAGAGCATGCATGACATAACTAATTAAATTTTCTCCTGAGCCTGGATTTGGGATGGAGTGGTATATGCTGACTACTTCCACAGCTTGTGGTGATATTCACATTTGGCAACCGAGAAATAAACTGAGGTCGGGGAATAACTATTGAGGTAAATCTCTGATTTGTACAGCTGAAACTGTGGCAGAAAGTCTTTGCTTAAGTTTAGGGGTTTTGACAATTATTGATCTTCATTACTTAAATTTTTCCTCAGATGCTTGAGGATCTTGGTGATTTTGTCAATGAAGTTTTAGCTGGGTTGATTATTGGTTGATCTTCGTTACCCTCAGCATAATAATTTTTGTCTACTCAAGATCCTCTCAAACAGAGGCTTTTAAGTCCTAGGCCTCAGATCTCATTCAACTGTATTTGATTTGAACTGATTTTCTGTCAAGCAAGTCCTCTTCTGCTAAGAAAATAAAATTTGGGGAAAGTGACTTTCCTCGATACCGTCTATAATGTTATGATAGTCACTAGTCTGTAAACATCATAACAAACCCATATTGCAATCTCTAAAACATTACAACTCAAACAGTGGAATTCCATGACTAAAACCATGAGCTACTACAGTGTAGGTCACGTCAGTCTTTTTGCTCCAATAGTCTGCCTGCTTTTGCTCTTCAGTTTCAGTTTTCTTACCCAAAAATAGCTAATTCTTCTGGTCATTAGGATACTTGCATAAATGCAGAATGAATGGCTTTAAATTCTACTATAATTGACATAGGTAAGTGTCAAACCTATCTTTTCATTTCCCCAGACAGGTATCTTTGGGATTGCTTTGCTTTGAATTAAAACCTACTAATAAAGAGTGTCACATCTATGGCTAGAATTATAAACCCTTACCAAAAAATTTCCTCATTAAAAAAAATTAAATAATCTCACTTAAGGGAAAAAAAATTAACTGACAAAATGTTCTTGTGAGCACTGTAAGCTGAAGCACCTACTTTCTTCCATGAGTTTCAATGTATTTTGTTATTATTTGATTACAGTATTAGGACCATGAAAACATCCAATTTACAGTAAAATTAAACAATCTCTATCCATTTTTTTATCTGCCCTGGTACAGGAACAAAGAACAATATTTGAGAAGTATTTATTGGCGTCTTTGTCAGGAATTCGGATCAGTGATACATGTTTCAAGAATTACCTTTATTTCTTGTGTACTTCGAGTTGTTCACATTTTCATGATGCCTTATGAGAGTGTGTTACCTTACTGACCTCTTTTGGCACAACACACCGCAATTCCTTAATTATTCTTAATCTCTTTTAATGTCATTAGTGCGACTAGCACATTTTCTACTACCAATGGAAGTGACCAGTGATAACCTTAAAATAGGGTGGCCTGACTGTGCCTGCTGCCTTCTTTTATCATCCATTCTTTTTTGTGGAGCTCTAAAAATTGGGACAGGTAAGCGTCACAAGACCTGTCTGTCAGCTGGCACGGGAAGAGTCGAGTTGCTCATCACAACTGAAAAGACTGAAATTAGCCATGCCTTGAGAAATGTCACCTGCTCTGCCTGTGGTTCATTTTGCAGCTGCACTCTCCAAAGGCAGGCAGTAGTCCTATGTGCATAAAGCAGATGAAGGTTTTTGTTTCACTGTGTAAGTGCTTTAATTTCTTTTACTTTAAAGCTGAGGCATTAGAAGTTTTGCCAATGTCTAGGGGGAAATAAAAAAGCAGTTAATACTTTTCTGTCATTCAAACTTGCCACTTCAGATATTTATTATGTATGAAAGCAGGCACATTTTCACCAAACTTCCTATAATTTCTTTTAGAGAATATACTTGGACACTTCAGTGAAAGGTGTTTTCTTTTTTTTTTTTTAATAGCAACTGCTGCTTTCTTCTGGTTTTGCGTTAGTGTATGTTTTGTTTCTCTCTTTAAACTGCAACCTTTCCAAGAACGACAGAGCTGAGAGGGTTTGGAGCATCACCTAATCACATCATCAGAAAACCTCAGCATCAGTGTTCTAATTGGCACCTCTCAAGAGGAGGTGACTGATCAAAATACACTCTGCTGTCACCTTTATTGGTTTGGTTACCGAAGGTTGATAGTACAGCAATTTTGCATCATTAGACCAAAAATAACAAAGGGAAACAATCATCTCAGAGCAATTTACTTCGGAACAAAAAGACCTCTATATCTTCTGAGATGCCTGCTGCATCTCTAAACTGTTGAGGTGCTTCAGTTTCTTCCTTTATGGTAAGATTGCCTTCTAGGGAGGGACTGGGTCAAATTAGACTGTGCTCTACCCATGTGTCTCTGTCTTTTTCAGTGTGATAGGCTTTGGTTCAAAGTGATCCTAGATAAAGGGTAACACAAACTGAAGGGGAGAAAGTGTGGAAATGTCTCAGTGGGAGACCTTGTACAGGGGAAGGACTTGCTTTGCCTGCTTCAGTTCTGTGGACTTCTCTGAAAAGGAAGAATCAAAAATCTGCTGTTCTAGCTTTGGTATCTGAAGCACTGGCAAGGATATCACCCCCTCTCTTCCCCCTGCTACCCCCCTTTTCAGTTTACACATGCATTCATTTATGATGGCACATAACAGCAAGAAAGAAAACTGTGAAAATGAGATCCTTGTATAAAATGAAACTTGTAAATTCATCTCCTCTAGAAATCCAAAGCATGACGTAATGCTAATCACTTTGTTGTCCTGTGAAAAGATGTCTTTGTTCTTCATAGCACTCTGGAAACCAAAGGTTAAAGGCTGAATTCTTCCTATGCTTTTTCTCAGGCTGAATCTTACCCAAGAGATCAACCAGATCCAGGCGTTGTGTCAGAAGCCCTTGCAATGCAGGATGAGATCAACTTGGGAATATGTGAGAAAAGCCATGAGCTAAATGATTCATAGAAGTATGACAGAGAAAGAAAGATTCATTTTAGCATCTATTACATGTTATCACACTTCTTGGCAAATGTGCCCAGAGTACAACAAGTCCTAGGTCTTTGAAGTTTTTTGTGCATTACCTTGTTTACTAGGTCAAGCTGCCTTTTCTTTTTTCCTTTTTTTTTTTTTTGATTTCTGAGTGGAATGGCACCTGTGCCACTTAAATGTATAAGAAATTGCTGCTTTTCTATTCACTGCAAGGAAGACATAATGATGGGAGTTGGTCACCATCACTTGATTTCTGCTATCTTTAGGCTTCAGTGTCACACTCAGCCTTTTTAGAAGGCACTGTATGTGTGTCTAGGTAAACGATGTGCAGGTAATTAGAAATCTAAGATTTAAATTTAGAACTCAGCTAATATTTGAATTTTGATAAGCTGCCTGTACTGTGCATGTCTTCAAGGCCAATCTTTATTTCAGGTAATAGCAAGTGAAATTTGAATGTGAAACTTTGCATCATAGCATTTATTAATAACTGTTCTTGTATTAAGTTCATCTTTATTTGTATTGTTGTAGAGTCTCAGCCTTGGACCAAAATAATACATTTGCCCCATCCTTTGAAAACATTTTAGTGTATTTGACTGGATGATGTTTAAGGCCCCTTCCAGCCCTCACTGTTCTATTATTTCTGGAAGTGGTCCTTGGGGTAACCCTGTAATGAAGGCACTCTAATTTTCTGTCCATATGGCTTTCTGTCATGAAATAAAAATAAAATCTCTTCTAG
Source organism: Callaeas wilsoni (assembly GCA_013398955.1). Taxonomy (NCBI): domain Eukaryota; kingdom Metazoa; phylum Chordata; class Aves; order Passeriformes; family Callaeidae; genus Callaeas; species Callaeas wilsoni. The sequence goes on from VWPU01006004.1 coordinate 48,947, forward strand.
AATGTTTAAAATGCATTAAAGGAAAGGTCTTTTACTATCACAGAAACAGGACACTTGCCAGCTGCATCCACCAACAGCTGCTCTGAACTTTTATACAGCATTTTCTGAAAATGGTGTATTAGGTTATGTAGGACTATGCATTCTTACCCAAATTCTGATTTTCAGAGCCAAAGTAAATGGTGAGATTCAGAGTACTATTAGCAAATAGAGTAGTACTCCATTAGCTAGTTATATAACCCCTTTGTATTAAGCCTAGAGCTGGAATTCAATGAAGAATTGTAATTAAAAGGATAATTTGGAAGAAGTAATGGTTTTATATTTGAACCTTCTCTTTTGCCTTGTGAAATTGTATATTATGAGCAGCTTACCTGCATTGAAGCAGCTGCTCACATTGCAAAGAAACTGTGAAATGGTGTTTCTTGATAGGGTTGGCCCCTTTCTAAGGAAAAGTGAGTTTCTGCATGTATTTTCAAAAACATGTTTGTATATTATATTTAGAGGCCTCAGCTGTCATATCACTCCCAAAAGTCTAATTGTGAAAAGTTTAGCGGAATTGAATCTATCTGGAAATTCATTATTCAGCAAGTCCAGGTGCTGTTGTCATCTATACCTGAAGCAAATGCTTATGTGCTTGAACTCCATGAGTTTTTGAAAACTGAATCTCTAGCAAAGTTCATAGTCTCGCTTTCTCTTAATGACAGTGAGAGAGTACAAAGCACTCTGAGACCAGAACGCATTCAGTGCATTTTCTGGAATATCCAAATAACAGATAATTATTCAGGGCAGCAGTAAGCCAAGGGCTTTTAGTTAGCACTTAAAACAGAATTGTACAATGATTTAGGTTGGAAGCGACTCTACAGATCGTCTCCTAACAGCCCCCATGTCATGGGCAGGGACACCCCCCATTAGAACAGGTTGCTCAAAGGCCAACTTGACCTTGAATATTTGCAGGGATTGGGTACCCACAATTTCTCTGGGCAACCTGTTCCAGTGCCTCACCATCCTCACAGTACTTGCATTAAAGAACTGCTTCCTAACAGCTAATCTAAATCAGCCCTCTCCATTTAAAGCCGTTCTCCCTTGTCCTACCACTACATGCCTTTGTGAAGTCCCTTTCCAGCTTTCTTGTACTCTCTTTAAGTACTAGAAGGTGCCCTGATAAGGTCTTCCTGGAGCCTGCTTTTTTCTAGGCTGAACAGCCCAACTTTCTCAGCCTACCTATATCGGTCAGAGGTGTTCCAGCCCTCCGACCATTTTCGTGGCCCTCCTCTGGACTAGCTCCAGCAGGTCCATGTCCTTCTGAAGTTGGTATAAAGAACAGTAAGGATGACCACAACACAAAGTGAGAGGCACTGTTTGTGCTGCTCTCCAACTCTTAAGCTCATTGGTTCAAACCTGTTAAAAATATATAATTTCCTTTTCTTTCTTTTTTTTTTGAAGTCTTTTGGTAGGAAATATATTTGATGAGCGTGATAGTTTGAAAAGCCTCTTCAGGTAGGAAGATGTGATTACTGCAGTCAAGGAAATAGAAACAAAACCAACACTAAGTCTTTTGAAAAGTCAAAATAGCCTTTGTGTAAGTTCTAGCGTGGAATGGCTTATGGTATTCTTTTTTTAAGTTTCTCAGGCTAGCCTTGTTGGGGTGCACTTTCCATCAGAATCTTGTGCTGTGCATACAGCACAGTAAACAAGGTAGCTGGAGCAGCCTGGTGTTTCATCTTGGCTGACTAGATATGCATCTCTTATAAATGTCCTAATCTGTGAGCATAGTGTCATGGTTTCAGGTACCTATATACCTGTGCTAGTTTAGGAATTAAGTTATTTCACAACTTCTATACACAGAAGTGTACAGAAGACACAGCATGAAAGACATCCTGAGATTATCTCTGCTTTTTTATTACTCCTTTTCTATGAAACAGCTCTTTTACACAGATAGCCTCCCAGGCTATCAAATGGACCTAGTTTTGAACTACTGTTTCTTAATATTTTCTAGTTTTTTAATCTAATGAATTAAATATGCTGTGGAAAATCAAGCAGAGTTTTCCTACTTAACCCAGAAAAACATTGTAAGGTTACAAGAGTGCTGGCCAGGCAATAGATATATAATATATTGGTCAGGTATTTGTCAACAAACTTTATTAGCAGTCATGAGTTTCCTCATAAGTCCTAAGTTGCTCTGTGCTCTAATTTGTTGCTGTTGTATCCTTATAAGCCTTGGGCCAAGGTATTGTGCCTAGGACAAATACTGCTTTATGCCCTTGATGATGTCTGTCATTTGATTAACTTACAGTGTTTAACCAGTCTTGGCTTGAAGGACAGGTTCTGGTCAGGTGATGTGTTCAAACACACAGGCAGAGAGTCCTCTGGGAAGAAAGAGGAAGAGAATGCCAGGTTCTTCATTGTTTCTCTCCTGCCAACAGATATAGGAAAGGTACAGAGAATAAAATGTATGTGAAAATCTTGAGCCTGTTCTCTGCCATCCTTGCTCCACAGATGTTTAAGCAAGTCCTTTACTCCCTAAGCATTTGTGCTAGATACTTTATTTCCTTTGAAAGCAGGATTTCAGTTATCTTCCATCCTCAGAAGACACCCTAAAGTTTGTTTTCAATATCTTTGCCAAAACATGCTGGCTGCCAGTTGGTCTTCAGGTACCTGGTATAAGAAGAAAAGAAAAAAGATTATGTGAGCTCATACACTACTTCATGCTGGCTGCAAAGTGTAACAGGAGACAGGGAAAGATTCAGAAACAAAATGTGGAAAAACATACTCAGGATGGAAAATGACCTGTAATACACAAATATTCTTTAAAAACAACTAAACGACAACAAAAAAATGCTGCTTTGGGGTATCACTATGGTCTAGTTACCTTGATACATGTTTTAGAACTTCAGGGCTGTGATAAGAACAGACTCCACTTTTTTCAGTCAGGAGCTGAGAGCATCCCGCTGCAAAGGGGGTGTCCCCCTTGGGTCGCTGCCTGCTCCTGTAGCCTGCCAGCAGTGCTGAACAGCAGTGTTGGCAGACTGGCACTCATCTGACAAGGCCAACATTGAAAAAGTGAATGGACAGTTCTTGCCAACAAATTAGATAATATCACCATTGAAATTTACGAAAGACCACCATGTACCTGTACAAGCTGTCAAAAAGGCTCACGTTGAGAGCTCCAGAGTCTTAAAGCAATGACACCAAGAGCTAATGGTCTGGCCAAACTAAAGGAACTGTCATCTTTTACTCTGATGTCCCTTATTTTTTCCTCACAATTTAACCAATTTCTCTTCTGACAATGCTTAAATAACCAACTACTGAATCACAAATACAGATTGTCATTTTAACAAATCTTGCTACTTAGAACAACTATGTCTAGAGCCTAAAGGTAAAGATCCACTGAAATAACAAGGTAATATCTTATTTAATTAAAATTTACACATTTAAAAGAAAAATAATGAAACCTGACTTTGAGGTTGTACTAGTATTGTTAACTTTTATGAAGGTGACTTCTAGGAAGTAGAAGCTAACAAATGAAACGGAAACAGCTGTCAAAATTTTAAAGGGTAACTTTCTGTTTGAAGAACCTTGGTTTTGATCCCTGATTGAGACAGTCTTAGGAAAACTGTACTATGAGGAATGTCTGCATCCAAATATTTAAGGGAATATGAAAATTCACCTAATGACTACTTGTTCTTGAAATATCTATGCATACAGTGCATGGACAGGATTTGGAATAACCTGGAGAGTTGGTTGTTTTCACAGTAGTAGGGAGGAAGTGATCCAGATCAGAATAAAGGCAAAACTGAGACATGCATGAAATTGTTGACATGATGAGATCAAAATACCACACAAATGAAACAAAATAGCTAGTTTACTTATAGCTCAGAGTTCTGCAGACGATGAATTAGTTGGACTAACACAGGCTAATTTATGCAAGATACCACCAAATAATCCATCTTTGGTGCTGCTTTTGTACCTGTGAGGGATTGTCACACCTTGTCTTCATAGGACATGTGAAAATCACATTACATTCCTATGGATACCAGTCAGTACTTCTGCAGGAAGATAAGAGGTGGTACAATACAGTAGGAATTTTTATTTCACAAATACAGATTTTTTTTTTAAGTTCGTTTTTTTTTAAACTTCTGGTCTATTGAGTGCTTTTGTATAAACCAGTAGTCATACAGATGGAATCAGGGAAATGCGGCCATACGCTTCTCTGTGGATTATACTCTCTTGCCCTGAATTTGTTTGTTTTATTCTTGGCACGAAATCTTCAGAAGAAATATAATAATGTACGTAGGTGAGGCACTAACAGCAACCAGCTTGCCTCCTGGATTGAAAATGCAGAATACCTTTGACAGCTCTCTAAGGGTTATGCTATCAGACAAATTAGTAATGTTCTAATTAAATCTTCTTCAGGAAGTATTTCTTCACTGAGATGATAGCCAGGCATTGGAATGGGTTGCCCAGGGAGGTGCACACCTGAACTTCACTGTGTTTATGCAGATGCTTCCTTGAGCCTTAAGATGTGACTTGAACAGTTCTTGATTATATGACACATAGCCTGAAAAATCTTTCCACAAATACTTTTCTGAATACTTGTGGGCTTTGTGCTCGAGTTCTGTTTGTCTTTCCTTCCAGCAAGCACTTGAGCTAGCAGTATTACTTGGGAAGTTTTAATTTTCAAGCAGTGATTGGAAAGAGTTCACAGAAAGCAAGACTTGAGCTCAGAAATGCAGCATTTATAAAGTTTAAAAAAAAAAAGTTCACTTGTGCTTGTGTGCATTTTCAAAATACTTGATATTTTAAGAATGGTTCCTGAAATAATAGCTGAACAATTATTATACATTATTTTAGTTTAAAAATTACTTAACATGTAAAAAGTCTACAAAGAAGAAATTGACAAGAAGATGTTGTTCTTAAATTGTCCATATAGTTATGAACTCCACAGTTTAATAAGTGGGTATCTTGAAATATCAATGCCATTTTCCCCATGTGAGAAAAGCTATTTCTGCATAAGCTAAATACATGTTCTCAGACATTAGTAGCAGTTTGATGTAGTTGTAGTTATGATTTCAAGACATGGGTGCAACAAAAGCCACGAGAGGGCAACACTTTTGCATAGCTTGTACAGGGGGCTGGAATTTGGATGATTCCCCTGCTCCGTCTCCATTCCGAAAACTACATGGCAGTGCATGTTTCTTCAGGATGAGATTAAACTCCTCCATTAGCAATGCACCTAAAAAGAGTATTTTTTTCAGACTGCCCACCTACCCTTCAGAACCATTTACAGTTCCAGTAGCAACCACTGAGACTACTGACAAAAGTCTCTAATTGGAGAAATATTCAATTATGCTTTAATTTTCAAGTGGAAAATTAGTAAAATGAGTTCAAATGAACAGTGTATTCTATTCACAAGCCCAGCATGGGTGCAGCCTTGGCACAAAAATGAATACATAATTAAAGGTGGGTTTCCCCTCCAGACTGGTCCAGATTTCAGCTAATTTTCTGCATTAAACACTGCTTTAGATATCTTACTTTTTCTTCAGTTGTTTGGATTCCAAATCACTGCATTTGCTGAAAGGATGTATTCTTTTCAAAGATTTCAGAAGTTAGTCTTATTTTCTATCTGCACATCATTCGGTTGAATTATTTTGAACTAAAACTGTCAGAAAATAGCCTCAGATCTCAAAAGAACCCTTGAATTTCCATTTATCTTACAGGTTTTCATACTTTTTTTCCTTTTTCTATAAATCTGTACATGAGGATCCTGGCTCCAGAAAGAATCTAACTAAGCTTTCTTGTAATGAAAACAATTCGATTGGCTTTTCGGGTTAGATTTGATTTTGCCTAATCTAGTCATAAGGCCTTTTAGAAAATAACAGTTAAAATCATAGGCCTTCCCATGTTAAGAAGCAAATTTTTCTGAGCTCTTTGCATTTTTAAAAAAAAGTGTAGATTAATTGAACTTTATCTCTAGAATAACTGGGGGGGAAACAGTGATGGCTTTTTTTTGTTCTTGGAAAGAAGAGGCTGGGATTTTTCGTCAGAATCTCTATCACATTGGTCAATGTGATGAAGGAGTCAGTGCTGTAACAAATGTTGAGCTTTTTGAAATTGTATCAATTTACAAATCCTAGTAACTGAATGATTTACATGCAGCAAAAGAAGTAATTGCTAACTGTAAGAAGTAAAATGGGGGTGAGGGAGGATTGGGGGGAATCAGTGGAAAACAAAGACTCTTTGTGGGACCTACAAGAGCCAAACAGAGTTTCTTTAAACCAGTTGGGCAGGTTAAATGTAGAGATGTCTTGTCTTTCAACAAGAAATCCCCTGGAATTGTCAATTACTCTTCAACCTAGACAGTGATTCATTGTCCACTGAATAAACAAAGTAAAAAAGCAGTTGTGAACATCATGACAAAAACACCTTTGAGAAAAGTCCAGAGCCCTGAGGGCTGAGATCTCAGTGACAAATTGTGATCCACCTCCAGCCTTAGCTTTACAGTAGCTCCCAGTCTGTTCCCAAAAGGGTGCAGGAGTTCTCTTCACTAAGCACCATATTTTAGCATCTACCTGACTAACACTGAATCAGTATGCCTTGGGGGAAAAAATGACTGGGAAGAATACTTTTTTGAATTGAATTGAAGGCTTTACAATTATTCCAGCTCTTTGTTCACTAACTAGGTTCAACTGATGTTGACTCAGTGAAAACAACCTGTATTGTATATTAGCACAATGGTGCTGAGCGGAAAAAAAAATATCTCCAAATGAAATTTCCATCTCAAATGTGGCCTGCTCTTATCTGAACTTAGCTGTTTCCTATTAGTTGATTAGTATTTAAATCTGGTGATAAGAATGAGATGGAAAGAATGAGCTGTGCCTTAGCAGTCTTGATATAGCTCCTTTTAGGTGTTCTGAGTGAACACAGAGTACAGTAACAAATCACTTTAAAAGTTCTGCCACCTCTCAGGTAGAGACCACTTTTTGGCTAAAGGAGGAAATGTTCTTACTCAGGGGCTGGGTTTATTAAGGGCACTTAATAGATTACAAGCATAAAGGTTATTTTGTAGTCCAAATTACTCTGTCCCTTTGTAATCTATACTGATGTATCTAGGAGAAATGAAAACACATCTGCCAAAAGAGCTTTTATACTGGGAAAACAGGAATATGTGCATTTATTTCCCTTCAAACTTTTCAAAGATTTCTGCTTATTACTTCAATGGGTGGGGGGAGGGGGGAAGGCAAAGCAAAAAATCTCCAAAAACCAAAAAACCTTCTGGCTAGACCAGATGCCAGCATAGCATATGAATTCACCACTACCTTGAGATGAAATAGTCTTTCAGGTACATAGAGCTCCTGCTAGTGTTTGGAAGCATCTGTTGAAAATAAATGCTGCAGTAATCCAGTGGACAGGTTCTGTGCACATAGTCTGACCAAATTTTCCAATAAACAGTCACCTTCTAGGCAGGACCCATTATCAATGAGGTGATCTTATTCTAGCAAAACTACCAGAAAGGTTTAGGGTGAAAATTGTGACAGGACTGGAAAAGATCAAATTGTCTCCTCTTATGACAACAGTAAATCATAATGCACATGGAAGTGCAAATATTGTTGACCAAAATTTCTTAGCAATTACTAGTGGCAAAAAGAACAAAGAAGTTGGTAAAATAAGGGAAAAGAAGTATTGATTAAATACTCCAAAGTTGTGTTGGGAAGCATGACTATTATCTCTTAAATCCTGATTCATTAGTCACCTTGAGACAAAGAGCTCAGAAACATGCCTTTGACCCGTATATTTATTTTTACTTAAACTTTTATAACAAATCCAACCCTGAAGAGAAAGTTGGAGCAGAAGCTTGAGCAACTACTATAGCGAGATTTTGCTCAAAGTATGTGATTGGGTTAATAGAACACTACTTTAATAAATCCTGCCAATGAAGAACAGAATAATGGCAATAAAAGCTCAGTATGAAAAGCTGCTTCAACCTCCAGACATGACAGTCTTTTGACGAAATAAACTCCTTCTCTACCCTACCCAAATTGTATAGTGCCATTAAAAATTTATCTCTAGTTGTGACTAGCTTTTAAATTATAAAGAGAAGGCTGGAAGATATTATATAAAGACTGAAGCTACTGTTTCAGTGTCTTGTTCGGGCACTGCTTACCAGCTGATTTACTTATGTCTTGTGCCAAATTATGTAAGAGTGTGTTGAAGAGACAAGAATGTTTTTTCTTGGCACTCATGACTGGTTACGAATACCTCCAAAAAGGTTTCTTAAGACACAGAGCTCTATTAGTTTCTCTTTGTCATTTCTTCTTTGCAGCTGAGAAGATCTTTTATTTTAAAGGGTGAAATAGCAACGGTAAACTGTTTGAGGGGATGCAACTTTTTTGTTTGGTGGAGGCAGAAGACAATGCTTTTAGTAGTTTTCTCCTTGCTTGCAGAGTAGCTAACAGAAGCTCATATAATAATGAGCTTTGTAAAAATCATCACCTTCAGTTAGTGATGTTTTCTTGATACTTTAAGAAAAAAAAACAAAAAGGCAATATTTAATATGTGCATATGGGGGGAGTGTTGGGGGTGACCCCGTGTTCCCCACCTCTCTCCCCCCCCAAAATCCCAAAACCTGAAACAAAATCCCAAACTAAAACCACTGCACCCCAAAAAAAACCTTTCTGAATTTTTTTTCCTACTGGCTTGAGAACCTGAGCTCTCCTCTGCTGGCAGCATTGGTAACTATAACAATTAAAGTGGTACAAAAAAGTAAGTTATTGTTTTCAGATGTTGATGCTGGGGAAGACCACAGAACACTCAATCAGATGTTTCCAGGCACAAGTCTTTTGGATCAATACTTGGAAGTTTACAAACCTCCCAGGAGTTTAGATGCCAGACTCAGTTAAACCCTAATTTAAGACCATTTATCTTCATTGAAAGCTGCTGGCTCAGAAAATCCTAATCAGAGACTGCTTTTCTGAGGTAGTTAAGTATGGACATTGTATGGAGTCAGAATTGGTTCAGTGCAAACCATCTCTGGCCAATACATAAGAGAAGTATAACTGGAGTCGCAAGATTGATTATGAAAAGGGCAGAACAGGAGCATGTTTGGGATTTTTCCTTTCTGTCTTTGTATTGCTTAAAGTCCATACACTCCTTCCACAGTTCTATTTCAATTTCAGGAAACAAGATATTTACTCCTTAAGGAGTACTACACTCCTTAAATTGCATTTTTTTTTCCATTCTTCTGCCACTTGTCTTTGGGAAATGTACTAATTGCCTCTCCTAACAGAAACAGCTAAGAATTCATGTTGCTTGATCCCATTTTTGCTGGTATTTCTTGTGGCCTGGGGTAATTAACCTATTTTTGCTGGGTCACTCTCCACTTCTGTAAAATGGGCATTATTCTCAATACCTGTATTATTTCATAAGGATGTTCTAAAACTTGGGTAAAGGATTAATTGAGGTGACTTGTAAAGCACATTTAAAGATTTACCAGAGAGAAGTGCTATATTCATGGTAACATTTTGAAGACTACCTGTGCTTACTAAGGTAACAAGCCAGTGAGTTGAAGATTAAAAACTAGGAACAGAAGTCCCACTGACATGTGTTTGTCTATAAATGAGTAGGAAGGAATAGAACAACTAAAGAAAACAGATAAAACTGGGTTTATCATTTCCTAGTGTTTCACTAGATATCAACATCTACATACAGCTTACAATTAGGGTAACTTTTCAGCAAAATTGTAACATTTTCACAGTTTGTAAGAAGAATTAAGTTACCATAAGATTAGACGGATCTTTGCCTCTAAAACTGTATTTCTGTGTGGTAAATAGTAGTCCTCTTCTTGCTGCTTTACCCAAGAAATAATTACTTGCACTTCTGGCAGTTTTAAACTGTTTCTGTTTGTAACCCAAGTTTCCATCCAAAACTTTATCTGAGTGCTATTATTCTAATACAGAACTGTGAGAAAACCTTTTTTTCCAGAGCCTTCTACAGTATTTTTTCTTTTTGCTCTCTTTTTTGTCACCACTTGAAAACCAATAGTTGGTTTGAAACAGTCACTCTTCCAGCTGAACAGATGTGACCATTGCATTAAAGCTCTGAGGAATGTTCCACGGCAGCATCTGCTGCTTCACTTTAAAGTTTATTTTTAACATGAAATAGTTGTGGGTGTTCATTTGTAGTTGAAATACTGTCTTCTCAAAGCAATGCAATTAGGCTTGACCCTTCAGCAGAAGGGGAAAAAGACATGATGACATGTGGTTATAAGGTAGAGCTGTTGCAGGCAAGCCAGTGACCTTGCTTTGTTATTCATCACATTTGTGCAGATCTATGTATCTTATATGCTAAAATTTCATTTTGAAGTCAGGTTGTGTCATGAGAACTGCATCTTCAGAACCAAATCTTATCAAAAGCTTTGGCAAACTGTTTTTGGGTTTTTTTAAAAGTGTTTCTTATTCTAGTTTACAGTCTCCTTATTGAAGAAAATTTGTTGGTTTTAATAGGAAATTCCTCCTTCTTAATTTTCATGTGACATCACAGTGTCATTGGAATCATTGCTGCTATTTCTGTGCACAAGACTGATGTCACAGTGGTAGGTACGATGGCATCTGGAGTTCTGAGCTTCTGGAAGGCAGGGGGAGGCAATAGCAAAGGCTTTGCAGTAGTTTACAGCCGCTGGGGAGTCAGTGTGCGCCTCAGCATGGCTGGAGTGCTGGGGTAATGAACCACTGGGGCTGCCAGGGTAGCACAGAGATGCTCCCTGCCATGCTCACTCAGGACTGTGAGAGAGAGGGTTACCTTAATGCCCAGATCCAAAGGGGAATCCCAGATTCTGGCTTACAGTAGTCTTCCGCTCATTTGGTGCCAGGACTGGTGGAGTAGGAGAGAATCTCTAGCCCATTATTTCCAGCCATGCAAAAGGACTGGCAGGAAACATATTGAAGCAGATGTCTTGTGTTTTAATAGAATTTCAGTGAGTCATCTGCATGTCCTTAGGCACTCAATGCACCAGGCAGATTTCTAATGGCTGTGGCATCTTGCTCACAATCTAATATTACGCACACATTCCACATAATAAAACCCCACATCTTCAGCTGGGAAAGGTCCATGATACTTTGCTAACCCTGGTAAATTTGCTGTGCCGTTGAGGACCTGGCACAGGAATGCAATGCCCAATGCAGCCTTAATCTGATTTGGTGTTAAGAGCCAGAACCTGACCCTGGCCTGTAAGTGGCATTGCTGTAGCAATCTTTTGGGATACCAGCATTTGTCATCTTCAGACAGCCCATGCAGACAAAAGGTTTTTTGTGATCTGGCTGGCAGCCTGTGAGGTATGTACACGGCTGTGTGCTACGTTAATTTTCCCCTTTTTTGTCCCGACATGCCACTCGAGGACTGACTCAAAGTGAATTAAAAGAAAAGAAAGATGTTTCAGCTTTTAACAGCAGCAAGCTCTTTTCCTTCTATGGGTGCAAAAATGAATGTTTTAAATCATGTATATCATGACTTTCTTACCTGTGACAATAAGATGCAGCAGCTTCTAAGAGTAGCAGGGAAGTTTCTCTTTTCCATCCATCCTTTTGATACTCACCTGCATGTTCCTTCTTCCCTTAGCAAAACAAATAAAACCCCATATGCTGTAGTCCTCAATTAATGGTATCTCTTTAATCAATTTCAATGTTGAATGGAAGCAGCAGCCAGGAGAACATATATCCAGGTAATGATTTACTTACCGCAAGGTCAAGGAAAATACTTGCACACCACCATGGCCTGCATAGCTGATAATGAACAACTCTGTCTACTTGGTCCCACACTTCCAGCCCGCCACTAAGCCTGGATGTGAAGCAGTGATTTCTGTATCAGCAATAGCAAAGCAAAGCCTCATCTTCAACACTTGCTTGGATGATTGCAAAATGTTTGTACATATGCTATGTGTTTCAAACACCTGATTATTTGATGTCAGGAGCTGACAGGAGACCATCCCTGGGAATAAGACTTATGTAAATTAAAACATGTTAGAAAACCACCAAAAAAAAATTATTTAACAGTCACAATTAGCATGGGAAATAAACAGAGAAATTTATGGCAATCTGATGTCTAAACTGAATCTTACACTATTGCAGAGCTGACCTTGGATTAGTATAATTTGGAGTTTCTTATAAGCCTGGTTTTTCTGTTTCACACAAACAAGTCAATTGTTCCCTTTTAAAACAAAAATTAATGTTTTTTCCACTCAGTCTCTCCACTTAGTCTGTAAAAATAGTTCTTAAATGTCATTTTTACTTATGATTATCATACCAGATTGTCTAAAAACACTGTTAAGTATGCTATGCTGGAGGGGGAGGGAAAACTTGAGAGACTGCTTTGCAAGTGCTGCTGTTTGGTTTTGCTCCTTATGTGGTATCAAACAATGTATATTGCCTTTTGACTAAGGTGCATCCTTTTTATCAGTGTACTCTATGTACCACATGTAGTTGGTTCAGCTACCCCAAAACTGAGAGTTATTTCAGGTGAATCAAATAGCAGGAGTGTTTATTCTATGGACGAAAAAAGGCCTCTTAGTTTTACCCTTTGATAAATTTCAGACTAATTTTAGTAGATCTTGAGCTTTGAATACTCTCTTCTTTAAATTGTGTGAAAACACTGCACTGACATAGGGTTGCTGAATTTCTGGCATTTGGTTCCTCATATTCTCTAATGTCCTGCAGAGAATTCACACTGAATCCTAAATTGATGAAGAAGTGATCTCACTTTCACCTGTGGTGGTGTCAGACCTTCACTCTTTGAAGTCTCAAACTACTGCAGCCTGTTCTGAATGGCTTTGACTTGCAAATTCTGTTCCTATACAGGAAACTGAAATCTTGCCATGCAAGAGGATGTCTTGTCCTGCTATGCATACTTTACCTTGCATTGTTATCATGGGGAGGCTGAAAAGCACAAAATCCATGTAAAGAACCTGGCTTCTAGAAATGTAGTTTATTGCTGCTTAGGGAAATAGAAGAGATGTTATACATCTCTGATTTTGCAAAGTTTAATACAACATAACATCTGAGGTTACCTGTATGAATGCCTCATGCCAGTGTCCTGTACCAACAGCAATGGGAAATGAAGTGTGACTCTTTTAATAGCAGCATTGATAGAAAATGAAGCTTTCGTTGCTGTTGAATTGATTTGCTATGGAAGTGGGAACAATTCTTTCCTGCCTCTTGCTTGTGAGTTGTTCTCTGGCTGTAAGAAAGAGTGTGTTCATGTTGTAATTAGTAAACAGGCAGTATAACTTCTGTGTAGCGTATTCCTTCAGCTTTATCCTTTGGTATGGAACTAAAGGGAGGACCAACTCCTACAGACTGCAGTAAGCAAATGTAACAGAGACAGTGATATACCTGACTATTTAAAAGATGAACCTGAATGCACTGGAATGTGACATTCTACATTGTAGCTGATCAAGAGCTTCATTACACCCTATGCCAGAATTTTAGATACCTTAGCTTACCATAGACATATTTGAATTGAAACATTTTGCATTGACAGCAATCCATATCAAATTTTTATTCTGACTCTGAAAATAATCAGGCAACTTGGATTTGCCGGTTTTTGGCTAGGACTTATTTTCTGTTCATTCAAGACGTAAATTGCATTTACTCTGAATAGAAGCCTGCTCAGTGAGGTTCTTGAGGACACTACGGTTATTCATTGAGTAGGGTGATACTTTGAATGTGTAACCCCATCTTTTTCATATCAAATGTGGGTAAAGAGAGATTGGCATCTAGCCCATTAACATCTTTAATCACTGAGTTCCTGCTAAGAAAACTACAGCTGATGGAAACAGGGCCTTTGTTTTGAAAACAGAACAAGATGGCCACACAACCACACATGCAAACAAATACTGGACTAGTTCAGCAACTAAAGGATATATTTGAAGCCTGAGGTATCAGCAAAAGGGATAAAACTTACCAGGAAAGGCTGACAAAGCCAATGTCACAAAGAATGTAAAAAAAACCCCAAATCTAGTTATTTGGGAGTGAATATGTACACTTGATTTGTGTAGATTGGCGCTTACAGTCAAGGTTTCCTGTGTTATTGCTGCTTCCTTAAGCAAAGACCTGGTTAATTGCATGGTGGAATATGTCCCTCTGTGAAGTTTTTCCTCCAAAGTTGAAAAGGATTAAGTTTCTAACTGATGCAGAACATGAACACCTTTGATACATGAATATGAATAAGACAGAAGTATTTAATCTCTAACACTACATTGAGGACCAAAGAATTGTGTGCTATGTTCTTGCAAATGTCCAAACAATCTGAAGCTTTGTGCATTGAAATTAAGTCTATTTTAATTCTGAGCAGAACTTGAGTGACAATTCTGCTCAAATATCATCAGTTTTTAAATACCCTTTAGCTTTTGATCTGAAGTGTCACAGTTTACCAGAAAGACATGCAACTGGAAGCATCCATCTCATCTCATACACACAGCAGTAAAATTTGAACAGCATTAATATGTAGCATATACATTACATGTCCCTAGAACTGAGGATCCCAGATATATAACACAGATATCTATCTCCTATATAATGTGTTATGACAGCAGGCTGGAAATTAATATACTTCCATTGTGTGAATAACAATAACACCTATTTATGTATTCAATACATAAACTTTGTAAAGATTGGCTTGAGAGTAGTGGAAAGTTTTGGGGGTTGAATCCATTTCCTGAAATGTGCATCTGGGATGTTGTTAGTGAATATTAGAAAAGTCCAAGTGCCATGTCCTGCACTTCAGCCACAACAACCCCATGCAGTGCTACAGGCTAGGGGCAGAGTGGCTGGAAAGCTGCCCGACAAAAGAGGATCTGGGAGTGCTGTTCATACCCAGCTGAACATAAGCTAGCATGTGCCCAGGTGGCCAAGAAGTCCAATGCCATTGTGGCCTGTATCAGAAATAGTGTGGCCAGGGAAGTGATTGTCCCCCTGTCCTCAGCATGTGTGAGGCCACACCTCAAATCCTGTGTTCAGTTCTGGGCCGCTCACTACAAGAAGGTCATTGAGGTGCTGGAGCATGTCCAGAGAAGGGCAATGGAGCTGGTGAAGGGTCCAGAGGATAAGTCCTATGAGAAGCGACTGAGAGAACTGGGGTTGTTTCACCTGGAGAAAAGGAAGCTCAGAGGAGACCTGATTGCTCTCTACAAAACCCTGAAAGGAGGCTGTAGCAAAGGGGGTGTTGGTCTCTTCTCCCAGGCAAACAGTGACAGGACAAGAAGAAATGGCCGCAAGCTGCACCAGGGGAGGTTCAGGCTGGACATCAGGAGGAATTTCTTCACTGAGTGGTTGTAAACATTGGAATGCACTGTCCAGAAAGGTGGTGGAATCACCATCCCTGGAGGTGTTCAAGAAGCAACTGGACGTGGCACTTAGTGCCATGGTCTAGTTGACAAGGTGGTGGTCAGTCAAAGGTTGGACTTGATCTCAGAGGTCTTTTCCAACCTAAATAATTCTGTGATTCTGGAACATGGTGTCTAGAAGCTCTGCCTGTGTGAATTTGCATTAGAAAAACTCTCTTTTGTTTTTCTTTTTTTTTTTTCCCTGTTTGGGTATGTTCAACAATTGATGTACAGACATTTCTTCTTTTGTATTATTTGAATAGGTACCCAGTGGGATAGGTCTGATGCTCTGTGGATCCTAATACTCAACAACAATGACTTAACTTTGTGGAGAGGCACAAATTTATATTTTGGTATTCCCTGTTTTCATAGCAGAACTTCTGATAGTCATCCTTTAATTAGCACTTGTTGAATTCCTTAGGGAACACTCATGTTTGCTAAACAGCAGATTTGGTTAATCTGGTTAAATCAGGCAAGCTGACGAAGACTGTCTTTTGTCAAAAAAACCCACAATTTAACAGCAAAGAATGGAATTAATTGAAAGATGAGAAGTTGGGGTAAGAGACTGCAACATTCAGGTTGTAGACTTGAAGGAACTTGCTTCCCTTTCTAATGGTCTAAAAAACTTTTTTACCCTTCATTTATCTTGCACTATTTGGATTATCTTCCTTCCCATTTGATATGATTGCAATTCCAAGGACATTAGAAAATGCTGCATTTTTGGCAAGTGACTTGCCAAGGACTTTTCTTTGCTCTTCACACTCTACATAAGTATTACGTGGACTAAATTTTATTTGTCAACTATAAAAAGTCTTGATGCAGGTTTGCACCTTGTCTGACATATACTTTCTCAGCTATCAGAATAATATCTCCCTTTATACTTAAGGGAGGAGGAAAGAGGGATTCATATTTCCCTACAAATCAAGAAACTGGAGTGCTCTGAACTCAGCTCTCCTAGAGGCAATGTCTAAAGTAAGAGCAGATGAACTTAGATACCCAGGTTAAATGCCTGAAGGTAACAATCCCAGTTGAGAGTATTATTAGTGCCAAAGAAGCATTCAGGTCTTTGAGAGCTCCATTTGCTATTGAATAACCAAGATAAACAGCAACTACCCTACAGTAAACAAAGCAAACAAGACTCACTTTCAGAGCACTTGTGCTTTATAGATATGTTCTTTTTCCTGTGGGAAGCACAACTTACTTCACAAGAAGGACAGGAGCTAGATTTAATGCAAAGGCCAAGGCAACCAAGTATCAGCTCTGCAGTCACTGTCAAGCCATAAGGATTGTTACAGGGCAAGTTCACCGAGGGCATTGCTTGTCTCTGTTTTTCCCTTCTCTCTCTTATGCAGTATCTGTGGAAAGACTTCTTGCAAGGATATGATACAGTCTATTGGATTTTTAATGGGCTACAGGCCAGACTGCAGTGCTTAAAATTTTCTTAATGTCTGCCATAAATTTTACCTTACACATCACTTTCTAAAGGATTTTTTGTGTTCATAGGAAGTACAGAAGTAAAATGGGATTATATGCAAAGCTGCCCCTGCAGGCTGCCTGAAAGAGTAGCAGCAAGCAAAGGAAAATGAAAACAGTATGTTATAGCTGTTACAAAAATTATTCCTGTAAACAAAACACTTTGAAAAAAAAAATACCCCTTGCCTAAAAGTGACATGTTGGGCTTCATTCTGTTATTGGAGGCTTATTAAAAATCCTTCTGTGCTATTGCTTTTTTGGGTTTAGGTTGCAAGAGAGATGACGAGGGACTTTTCACAAGAGCATGTAGTGATAGGACAAGGGGGAATGGCTTCAAACTGAAAGAGAGTAGGTTTAGAATTGATATCAGGAAGAAATTCTTTACTGTGAGGGTGAAAAGGCATTGGAACAGGTTGCTCAGAGAAGCTGTGGATATCCCATGCCTGAAAGTGTGCGAAAATAGCTTGATGGGACTATGAGTAACCTCGTCTAATGGAAAGTGTCCCAGCCCATGGCAGAGGAGTTGGACTACAGACAATCTTTTAGACCCTTTCCAAGCCATTCCACTCTGTGAATCTATAATTAATAACTGAAAAAGAGGTTTAGGGTGATAATGCAAATGATCCCACCCTGGTGTCTGAGAGCTGATCAACAGTTTACCTGTACATGTGATTTCTACATTCAGTAAGTGGTCATATGCCTAGAGGCGTACAAGTGATCATTGTTTCTGTGAGTGTGTTACAGAGAGCTTACTGGATTTTTAATGCTATTTCACTGTTCTCCCCAGTATGGATTTCCTCACTGGAAGAAAAAAGATAGCTGTCTTATTGTCTATGAGTGCCAGAAGCTGCTTCTCCCTGACAGACAGGGATGATAGTGCTGGGTTTGAGCTGTAGAGCTTGAAGTGATTCTGTCCTGACAGTATGGGCATCCTATCCTCCCTACTCACTAGGGCAGTGCCCTACTGATGTTCTTGGGTTCAGACTTAAGAGTTTGCCTGTGTAGAGAAAAACTGAAGGAGAAATGGCAGTTGCCCAGAGAGTGTAACACTTGGACTCAGCTAACATGCCTGGGAACCCAAGGATGAATAATTTCAGGAACAATATGAGTACTTCAGAGCTAAACACACAGACATGAGCAGAGCGTGATGTGATGTCTGCACATGATCTTATCTCGATGCTCTTGGAAAGAACGGGGGATTTTTTTCAGTTGATGGGAATTTGATACCTAAGCCTTTTGAGTATTTGTTGGAAATCTTGTGAGGCTTATCTGTTTAGGCATGCAGTCGGCAAAAATTGGTTTTGTTTGGGAGGTTTTGGGGTGGGATTTTATCTGAATGTGGATGGGAGAGGGCTAGGTTCCAAGTTTCAAACAGATTTTTTTTTTAATGTTTTAACAGATTCACTCTACTTACTAGGAAATGTAAAGAAATGTATTTTAATGTACTTTAAATGAACAGCTACCTCTCTGAAGAATTCTGATGCCAATTATAAAAGAAGGCTATTTATATGGGGGGCACCCAAGACATGGAGAAATCATGTAGCATCACCATAGCACCTTTTCTTTTCTCATAATGGACAATGATTTATTTTGCCAGGGGGCAAAATATGTAATCTGTTTGCATAAGTCAAACAATGGAAATGGAATTAGATCCACTGGACATATAAAATCTCTTATATGTACTGTGTCAAATACTCCGTCCATATTCAAGTAGCAAAACCTAAGAGATTGGTACTACTTCTGTGACTACAGCAATACTAAACTTTTTGTATTATCTTTGTTTTTTCCCCCATTTTCTTCTGCTCCTCTCTTTCTTGTTCAAAGCATAGTACTGAAGTGTGTGTATGTCTTTTTCTACTGCGTAGAGAATGAGGAGATAGAGACCCTTGAGCCTCATCCAGCAAAAAACTTTTAGATCCTGAAATTGAAATAAGGAATTTGTTCTAGCCATCTCTGTAGCTTTTGAACAAGGCAAAAGGACTGAAAAGTGAATGGTTAAAGGCAAGCATCTCACTTTTTCTGTTGCGTTGGTTGCCCAGACACCAGACAAAACTGATGTATGCAAGACTGTTATGACAAGGCTCCAGTTTAAATTTTGTACGGTTTTTTTAGAGTATTCCTTGTGATGGACAGGACATTTTTCCTCGAAATTTAAATCTCCTGGCTAGATGGGTTCCATTTATCTTTAAATGCCATAAAACATATGCTGAGAATGTTATCAGTCATAGGAGATAATATTTTTAATTGAACTTAGTATTTTCAGGATGCTTGAGTATTCTGTGATACTCTCAAGTGCTAATGTTTGTGTAAAGACAACATATTGGCACATATGCAATGTACTCCATCCATCCTACCAACAGAGGATCCATCTGCCTGGTAACCCTTCCTGAAGGGGGCAGCTGAGCAGCATTTAAATTCAGATCTCATTTCTGCCTGAAAACAGACAAGTACAAGATGGTCATGTGCAGGGGTTTGAAAAACAAAAGCCCTCTTGGATCAGACCTGCCACCTTTGTGGAGATTTACCTCCTTGCAGAAAATAGTGAGCAGCAGCATGAACTCTTGTCTGCAGAATGGAAATATCAAGCTGATCAACATTTCCGCATTGCTCGCAAGATAATCCTTCATTTGAGCTGCTTATCTGAAATCTGCCTCATGAATCTGATGGGAGGATTTGCCCTAAGTAGTTAATTATGGTGCTGCTAAATTTCCTCCTCTCTACTTATTCCTTCACTTTAAGAAAAATCGTGCAGCTGTAAAGACTGTAAACTTCAATTAAAAACAAATGAAACATTATCTAGCTGAAAACTTATTAAGGCACCTGAAATTATCTTTTTACCTTTCATTCTGTTCCTACTTTCCCAGATGCTCACTGTAGGTGGATTTTTAGTTAGAGCTAATCTGGCTGTTCTGACAAAATTGTGGGGCTTGAGGGTTTTTTTTGGTTTGTTGGTTGGTTTTTAGTATGTGTGGAGGTTTTTTGTTTGCTTGGGTCTTTAGGTTGTTGTTGATCTTACTTAGAGCATTTAAATGGAGAATTCTTCTACGTCAGACTAAGCCCTGTCTGTTGTCCCGGCCTGAACCTGGCTGTGAAGGAATTGCAAAGACAGAATAAAGGCATTGCCAGATTAATTATTTCTAGGGCATGTGAGACTCTTACAATATTCTAGTCTAACTTATACTGCAGAGAGGAGCCATGGTTTTGGTTTTTAAAGTATTTCGTACCTAATTGAGATTTATGAGAAAGATTGAATATGTTTTGCAATTTAAGTGCCACTTCTGACCCCTGATGTGATGGTGATAAGGGTTTGCAAAGACATGTTAACATGGATGATGAAAAATTACCATGGTAATATGGGAAATTGTTGGGTCATTTCCCACACACAGAATATAGTTTGTCCATGAGGAAACATTTTGCTGGTTATTCAGATTTCTCACCCAACCTCTTTAGGAAGATCCTATTCAGATTCTGTTTGCACACAAACTTTCTTTTCTGTCTGGATGAGGCCAATATATTTTTCCCAATGAAGACACTGAATGGAACTGGATGTTCCCTGTGCAAGTGGGTCTGCCTTAGAGACTGGGACTTCTTATGCAGTTCAGCAAAACATGCATCTCGTGAGACACATGAGAAAAGTACTTGAATTCAAGTAATAAAAGGTGTTTTCTTATCAGAGAAGAGGTACCGGTAAGATTTAAGTTTTACTCAGAAAGTTATAAAAGTTCTCATTCTCCTTTTACTGAGTTGCTGAACAGAACAGCCCTGGATTTCATGTGGTGCTGCCTCAGCCTCTTGGGAAGCTGCTGGGCACAGCCTTTGTCCTGGAGAGCTCTCCTGCCCAGAGCTGGGTGTGTTGCTTTCTGCAACAACCCAGTCCCTAGAGAAAATGGAGCAAAATGCACTTAATTGTTCTTGCCATGAAAAATGACAATCTTAGAGGGAGAAATGGCTCCCATCCAACCCCTTTTATGAATTCCTAAAAGAAGCTAAATTTTCTCCCTGGAAGGTTTAAGATTTCGGGGATGTTGTCAAATTGCCTTTCATTAGCTTTCCATAGCTTAATTCTGGATGAATCCCAGAAGCTCCCACTAAATCCTCAGGAAGTTTTGTTCTCTAGTATTTCAAGAGCAGAGGCATAAGTAAGTGTTTTATGAAGACACTTGTTTAAGCATTTTTATGATTTTTTTTTCTCTTTATAGTCCCTTCACACATTGACCAGGACAGGTGTTGCTGTACTTTTTTCTCATGTTTTTGGCTGTTGAAAAATTTTCAGACCTTTTGGTATGTGGTCTATAAAAGCTTGCCAAAATGTGAACTTATTTGAACAAATAAATGTTTTATGATAATTACTCCAACCAGGCATGCTCCAGGACATGCTGAAATGTTGCAAGAGTTGTGCTTAAACCATGACCATAAGCTCTTTTTTTCTCCCACACGGATTTTAGTTTTTTTCTTGCACAGCATGCAGAGTAACTGTGTGTGGGTCCTGGTCATTTATATCATTATGTACACATGACCAAGTACTGAATTATAACAGATTTAGTATGAAACACAGCTTCAAATTTTGTTTTGCACTTAGTTTCTGCTGAGACCTGTGCTCAGAGGCTTTACCAGCCCTGAAGCACTAGGATTCTCCACGTGTGCCCAGTAGTTTGATGCCCAAAGCAACTCATCTGTTCATGGAAGCCTGTATAGGACTTGCCTGAAGATCCAGTTTTGGGTTTTTTAACTTCTTTAGGCCCTTGCTACACAGGGTTGTTTTTTATTGTTACATTTCATAGGAATTTTGTAACTTGAGCAACACAGCCTGCCAAAAGAATGTGAGGAAATAAAACGACTTTTCTCCTGCTTTCTTGTATTAAGAAGATATTTCCTAAGGCTATTTACTTAAATGCAGCTGCTGTCTGTGCCTGGAGATATTAGAAAAGATGGCATTATAGCTCAGAACAGCAGCTTACTCCGGTTTTGATTTCTTCTGTGTTTACTACCAGACTCATTAGGGCCCTTACACCACCGAGATTGAGTAGATTGTTAAAACCCAGGTGGTGGACGGCTTGTTTCCCTTTAACTGTTTTCATAGTTGGTGGCAGGAAAGTTTCTTGCCACTCCCTTATCTGAGGTTTATGTAATGAATTGATCATAGGCAGTGCTCCCTTTGAACTTGTTCCAGTTTGGCAGAGCTCGGCTGTTCCCGAGTCACTGTGACTCTCAGAGGAATTTTTCCTTACTTTAGATGTAGGTAGATGATTTATCCCTACCATGGGCATTTTGAAAAATGTCCCCAATGAGAAATCAGGCTCTTAACAGGATACTGAAATGGCACCATTGTACAGGCACACTCTGATTTAGAGTCTAAAAATACAGATCAGCTCTGACTCCAGGACACATGCTGAACTCTCTGCTTTGTGTGCTGTCCCTCACTGAAGGAGATACTCCAAGTGCATATTTTAGATACCTCTGCCTACTAGGGTCAGTTTGAATCTTCTTACACGAGTGTTCTAACACATGTTGTCATTTCTGCACTCTGTGTGTACGTATGCTTTCCCATGGTCACTGACATTTTTTCCCACAGACAAGATCTAAGTGTATCTCCGTTATCCTGGGAAATAACAAATTAAACCTTTCACCAAGAGGTAATGATACCAGATGTAATACTTCCTGACAGATAACTCTACTTTTCCTGAAAGCCTCTAGATAGTGAAGAGAGCAACCCAGGATTACACTGATAATAGCCAAAGACAGAAAATCGCAAGTTTTCTTAGTGGTTACAACCTCAGCTAAGCAAAAAGCAGAACATACCATAAAATATCAAGCAGCAAGTCCTCACAGCTGCTAGAGGATGCTGTACCCTACTGACAGTCTGGTAGGCTCACTTCACAGCTAACGGGTTTTATAATGACAGCAGTGAAACACTGGAGCAGGATGCCCAGAGAAGTGATAGGTGCCCCATCCCTGGAAACATTCAAGGCCAGGCTGGATGGGGCTCTGTGCAACCTGGTATAGTTAAAGTGTCCCTGCTTATTGCAGGTAGGTTGGATCAGACGACCTTTAAAAGTCACTTTCAACCCAAACTACTCTATGGTTCTATGAAAACACTCTAAAGCAACATAGCTTGATCAAACTGCAAAATCACCCCCACCCCAAAAAGCCTCCACCCAAAAGCTCTGTATGGTGTGTACAGTGAGGTGTATTTGTTCAAGCATCTCTCCCAAACTGTCACTGCAGGCCAGGCAGAATTGCCTGCTGACAAGCAGATAAATCCTCTTTTTCTTCCCTCCTTGAGTCTCTTTTGGAGTTTCTGATTCACTTCCTTATCCTCTAAGACACAGAGAAAACTCTGTGAAACTGTGACTATTGCTGCAGTCTCCCCGGCAAACAGGGGTGTTCTCTCCGCAGAATTTTCCTTTTTCTTCTCCACCAACAGGTGGAGCAGAGATGTCTCCCCTCTGCCACCCTCCACAGGAACCGTGCAGTAAAAAATAGTGTACTTGCTTGTTTGTCTCCCCAGAAATAATCCCAAATCTTGACGTTATTTCCCTAGCCTTTTTTGCCATTTCACTTTTACCACTTGTGCCTGTTCTCTTCCACTGGCAGAATGCAAATTTACCAGGTGCGACCAACTGTCAAGGTCTTTTTTTGCTCTCCTTTTAAATACTCACTGGCTGGAAAACAAACCTCAGGGCTCTTTTACTAAATAAATAAATAAAACCAATAAGAATTGCTTTCTCATTAAGGTATTTATTCCTATATTTTGTGTAGGAAACTCTCCTAAACCTGTGCTTTGCTCCTAAATTACTGAAAGTGTCCTTTCAAATTGCTAACAGAGCCAAATAGCATGTGGAAATGTTGCACAACATACACATAAGAATTAATGTTTAACAATAGAGTGCCACTGCTGAGAAGATATCTGTAAACTGTGTTTGTTTATATGAGAACCCTTGGCATATCTCTGGTGGTGAAGAGCAGATCTCAAAAAGTTTGCACCTGAGTGACTGACTTAGGGTTGTTCAACTCCTCTAGTGAAGGAAAAAAACAGCTTCCTGCAAAATGAGCACATGACCTCAGAAATTATCCCAGGGGACCTTTTGTTCACCGCTCCCCTATTTGCAATCTGTTTTTAAGAATTCTAAATGAGGCTGCTGCATTTTAGTTGTATTTTGTCTTGTGCAATTACCTTTAAACAAGCATAGATGTTCATCTGTGGCATTGAGGTTGAACTTCAGGAAAAGTAAAATTAGGTGTACACACATGAGCACATACTATGGCTATGTTTGCTGCATTCAGCTTGGGCTCCCTGACATAGGATTAACAACTCCAAAGTATTAATTGATGCAAACATCTCATTATTGTATTCCAAGACAAACAGGGATAGAAGGGTGTTGATACCTTAACAGGGCAAACAATTTTAAAAAAAATATATATGGAAAAACAGCCTTTTTTACCTCCATAGCTTGAATAAATAGCATTTTGCTTGCCTATATTTACCTGGACAAGTCATCAGCAGATCAGGGCTGATGGGCTGTGACCTCTAGAAGTTAATATGTTACATAGCAATAATATAAAACAGTGTTAAGGTAGCAAGTGCTGCAATTAGTGCCTGCTCTTGGGCATTTCAAGTCCACATATCTTGACTGCTGCCCTGTTTCACAGTACTTGAGGTATGTCACTGTACGGTCATCACAGCCTGAAGACATCCCTGCACCACCCTCCCACCCCATGCCAAACCAGAAAACCTATCTGCCTTAGCAAAAGCTTTCCCTGTCATCCGTGGAGTTTTTCCCTATTGTAGTCAGGATAGCTGTAACTTGGACGGGGGCATGGGGAGGCTGAAAGTGTGTCTGGGAGCAGCAGGGTTGTCCCTCTGGGCAAGCCACCTGCCCCACTCCATGCCACACAGAGAAAAATAAAGCTGCTCTGTGTGTGAAGGGGTGGGAAGAGGGGAAAAAAGAGGGAATAGCTTTGCTGGGGACAGACAGGCAGGCGAGATTCCTCCTTTCATAATCCGTGCCAATTTAGATTAGCTTGAAGTGACTATGAAACTGCAGTCTAAATTAAGTTTCATCCCATGTACCCAGCATTATTCATAATTGCTCAGAGACAAGGAGTCTGTTGAGTCTGGGATGGTATTCAGTTATTTTAATACACTGTCCTTTTTTCTTGCTAGAATCTCTTTGTTTGCTTCATTTTCAAACTAATGAGATAGACTACACTGCCTTAGTATATCCTCAGACTTCATATCCTCCATCCTCCATACCAGTAGTAGCAGGGATCCTCAGGAAAAAGAAAAATTTAGTCCTTTCATTGAAACACTGCTGCTGTTGTTCCAAAGCAACCCTCCTGCCAGGATGTGACTGGCAGCAAAAAGGTCTGGGTTCAAATTGAAGGGAGTTGCTCCAAATGTGGTGACTTGAGGCCACACCTGAACAACTGGAAAAATTATACTGAACTCCAGTATTTCAAAAGCAGAGGCATAAGTAAGAGGAAAACACGAATTGAACAGTTCAAAAAGATTTTGTTGGGTTTTTTTTTTTTGTAAGAGAGAACAAAAATCTGACCAGGTAGATAAACAGTGATAGTAACTGACCGTTACAGTTATTCTTTAACTATAATAGTTCATAGTCTTTTTTCTCTAAGGAAGTAATTTCCAGGGTAGACCTTTTCCCATCATCTGCAGTAAGTGAAAGCTAAGATTTGCTGGGTGATAAACTCTTGTGAGAAGCAATGCTCTGGTAGCTGCTTGGCTCCCTCATGGTTGTGCCTCTGGCTGCTCCATCTTCACTCATGGGCCTTGGCAACTCTGCCGAGAGCCCTTTGCTCTCGGCCGGCTGCTCCCATCGTGGCACAGCCACCTGGTATGACTCCTGCGGCTGCTGGACTGGTGCCTTTTGGGACTGCCTAAAAACAGAGGCCAGACAAAATTAATGGAATAAAAAGCAGTTATATCTCTTGAAGGGCCTTCAGGTACATTTAGGGCAGATGAAGTGCACTCAGGGGCTACACCAAAAATGGATGATGGGTCACGGGTCTTCATACTTTATAAGGTTGGTGCATTTGCCTATTGGGGGCTAATCTTCCAATTATAGCTTCAGGTAATGAATTCATTTACCCCAGGCTTGCTCCCCTCCAGCTCACTTTTGTTTACATTTCTTGGGGCTTGAGACCGTAAGGTGTCCTTGATTCCCAGGCCCAGAGAGGAATTGTTGTGTCTGACCAAAATGGGAAAGCAGTTGCTAACACTCTATATGGAGTTCAGAGTTCTACACGAAAGAATTTCAGGATTACAAATATATGAAAATATAAAAGCTAAAATCCTAAGCCATCAGATTTCCAGTGATTTAATGCTTAAAACTACTCACAGCTAGCTGGCTGAACTGAACCGAATGAGGAGCTGGCCATGGATCTTCAAGGAGGCAGGGAAATGTTTTTCTCCCTCTTATGCATATACAGTCTGCAGCACAAAATCTTGTGAACCCCCTGCCCAAGCTGTCTAAGCATGACCACTAACCTTCCACTGAAAGCACAATCTTAGCTGTTGCCTTAGGCTGGGACAGCCATTTGCCCAGATACATTTTACAAAGCTTCAAATAAATTTGAAAAATATAAATATCGTTGTTATAGCCGCAAACTTTTCCCTAGTTTTTAAACTCCGTCTCTCAGCAATGCCTCTCAAGCATAGTAACACAATGTACAAAAGAAATATTTAGAGCACATGTGTTGGGGTGTTCTGTCTTCCTCTCCTTCACCCCTCTGGAGGGAAAAAGAATCTCCTCTGGTGGGGTCCAGAGGTCTAGGGGAAAAGTTGTTCTTAAACTTTTGGGGCAAGCCATCAGATTCAGGACTCAAAGGGACTAAGTTAAAGGCCATTCTGCTGCTGCCTAAGTGTCTTTCCTTTTTTTTTTTTTTTTTTTTTAAAAAAAAACATAGAATACCTGGGAATACAAGAGACAAAAATACAAGTCCTTCACAAGTGGCTGAAATCATTGTCCCACTGATGGTGGGTTCAACCCGATCTCTTCAGCTCCCCAGAGCAGCCATGAGCTCAGAAACTCAAAATCTTTTGTCTTATTTTTGTACCTCTTTCTCATCAAAACTGTAAGCTCTGATAAAAAATCTACCCAGGGTGTCCTTTCAGCTTTGTGCTGCAGCTTAGCTTTTATGATGATGTTAGCACGATCTTTCATCATCCACCTCCTCAGAGCATCCCCTTCATGCCCACACATTTCACTTCCATTTTAAGAAAAAAGTGAAAGGTGTTTGGCTTTGCTTAGAGCATAGACGGATTACAAAAGCAGATATCATGATTAAAATAGAGCCAGCCTGTTGTCTTTTCCAGGAGGTAGTAACACCCTATTTCACCACCTTAGGAAAGGAGTTGACCCCTCCTCCCACAGATGCATATTGAGACTATCAGCCTCAAGTCCCCAGGGAGCAGTGACAGAGGACTCCCAGTGGAGAGATGCAGGATACAGACATTTAAAAGCCTGATTTTGCAATAAAACCTTGGGGAATTTTTGTTGGTTTGTTTTGGGTTTGTTTTCCTGCTGATTGCTCTCTTCCCTTCTTAATCATTAGTTTTTTCCAAGTCTTAATCCAATAACTGAAATGTTATTAAGACTTTCATTGGTCATTTTCTTGTAACAGATTGTCACAAGACTGTTGAAGAAATCATGGTCATTAAAATTCCTTCCCTGAGCTTTCCACAGTGTGTTTTCTGATCATACTGTTGGACCACTGTGGAACCACTGATTTAATTTTAAGCTTCTACAGTAGAAATTAAACTAGGGATGAGTTCCTATCTATTCTGTTGGCTTAGCTGCTGGATTCTGTTTCCCTTCAAAAAAACTCCATTTAGGAACAAGGATTCTGAATCCTGGAGTTTCATTATCAGTTGACCCCAAACATCCTTTGCCAGTTACAAATCCTATATTCTCACTTGAGTCCACTAACACAGATACCTGAATCCTCACTTGGGCACTCAAGAATCAAAGAGCAGTTTGGGTTGGGAAAGATCATCTATAGTCCAATCCCCACAGCATTGGCTGGCAAAGACGTCTTTAACTAAACCAGGTTACTCTTCCCTATCCAATCCAACCTTGAACATTCCCAGTGATGAGGAATCCACTATTTCTCTGGGCAACCTGTTCCAGCCTCCCACCACTCTCACTGTAAAGAATTTCTTCCTTTTGTCTGACCTCAATCTACTCACTTGTAGTTAAAACTGTTACCCCTTTCTTTTAGCACTACATGGCCCCAGTAAAAAGTCTGTCCACATCTTTCTTATATGCCCCCTTTAAGTATTGAAAGACTGCAGGAACTTTCACTTCTCCAGGCTGAACAACACAAATTCTCTCAGCCTTTCTTCATAAGGAAGGTGTTGCAGCCCTCTGATGATTTTTTGTGGCTCTCCCCTGGACCCACTCCAACAGTTCCATGGCTTTCTTGTGGTGAGGGCCCCGGAGTTGGATGCCATTCTTCAGGTGGGATCTCAGAAGAAGCCACAGGCATCTGGAGCTTCCAAGTAAGTCAGTATGCAGAAATAAAACCCCAAAACATAAAACACTACCACAAAGAAAACAAAACTCTAGAATCATACAATCTTATATGTATGGATAAATATATGTATTTTACACTCTATGTTACATCCATCTGAAAATTCCAGGTTTAGCCATTCTTAGTGCTCATCTATCAGAAAGGAACGAGGAACTCATAAACCAGTAAGGTAACAAATGTAATTATCAGGATCTGGATTAGACAGCAGTTTGGAAATGCAATTGTAATGTATAAATGAACTATATTTTGTAATTTTATAGGCAATCACTTTAAAATTGAAAACAGGGCAGCAAAGTACTGTGGATTTTCAGTGTCACTCTTGCCCACATCATTCTTTTCCAAAGGGTTGAAAATGCCACTCCTCAAGTTGCATAAATATTCTCCAATGTTATGACATTGAAATCTCCAAGAGGAGGAAGGTTATACCAGCAGTGGGATGACTGTGCAGGGGAGCTGTACCTGTTGTTTAAGATGTGCTGTGAGCTTGGCAATAGTTCAGCTGGGATTGGGCAACCTGACAGAGGTGCTTTCAGTAGCCAAGAGCCAAGGCTGTGGTGGAGGAGGGCACGGAAGATTTCTGTCTGTGGCGTGCCCAAGTGTCTGCAGGTGGGAGCCCACTCTGTTCCCACACCGGGATAGGACACAAGAGTATCTCCTGCATGTGCAGGGACAAGAACAAGCAGGGGTTGCTCACACCAAGCACCTTGAGAAACCTTCATGTAAGCAATGAGAGGCTGCAGAGGTTGCTGCAAGGCTCGCAGCTGGTTACTCTTCTGTGCACACACTGTCTCACTTAAGCAGACACTTCCTTCAAATTCAAGAAGTGTTTGGACAATTCTCTCAGACACATGATGTGATTCTGCATGTCCAGTGCAGAGCCAGGAGTTTGACATGATGGTCCTTGTGGGTCCCTTCCAACTCAGCATATTCTATGACTCTATGAACCCCTGGGGTGATATGGCACATCAAATGCAAAGTACACATGAACAATTAAAATGTCAGTCTCTCACTTTCAGTTTTCCCATGTAAGCTGTAGACAGGTTTCAATATACATTATCAGTGAAAGTTCGCAAAGATTTCCATGTGTGTTTTGGTTCAATACTGATCAATAAAGTTAATGTGCCTTTTGTGACAGACTTAAAACACAGGCCAGTGCTGTGAAAGCACCTCCATAGTTATTGCAGTGTTAGCCTAATGCATTTTAAGACTATTTAAACCTCCATTTGTCACTTTCTAGTAAAAGAAAAAATTGCATGCAAATCTGTGGGTTCCTTTAATATTACATCATATTATGAACAAGTATAAAACAAATCTATTCCTTCAAATTTGTATGGACCCATGCCTATTTACCAAAGAGTTTGTGGTCTTTATCCTAGACCCTTCGTGGCCACTAATGCTTTTCTGTGATAGATGGAGAAAAGATGTGTCTCTGTGGGATTATTGTTTTCCTCCCTTGTCATCCATCTCTGCTGAGAGAGTAGAAGGTGGAGAAAAGGTGGGGCTCTGGCTCGCTGCCCATTCTGCTGGAGAGGTAAACTGTGCCAAAAGGCTGGGCAGCAAGCAAGTGCTGATCAGACACCAGCTGCTGCCAGCACAGCTCTTGCCATAGGGCAGAGGAGGAACCAAGCACAGATCTTGTCATCACAGTTTGTTTTCTGGGCGGTTCCTGAAGCCACACAGTAGTGCACCACCCTGTGTAGCAAATTCACAGGAAGTCTTGAAATTTTTCTAGTCTGAAACTGTGAACAGCAAGAAAGTATTCTCTGTATTTATAAGTTAGAGGTGCTCCATATTTATTTTTCCTAAGGACAGCTAACTTTTGTATTCTTAATGCCTTGAACCTGAGGTAATTCTCATGCTGTACATTTTCTGGATACCTGCAGATGACTCACTTGAAGAAATGGAGTGTTGTTTCATTTTAATTATGTAATAACTTTACCACTTCTCTAGACTGAGATTGCAGTGTGAGGAGAGCTGGCAAGCCAGGAGAAGACAGAGAAATAAAAAGGTTCCAAAGGTTCATCAACCACACCATGTCAGATACAGGGTGTTTAAAGGATGTTTAAAGAATGTGGCGGACTTTTTACCTTCATGTTGTCTTTTAGGGGACAGTAAACAACAGACTCCTGGGAAAATTCACATAGCACCAGTACAAGTGACCAGAGGTAGGATTAAGACATGATTAACTTCACATAAAAAAGAAAGAGGGAAAAAAATGAGAGAAGAAAAGTTGTGTAGGACAGTCATTACTGCCTGTGTTTGCAAATGATATGAAAGGTTTGGTAAATGCAGTTGGATTGAGTAAAAACCTCTCAATATCAGTCAGCTTTGGATCATTACAGTGGTGTTGTCCAGATAATCCATACTTCCTCCACCCCTCTTTGATTCTCCAATCTCTTCCTTGATAATTCAAGGTCAGTTTTTCTGGTTTCTAATTCTGCATATTGCTCACAGGAGCAGGGTGAGGAAGGTGACCGCAACCCTTTCTAAAAAGAGAAGCTCTACCCTGTCTTGTCGCTACGTGACCACATCAGTTCAGTGATACTGTGGTGAAACAACTGTGTACTTCATCTCAGACCAAGATCTCCTGGATTTGTACCACCAGACACCTTTGGAAGACACCCCTTCCTCTTCTTTAGCCATACCTAGCTAACCTAAATCTTCTGGAAAAAGAAATAAGCAGCAGGATTGGCCTCAAGGTATGTTAGCAAAAAGAAAAGTATTATTGTTTTGTGACTTATTGATATTAAGGTGTAAAGTTTATGAAATCTACAATGGGAGCATTAAGAAGCTTTTGCTGGCCTCAGAGGGTCAGGTGATGGCAAAGTCACCCTTCGCACCACTGATCATATCATGACACAACGACTAGAAAAATTTCATGGTACATGATTTCAATCTAAATATGCTCACAGAGAATTTCTCAAGGTAAGTAGGTAAGTTGTTCTCTCATTTGCCCCCTCGTACTTGTAACTTAAGTCTGAATTACATATAAGGCTTTATATATGTCAGACTTCATCTGCCTTCTTCAGATGCTTTCCTGACAATAGCATCTGTTAAGGCTCATTCTTTCAGGGCTATGAGTCTCATATTAATACAATTTAGTGATTTCAGCAGGTTCATGAGGTCTGTATTCGGGGTAGGAATGAGGAAAAGGTAGGCTTTTGGGACTGCATGTACTAATCTAACAGCATGCAGCTATTCAAGTTCTGTTCAATTTATAGAGAATTGTAGAGATTATATGATATGTCAAAGGGTCTTTTTTTCCTAAAGAATTAACGAATATGGTGATGTGATTAATATCGGTGAGCTTTCTTTTATCTATCTATGTGTGCCTTGAGCTGTTGAACTAAGGCAATCACAAATTAGGTAACTCAATAGAAACAGCAGCAGCAGCAAGCCTGCTACTTTTGTATCTTTGCATAAGTACGTATGTATTTGTCTTTATCTGTAGTGTATTAAATAGTTTTGACTTAAACACAGAACCAAAACTTGGTTTCATTTATGTTGCTATCAATCAGGATTAACTGAAAGGTGCATCAGAGGATGCAAGGGTGAAATGAGAATTACATATGTAACTATAAAATTCTAAAAAATCTATGTAGTAATTTATCCATTCTGAAATGAAAATGAAACCTGAAGATACCACTACCTCCTAACCATGGAAAATTTCTAAATTTCAGTAAATTACTGTTCTGAAAAAAAAAACTTCAATGTAGTGGAAGTTTAACCCAGTCTTTGAGCTAAAAGATAGTTGTGGACAATGTTAATAAAGTTTCTCCCATACAGTGTTAAATATTTACATAGAGGACTGTGAGCGTATACAATTCTTCTGATTATAGCATGGCTATTTTTTTTAATACCAAAACAGAAATGGCCTTCTTGAACTAGAAACCCTGGTAATGAGTATTCACTACAGACATGGCTCATGAGAATTGTTTTCTAAGCGCATTTGGGACTAACTTTCTCCGAGAATGACTCCAGGAGTTAGTAGCTGAAGCCCCACCTGACAGTCAGTGTTGCAAAGGCAGCAGGTGCTCCTCACTGCCATCACTCCGAGCTCCAGCCGTGCTGCTGGCTGGAGAGCTGGGTGTGATGCGTAGGAGGGGTGCGGGCTGGTTGCAGTGGTAAACATGTGATGTTGTGTACGCAGTGTGCTTCACAAGAAACACTGGGAATGTGCCACATCCACAGCTTACAGAGAGGAGCTTTCTGTTTTATCGTGTCAGTAGACCATGCAAGGAGTGTCCCTTCTGAGGTCTTCTTGTCAGCCCTGCCCAACTCTACAAAAGCTTGGCCTGTCTGTACCCCGCTAACTGGAAAAGCATCAATCAAGTGATGTGCTACAACTTCACGCCACTTCTAAATGAACTGTTTCAGATTCATGGAAAGTTATTTACACAGAAGGCTCATTAAGTTTCTTTTTCTGATAGCTCTGCTGGGCTGGGTGGCCCAAGACCTTTACTTCTGTTTCACAAAAATTCTGAAAGAGAGGGTAATTCTAAGAGTACAAATTACTTGCATTACAGGAAGGGGTAAGGATAAAGTGAATGTTAGTGGCACGAGCATCTGTGAGGCAGTGAGTTGCATCTCTGAAATGCTACTTTCACAACCTCAGACTCTCTTTAGGATGGCAAACAAAGATCAAAAACCTCCCAGAGAGGAATGGCTGTAGCTGGGTCACTCTGACCAGCAGGCTAAGCAGGATTACCCAGCTCAGTACAGTGAAGATAATTTTATATAAATTAGCTAGTGTTTTGGTTCAAATTTGTTTTGTTAGGTAGCCAAGATTTCTCAAAGGTTTTTTTCAGTCATATAATATGACATGGTCTTGAAAATTGATTTTAGATTTTCTCAGGATAGTACTATTGCCTTCTCTAACACTGTTCGGAGAAGTATGTTCTCACTGTTCAGATGAGTATGAGTCATGCAACTATTAATTCTGGGAAGCATCTTATATTATCATGTTGCCTAGGAAGGTTTTCACCATAGCTCGGCCCAAGAACATGAGCTTTGGCCCACTGGGTCTGTCCCAGTAAACATACTTTCATTAATGTCAGTTCAATTGTAGACTGGGCCTTGGGTTTCAAATCTTGAAAAGAAGTTCATATAAGAGGAATAGTAGAAAAGAGAGAAATCTGAAGGCTACTTGCCCAAAACATATAGAAAAAAATGGTAGGGAAAACAAATGTCAGGGAAAAAAAGAAAGCATGGAAGAATAAGCATGTAATCAATACCCGATCTTTAAAACAAAATCCCCAAAGTTCTACAGTTCTTACACTCAAGACTGTGTCAGTGTACTGTAGAGATCAGCTTCAGTCTGGCTTAGGTGGTTGTCTGCTGTGTCCTCTTTTAGCCACATTTAAAATAACCCAGTTTTAATGTCCTGATGGCTGTGCTGTTCACAGAAATTCCTCTTGCTCTATTCACATCGTGGGTTTAAACCATTTCCCCATCTCTTTTAATGTACATCATGTTCCCCGCCCTGCACACGTGCTCCTAAATACTCTCCTAGGCAAAAGGACCCTCCCTTTCCAGAGTATTTTTACATGGCATGATGGTGCTCGATGTGCCCTGTGGCTCCTGATTGTCGGCGCTGGGCCAGGACTGCATCACACACTGTGTCATCTGCAGTGCTGCTCCATCCCTCTTTCCCCCACCTGCCAGATCACACCACAGTTTTAAGGCAGGAGTGAACAGTCAATCAGGGGTTTCTTCAGCAGCCTTTTCCATGCGGGGTTGGGCAAGAGTCTCTAGTTTTCTTCACCACACTCACGATACTTTTTTCTAGGTCTTAAGGCCAAAAACCCACTAAACTCTTCACTAACTTCAGTAAGTTTGGGGACATCAAAGGAGTAAAATCTCTGAAGGGATCTGTCTTTTGAAACAGAATGGGTTCAGAGATAGCAAGACAAAGGAAAAGTTTCAGTATTTCTACATACACAGAAGACAATTACCCGATAATTCAGAAACAGCATGAACTGTCTCAGCAAAAGCTACATAAACCTGTATCTGTATCTATATCCACGTGCTCTTTCAGATGGCTTGTCATGTTTTCATATGATTAGTATCTTTTTTGGTTCTTTCTTTGTGATCTTCAATTGATATCACAGACGTTTTACACGTAAGTCTCCAAAACAATGACGAATACCAAAACTGCTGTTCCAAAACCCCCAGGTTGTCCAGGGCAGGAACAGTCTTTGCTCTCTTGCAGATGCCATGCAAGTGCAATTTGGCACTGAGTCTCAAAGGAGGCTTCTGGGCACCACACAAGACAAGTAAGAAAAACAAAAGATGAAGCAGAAACTTGTTGGCAATTTGCTATGTGACTAAGGGCAGATCCAAGCACCATTGTTCCTTGTTCCCCCTTGAGCGTGCCACACATCAAGCCATGGTGCCTTTCTGAAGCAAATTCAGCCTCTTCAGTGGTATTGGATAATGTATTAGGGTGTTATGGACCAGCAATGACACAATATTTGTTCAAAACTAGTAAATGTTTTTATTTGTTATTTTGACTCATTCCTCTAAAATCCTTATCATTTGCTCTCAGCTATTTCAGGTTCCTAACAAAAAGAATAGGACATGTAGGGCCAACTCCCAAAACAAATTTCTGAAGAATGGGTGCTCTGGGACTTAAGCAAAGGGCTAGCA
Source organism: Callaeas wilsoni (assembly GCA_013398955.1). NCBI lineage: Eukaryota > Metazoa > Chordata > Aves > Passeriformes > Callaeidae > Callaeas > Callaeas wilsoni. The sequence continues at coordinate 83,985 of VWPU01006004.1, forward strand.
AGCCCTGAAAATCTAATTTCCTGTCTCTTTTTTCCCTTTCACTATGGATAGTAACATAAAAGAGTTTTGTGAGCTTGAGGCTACACAACTTCAATTGCTATAATTACATAACCAGGAATTTTACAATTGTACAGTAAGTCAGCTGTCTTACAGGGACTAATGCTTAAATTGCAACTTCTAGATTGCTTAAAATGGGAAAAAGACTTATGTGGTTAAAAACATTTGCTATTAACTGAACCTAACCACAATAGCTAACTTCTATTCACAATTTTTTCCTTCTATAAATTTGGGATTGTTATTTTTGCTCTGGGTTTTAGGCTCAAATCTGGTTTCTGATTCTAGGATGGTCCTCAAACAGCTAAATCATAAAAAGAGATTATGTGTTAGGCTAGAGAAAAGGCTTGTTTAACTGGTGCATGTTAGCTAATGCTGAGCTAACTTTAAGCTCTTTTTGCTATATAAACAAATTCTTTGGTATTAGACTTGTCTTACTAGATTCCTTACGTGTTCAGTTACGCTTATACTCCAAACTCAAATTCCTGAAATATTGCAGGCCAGTTTTAGCAGAAGAAAAATGTAGACTTAAATGGTTGATTCAGTAACACTACTAGCAGTGAAGGTGAAGAAAAATAGGAATAAGGTTTTGAAAACTGTACAAAGGCATAAATGTGAAATTGCACTAGTGGATAATTGATTTTTATTTTTTATTTGTAAAGGCCTAAACTATTTTACAGGAAAGATTTTGTCATCCAAATGACTTGATTTGCTTAGGAAATATATTGAAGAGGCCTACTGAAACAGAGATGAAGCTCTACAGACAGGAAAGGGTTAAAGCAGCCCTGGGAGCACTGAACATGCCAATCTCACAGACATTTTATGACATTGGCAAATACTCATATAGCCCCTCTCCAAACTAATGCCCTTTGCCGAAACAAAGGAGCATAGCACCCCAATTGTGGGGATTACAATGCACACTAGAAATAGCCCCTTTGCCCTTTTTAAGAGGGACACACAGTGCCAAGCAGCCTAGAGAAAAACAGATTCCCATGTAATATCACACATTGCACTCCTCACATTTCGCTCAGCTTTTCCATCAGATATATGTGAATAAAGAATGGGGGACATGGCCACTGGGCCCCACTGGTGCTCTGGAGATGCAAGATCATAAATTTGGAAATTAATAGGCTTTCACTCTTTTGATGTGCTATACAAAAAGAAGGAAACATAATAAGCAAATATCAGTTTGATGTTTTTGTACTTTACACCTCTGCTCAGTATATAAGGGTAAAGTAGAAGTTACAGCTGAGGCATGGGAAGTTCTTTTGGTGTAGTTGCTAATGATGCAGATGGGGAAAGGTTTGCGTGTTTCTGCAGAGGTTTTTGTGCCTGTGCAGCTTTAGCAACTGTTCTAGAACAGGGAAGAGTACATTAAGATTTAGGAATAAAAAGGGGAGATGAAAAATCACTGAACAAATGATGAACAGAGCTATGAAATCAAGTTCCCGTAATTTAATAGATGACCATTCATTCCTGGAGCTATGGAAACTGACAGCGTGCAGTGACTGAACCAATTCACTTGCAAAATAAAGTATGTAGCCTAGCCTATTTATTTTCATAAAGGCACAAATTAAGATCATGCATGTGGCTCATTATCGCAGCATGTGGCTCAGATGACCGGGGTAATTACTGAACTGTGGTGACTCAGTCAACTTCTACCCACGGTAACAGGGAAATTAGAGATCAATGTTTTGCTTCTGCAAATTCATATTTTTGTTTCTCTAAATACAGCTAGGACAGGCAGCTGCCTCCCATAGGTCATCTGCACATGTGGGGTTGGAGAGAAGGGACCAGAAGCCAGCATTCTTAAATCTCTGCTGAGGAGATGGGAATTAAGGGGAGACTTCAGTTGTCAAAGTGAGAGAAGATAAAGTTAAGGATGACTATAGCACAAGAAGCGTTCTGTTATACACTGGGGTAAATACTTAGAAACTGGTATTTTGATAATAATGCAAAAGCCTTGGTAGACAAAGGTAGGCATCTATAGTGATCTTCCACTCATGTAGTACAGAAAAGACGAACACGTCTTTCACTCTTCTGTTACTTGCAAATTAATCCAATGTCTGAATGTTTCAAAGCATTTTCAATCTGCCTGGGATGGGGTTTTCTCGCATATGGCAATGCCATCAGCCACATGCAGCCTCTGACCCAGATTTGCCAAGTCTTGCTTGCTGAGGAAGAAACTCTCACTTTTGGAGCCAGAGAATCTGCTTGCATGTACTCTGTGTGATTACTCAGCTAGGCAAGACGCTTTCTGACAGGCAGAATATGCAGAAATACAACCTCAAGGCTGAAGGGTTGGAAGGTTTTGGGGAAAGGAGTGACCATTAAGCAAAACCTGTGTGACTATCACCAAGGCAGCCAGGTGAAAAGCCAAGTACGGCAGCAGCTCAGTTCCTCACTCGAGTTTCTTACTGTAACTTCACTCAGCCTGCTTGCTCCTGTCTCTCGGTCCCCGTGTTGCCTGCTGGCCTGACATTTCTGCTGTCTCTGACATCCTCCCACTGTGGCCAGGAAAGCAAGGTGACTCAAATGGAGAGGAGCAGAGAAACTCCTGAAATACCTGGAGAAGCCATGCTGCACAACGCCAGGCGCGCTGGGCTGCGGACACACACAGCAGTAGCGCCAGCCAGACTCCCCCGCCTCCAGCCTGGTTCTGCTTTCGCACACAGGTGCAGCAGTGGATATTCTGGGGAAAAGGCATGAGGGGGCATACTCCTGAAACAACACACACAGATTTTAACGAGATGCCCACGTTTCCACGAAGACTGTGCCACTGTGCGCCCCGCACCGCCCGCAGAGTGGGGCTGCCTTCCCCGTGCGGGGCTCGTTCCGCTGGAGGAAAACCCCGGTAGAAGCCTGTCTTGCCGTGCCACGGCCCTCCAGCCCCTCTCCCTGACCAAAGCCGCTGGCAATTTTAAAAGTTGTTTGTGCCGCCTCCAAGAGAAGAAAAAATAGCTGTATGAAGAGAGGTGACGAGAAACAGGCCGTAGGTGGCAGAGCCAGGGCTCGGCAGGGCGTGAGGCTGAGAAAAAGCCTCCGCTCCGTGCGGGGCTCAGTCTCGGCCACAGTTGCCTGACAAGCACTGGGTTCGCCAAGTTCGTGGCAAAAGAGAGGGAGGAGGGTCCTGGGAGCTGCCGCTGCCGGGAGGGTTTGTCGCTTCTCTCCCCCGCATGTTACCCCATCCCCTCCTCTCCCACGCCGTGGCGTGGGCGGCCGCCTTGGCAGTGCCCGCGGGGGCAGCCGCCGTGTTTGCGTTTGTGCCGGGCAGTCACATGGAAACCTGCTCGCAGCGCCCCCGCACTCCCGCACTGCCCGGGCAGCGGCCAGCCGAGCCCCGCCGCGCCGGGAGCTCCGCCGCCTGACTCCCGCCCCGCCGTGCCCGGCTGCGGTCCGACCGGGCAGCCCGGGTGTCAGGGCCCGCGGCGCGGCGTGGCTTGGCTTCCCTGCCGGCCGGGTAAGGCGGACGGAGGCCGCTTCGGCAGCGCATCCCCGCCCGCGGCCGGGCTGGGCAGCTGTGGGCGGCGGCGGCCCGGGCAGTGCCGCCCGGCGGCGGGGCGGAGAGCGGGGGAGGTGGAGGCGAGGGAGGGGGCGAGGGCGGCTCTCACTCCTGTACTCTCCTCTCTTCCCTCCCTCTCGGTACCCCCGCCTCCGACCTTCGCCGTTGCCGGGATCGCGTCTTGCACCGGCCCGTCCTCTGAGAAGTGGCGAGGGGCGCCCGGCCATGGAGACCCTCGCGCGCCCCGGGGCCAGCAAGCCCCCCACCGGGTAAGCTCCCGCCGGGACCCGGGCCGGACCGGCCGCCGCTCCTCTCCATGGGCGGGAGTGGCTCCGGACGGCGACAGCGGCCGTGCTGGCCGGCGGGCCGCGGTGCCTTCCCTCCGTCCCGCCGGTCTCGCTTCCCTCTGGGGCGCCGGGCTCGAAGCGGCGCGCAGGTGTCGGCGCCCGGCCCGCTCGGAGCACGGCCCGGGGACGGAGAGGGCACGGCGGGGAGCAGGGGGCGGCAGGGCGGTGAGCTCGGGTGCAGAAAGGTCAGGAGCGGGAGAAAGTGCCTGTTTCGCCTTTGCCCTGCGGGAGGGGCTCCCCGGCCCGGCTGCCGGCGCTGCCCCTCCGGCTGCGAGAGTGGAGAACCGGTTCGGTTCGGAGCTTGTTCTCTTCAGGCGGTGGTTCCGAGCGGCCCTGCTGGACGAAGGGCAGCCGCTGCTTGCAGCTCCCAACCCGGGCCACCGGGGCGGGAAGGGACTCTGGCGGGGAGGGAGCCGGGGCTCGTCCGGCGGACGATCCGGGGAGCCCCTGCGGCCGCAGAGGTTCTCGCCCATACACCCATCTGCCCGAGCGCCAGGAGGCAGCTGCCAAAAGACTTTAAAAGGTTTATTCAGCCGTTCCAGCCGTGGGTCTCAGCCCCACCGCACGGCCGCGGCAGAGGAAGGAAGAGCGCTGCCAACCGCGAATTAAAAGTGCCCAAAATTGTCCGAGGTTTGTTGGAGACCGCGGTGACTACTCCCAGTACCTCCTGCCTTTGGTGACAGGCACCGCTCTCGCAGCACTATTGCTAAGTAGCGGTCAGCCCGAGTGCAAACCGCGGGAGGGTTTGGGTTTTTTCGAGAGAGCAGACAAGTAGAAGATATGCCAGCAGTGGAATTTATTAGTCCGTTAATTAAACGACTTGAGCAGCAGCACGATGAGGTCCTAAGCGATCTCTTTTGTCAGAGCAAAAGCTGGGCAAGTTTTAAGAGCTGTGCTGTCTGCCCGCTGCAATTTACTGCTCTACTTCACACTGTCTGCACAGACTGAAAGAGACTGTGATTGCTTCAGCAGCTTTTTTATTTTTAGTCCTAATGTTTATATCATAAATTTATTTTCAACAAAGTAGGAAACAGCTCTAAAGTACGTGCTAGTGGGCTACAGTACTTCAGTTTCGTTTCCTTAGTTTGTGTTTGATAGGGAACCTTGTACCGTACACAGAAAGTAGTGCAGGGAGCAGTGAGTGAAGAAAAGATGCCATTGCTAGTGCTGTGGTAATGAAACAGTGTGTGCCATGTTTCTTTGACTTGCAGACTCTGACATAGCTTGCTGCTCTTTTTGTAAATAAAATGCTTAATTCCAGCTGAAATTGAGCCTGTTTGATCGTGACCTTTTAGGTTAACCTTCCAGGAAAAGTGGCAGATGTAAGGTGCCTCCCCTCTCTGTATTTAGTTGATGTAACAGTATAGCTGCTTTCTAAAATCCCGATGAAGAGATCTATGGTGCCAATTTACATGTGTGCTTTGAAGAGTAATTCAGATGCAGTGCTGACTAAAAATTTGTCTCAATTGCTAGGTATCCAAAGATTCATTAAAAAATTTTAATTTGCAATGGTAATGCATGTCATTGGTGCATCTCAGAGAAGACCACTGGGGCCTGGGGGCATTTCTGAATAAAACTCCTGAATCCTTTGTAACCAGTTTCATCTCTAAACGTGTCCACAACCAGACTCAGATACCACGTACATGAACAGAAGTTACAGTAACTGCATTAACTTCAGTCATATTGCTCCTGACATGGCTCAAGGAGATGAATCCAATCATAGGGTGCAGATGCACTTGTGATATTGTATAACAGAGTGTGTGGGTGCTAATCTGCTCATGGAGGAGCTAATGGCAACACTGTTGTGTGCACCAAGGGGTGACTGCCTGTTTTATCTGAGCTCATTGCAGCTTTGAATTACTTCGCCTTTTCTTGCAAGTCAGACCTTCCCAATCGTGATGTGTCTGTGCTGTTAGCAGGGGACTTCACTGAACGGTTCATAATTCCCTGAGTTGCTGTCATCCATGTTGGACACCGCTGGATGTTTGATCCCTAATCAGGTTTTACTCACTCAATGATGCAATCTGCTAGGGTCAGGAAAGTGCAGCAAGAGCACAGCTTTGTCTGTCCTTTTTGGTTTCCCTATGAATCCAGACGTGAACTGCATCTGTGGAGCATGCCTGGGGACCTCTGGCTGTTAAGGCCGTTGTGACAGAAATGTCTTCCTTTCATGGTGGAAGACATGCTATACACGTTTCCAACTTACTGATTGGCTTAGGTTGCAGTTTTGAAAGGGAGGTTAAAATGACTGTAGCGTCACAATTTTTAACAAAATTTAGGCAGAGCTGTTTTGTCCCTATGTAAATCATTAACAGCAACATTATGACCTTCCTCTGTTAAACAGTGAACAAATTTAATATATTATTTTGTGCAGGGTAGAGCAGCTCTGCTGTGTGCTTACACAGATAAATTGTCTATCTGTGTTCCATGGCACAGTTCCTTGAGAATTACGCATTTAAATGTAGGATACTGTTGGGTTTTTTTGTTTTGAATGACAAAGGAAAATCTGCAGTTTGTGCTGGTGCTGCAGGGTTTTCCCAGTTTTTCAGTTTCAAAAATAATTGCAGAATTCAGAACCAATAATTTTATTATTACTGATTGTTAGGGATCATTTTTTTAAAAGCTTTACCAATTTCGTAATGCTTTATTTAATGAACATTAAATTTATGAAAGTGAATTTAAGACAATTAGTAGCAACAGCAGAAATTATGATTTACTCTGTGATCATGCAGTGGATACTAAAAGACAGAAATACACTTATTTAGTATCTAATATCTCTCTGTCTGTATCTGCCATTATTTCACTAAGGAGAGCACAGAGAAGCTTCTCTGGGTGTTTCCGTTGGTTTCTTTTTTGACCATAATTTGGCATAACAGACATACACTGGTCAAAAACGGCACTGCAGGCTCAAGCATAAAATGAGAACTTGCAGGATCAGTTACCAGTTCTGTTCCGCCCTGTTAGGAGCCTTGCAAAGAACAGAGCATCTTCCCTGGCCAGATGAAGGCATCTCCATCTCCCACAGAAGCCAGGAGTTTATGGGTCCACGTCCATTCCTCTGTCTGAGCACAGAAAAGCTTTCTCTGGAGTCTGGCAAATGTGGGGAAAGTCTCTGTGTTAAACTGGATGTATGAGTGCTTTCTTTAAGTAGGACGTTTATTTTCTGTGCTTCAACCTCCTTCCCTATCTCACAGGACCTTATGGTATTAACAAATACAGGCATATCTTAGCACACCTACTTTGGAGTGGCTTACCTGATGGATTGAAGTGTCCCCGGAAGTCAGACAAAGGATGTGAAACATCAGTAACGTTTACATGCAGAACCTGGGAAACCAAACCCCCAGCTACAGAGCAAGTTGCATATCTCAACTTGTTGAAACCTTTTCTTGTTATTTTATGACTACTACGCGTAGTTAAGCAGGTTACTTTGTGAAACTGCCCAATCAGATTTAAAAACAAATATTATTATTGTGTTTAGGGTTTTATTTTCTTGTCTAGAAAAGCCTGGGCAGCACTTTTGTGCACAGAGCATCTAGTGGTCTGTGTAACACTAGTTACATCGTACTCTAGCTCACCTCCAGGTGTTGCACAATTTAGGGTAAAAAGAAACAACATGTAATTAGTTTTTAGTTGGAATATGGAACAATTTGTGTATGTTTTCTATGTTTTGTATTTATATGAGCTTTCAGTGTACAGTGTGCAGAGTAGTGGATGGCAAAGGGCAATGACTGCAACTAGAAAGGTAGAGTAACAGTGTGGTAAAATCGCAGAGTGGTTTGGGTCGAAGGGGACCATAAAGATCATCTCATTCCGCTCTCCTGCCGTAGGCAGGGACACCTTCCACTAGACCAGTTTGCTCCAAGTGCCATCCAGTCTGGGCTTGAACATAGACAGGGATGGGATATGCACAGCTTCTCTGGGCATCCTGTTCCAGTGTCTCACCACACGGTAAAAAATTTCTTCCTAGTATCTCATCTAAACCTCCTCTGTTTTGGCTTAAAGCCATTCCCCCTTGTGCTATCCCTGCATGGTAGCAACTTTCAAGTTGCAACTGACCAGTTGCAAAGCTGACTGTACTTTTGTACTTTTGGCGTTGGCCTTCACATTGTTTCATTATTTGTATCTGTACTGCTCCTGCACTATTCAATCGACTCTTCTTATGTGTCCACCTGAGACAGGGAGCTTCCCTGTGATGCATTTTTCTGGCACCGCAGTCAACATTAACCCTGTCTTCCTCTGAGTCTGGGCCCAAAGTATTTCTTTCTGTGTCAGTAGAGATACATCACATTAAATAAAACTCTGGTAGTATTGACAGAAGAATTGTGCTTGTTATTGCATAAAATGAAACAGGGCAATTTTTTCTGTGTTTTGCACCTCCATATAAATGTAACTGTTGAGCTAATACACCATAACAGATTTGTATTTTCTGTCGTGACTAATATCTCAGGATTGCTGAAGATAATGATACTAATTGTAAGAGTAAGCCAAATGGCAAGATAAATGCAATACAATCAAGTCCTGACAGCTGTTCTTTCTGAAGTCCAGGTTCCTATTTCTCATATCTTATTTTTCCTTTTTTTTTTTCCCCTTTTCCTTTCTTTCAGAAATCTGTCAGAGTAGAGAAGGAAGGTGTTATAAAATCTCTTTCATTTCTGGACTGTCTAGAATATTCAGGATTTGTTTTGACTTTCCCCATCTCCCAGTTGTCTCTCATTATTTTCTTCCTATGGAATCTTTTATAATTTTTCATCTTGCTATTTTATGTCACTTCTGCCACTGTCAGATGAAATTGAACCTTCTCTTTCTTGCTGTCACCTGTCTCAGTTGTTGTTCATGTTCTTTCCCTTGCAGTTTCAGGTTCATTTTTCTTCAGGTTTTTCTCCGGTAAATTTACATCTTGGTCAAATTGCTAGTCTTCATGGAATCATTTTGCTGCTCTGCGGAGGTAGCACTACATTTTGATAGGACAAATTATACTTACCACCCCATCTGGGCTGGCTACACCAGTAACAGTCAATTTCAGGAGGCTGTGCTAGAGAAGGGGGTGTTAATTACAGTTTCAAGTGCTCTCATGGGTACACTTTTAGAAGATGCTGACCCTTAAAGAAAAACAACTTCCTAAATATTTATATTGAAGTCGGTTCAGTAAATACAGGGCTGCTTTGTGTGTAGTTTATCTTGCTGGAAAAGTGGTATATTTCTTTTTGCCAAGTAATTCAGATTCCAATGCATGCTTATGGCCAGAATGAAAGGAATTTTTTTTCCCTTCAAAGGAATGAGAGTTCTCTTGAGTACGTGTATTTATTCTTAATCATCTGCTCTTATGTAGACTTCTGTTGTCACAGACTTGAGTTATCTTGCAAGCATTTATGAAGACTTCCTAACAGTATTCATTTGGCTTAAAGAAATACATGTAGAAGACTCCATATTATTTATATAGGCAAAAGTGTGAACATATTTACATGAGCAGCTCCAAAAGCAGCCAGGAGGCCTGTGACAGAGTTAGGGAAGTACCATACTTCTCCTGAATCACAATTCAGTGCCTTAACAAGTATTCCCCTGTGTCTGGGCTTTAGCTGCTCTGTTAGCATCAGCAAACACTTGATTTTCTGGCAATGACTGTGTTCTGTATACTGCAGCTTTTTGTGTTGCTCTGACATTGTGATTTCCATGAAAATTGACAGTTTTCACACTTTAATGCTGCTTCTGAGAGAATGACAGGCCTTTAGAAATTGTTTTTTTCCATAGCGGGTTAAGCCAGTTCCTGCATGAGAAACTGGGAATTGGAAAAGACTTATAATCTGTGTTTCCAGATAAAATTATGATTTAAGGATTGTTTAAAAATGGCTGCATTTCCAGGTCATGGAAATTACAAGCCTTATTAAGGTATGAATCCTCTTAATATAGAGAGTGTTTCCAGAGCTGTTGGTTGTCCAGTGAGCCAGGTTGCTTATCATTAAATAAGTGATGCTGGGAATAGTGTATTGTTGTCATAGTTTCAGCGTGACAGTGTCAGCGATGAGGCAGGGACTTAACCCATGCTAAGGAGCAAGTCACAAGGCTGTGTGGCAGGGCTGTGCTCTGATGACACTGATGCACAGCATCTCATACCCACTTTAGTCCTCTCATACCAGAAACAATGTCTTTTCAGTTTCATTAATCCCCCGGCTAACGAGCTGCCTCAGGCACTGTGCATTTGTGCAGAGGAGTTGTCATAACCAGAGAAATAGGAAAGAAAATGGATTAGGAATGGTTTTTCTATGTTCTTTTGTTCTTACTATAGCTTCCAGATTCAGTGTCTATGGGACCATAAATTTAATTTCTTAGTCCTGTAAATTCAATATGATATTTGCACGTTAAGCTGTGTTTTGTATGTTCTTTGGGATGTGTTGTATGGAAGAGAGTTGTCAGTCTCCTTTACAGTTTCAGTGATGAAACATGAGTTACAAAGCTCTCTCTAGTAGTCAAAAAATGATGCAAACTGGGTACACTTTTCTTTGGGACATGATGAGCATCATTAAAGCAGGTAGAAAAGGTGGAAATGAAGTGGTGTAGCCTGGCCTGAGGTACTTGCAGATGTGTAGTAGACAGACTGCATTTTCAGGTTTGGTTCTGTGTTCTCCAGTGTCTTGTTTTTATTAAAGGTGGTTGACCTGTGCATAAGTATTTAAGGCTGGTCTGTGAGCTGTTCTGCCTCTTTCTCTCTCAATGTTGGTGGGGTGTATGCAAAGTGGAACAACTCAGTAAAGCGTGATGGAGAATCCCTCACATAAGTAATCATCAGCCAGGTAATTAGGGAACTCTCTTACAGAAAACCCACGTTCAAGGATCTTCCTGGTCAAAGGTAGGGCTGGGCATTAAATTTGCAGTAGCTCTTACTACACTAAATTGCCAGGACCACCCTGCAGCCTGGAGTCCTCCTTTTTCCTTTGAGTGAGAAGCCAACAGATGTAAGCCTCAGTATTCCTGAAGCTGTTGTGCTGTAGTTGGTGTTTCTGGAGCAAGCTCGTGCTAGTGACTCATAGGCTAGAGAAAATATGGTCTTCCTCAGGTGCACTGTGTTGTGGTGCTAACTGTGAAAACTTCCTTTGTTCAAAAAAATAAACAGGTAACATGCAAAATCATCCCTCTGACATGGAGCTTGAGCAAGAAAATTACATTTTATATTATCAATGTTCTAAATATAGCCATGCCGCAAGGTTCCAACTGCAAGTACCAATCCAAAAGTACTTAATCAGTTAAGTGTTACTTTACGTTTTCAGCAAGAGTGACTAACAAACAGTGTGATTCTCTGTTTGCCATGCCTACTTTCCTTCCTGTGTGTTGGGCTTTATTTAAATAAATGCGTGCTGATCTCATTGACTGTTATTGAGGTGTTATTGTGAAGTTGAGCTAAAACTGTTTGTTTTCAGTAGTCAAGGGTTAATGACATTGTGGTTTTTTTTAAGACCACACAAATAGAGATTTAAAATGGGTAACATTGATGGTTGATTAAATGCTTTCTGAATTTTTAAATGTTGTTTCAGTAAACATACTTGTTACCATTCATAGTAAGATGATATAAAACCTCTTTATAGTTGTGCTTTTTGGTAATATTTCAGTGGCTTAGTTAGACTAAAGAACAATAAAATTCAAGGGCTTGAGTACAAACACACCATTGATGATCAGTTGTTGCCATCTCCAAAGTCTGACAGTCATTCCTGTTAGTCTGCTGGTCCCCTTTTCTCTGAAAAGGCAGGTTTCTTTTTTTTTTTTTTTTGGGGGGGGCGGGGGGGAGGGAGGAAATGTTTCTCCTTGGTATTTGTGTTATGTGATGCCAGGAGATGGCGTGGTGGTGGCTTGAGCAGGAGTCTGTCCTCTGAGGTTGTGTGGAGGTCCTCATACAGTAGTATACGTAAATCCACCAGTTACAGAATCATCTCATTCAAGGCTGAAATCTCCAGGGACACAAGAGGAAAGCTCTGTTTTAGATTATCTAGATGACTTTAGTTTTAAAAGCTCTTTTCTTCCTTCTTGCCCCATGCATCCCACAGTGGGCATTCTCCAGTGCTCACCCTGGAGATTTGTTGGGTGCTATAGCAGCAGTTTTCTGGTGTAAGAGAAAATAAGCTAGTGAATTCTACTAAAACCCTTTAAAACACTCATCTTTTATTTTTGTTGTGTAGAGTTATTTTGTGTATGATAAACCCTACTTTGCCCCTGCATTAGTAGGTTCCAAAAGATAAATAAAAACTCCAAGCTACTTTACAAAAAAACCCATATTATTTCATTTTTTTCCTTGCTTCTGTGCTTAGATGACCTTCCTTTCTGCTTTTTTCTTTTTATGTTTGAGGTCGGTATCTTGCATAGGCAGCAAAAATTACCTCCTAGGTAAATACATCAAGCATGGCATGTCTGATCTTACTGTGCACAGGGCATGTATTTTCCCTCCTGTTTTTTGTCTGAGTTTTCCAGAAGGAGAGTCTCAAAAATCAATGAACAGTTTCAGAAAAATTGAAGGAAAAAATGTTTTCTGTGCTTTTCTTCAGTATCTGCTCCTGTGGCAGTGCTTTATTTCTGAACGTCTCAGCAATGGTTCAGGGTGTTGAGAAAGCAGTATCTTGGTGCAAATCCAGATTCCTTATGTTTCTTTTTGTGGTTTTGAGTTTGGTTTTATTTTTCTGGTTTTTTCTTTTGAATAACTTCTCATGGTACTTTTGGAACCAAGCCTACACTTTTATGGATAATAAATAAATTACTGCTGGGTTCCCTGGGGGTGCTGCTCACGTTTCAGTGTCAACACCACTTTCTCTGCTCTAAGGGGGCTGGTCATGTTGCTTGTGGTCGTTTCGAGGAATGCCTGCTGCTAGGACAGGGCTTTCTTCTTGGGAAGGAGGCCAACCTTTGGCTTGTGCCCTGATTAAAATCTTGGTACTGTGACACCTTCAGGTGCTCCTAAGACTGACTCTCCCAATTGATTAAATACAGCTACAATTAGGTCAGATCATGTTGCTAAACAGACAGTGGTGTAATTAACTCTGTTATTTATTTTGGTTGCTTTAATTACCTGGTTCTTTTCCTCTGCTGAACTGGAAAGTCAATAGGTCATGTCACAACAACACAGAGCAGCAGCACATGCTAAAATAATGTTACATTATCAGATGTGCAATAACCTTGTGCTTTCTGAGACATGCAGTATTTTAGCTGTCTTGTTTTATGGCTCCTTAAGGTCTGTTGTGCAGCTTCATTCTCTGGGTAATGACTTGTTCTGAGAGGGAAAAACAGGAACCATTGTCCACTTAGTGAGTCCCCAGCCCTTCATTTACCCAGGGAAGCTGCAAATTGTCCAACACCGGGCTGTGCGTCGGAGTAGATTTGCCCGAGCCCAGGCTGACATAGGGATGATGGGGAGCAACCAGAGTGTGGCAGGAAATCATTCTCCAACTCCTTCATGTCTTTTGTAAACCAGAAGACATTTTTATTCCTGCTCTTACACTAGCAAGTCAAGGATTGCTATCTTCTGATGAAGTCTATTATTCCTAAATATAATGCGTTAGTGTGGAATTGCTTCGTATTATTAAACCTACCTTTTCCGTTTTGAGACGAACATGGACGTATCCATGTGTGATGAATAGAGGGTCCAGGATCAAACTTAAAATTAAAATAGAAAGAAGTCACCTTTTACATGAGTCATTGCCTAACAGAATTTTATCCTAAGTTCCAAGATTTGTGGATTTTCCAAATTACTGTGTAGGTAAGAGGAGGATAAAAATTTGCACTGCAGTTTTAAATAATAAATTTAATTCGTTAGTTTTTTCCCTTCACCTCAAGTCTTACAGATTGTACCAACTTTCTAAAACAGGTCAGAAAAGACTACCTAAGCAGAGCCGTGAAACTGTGTGTTGATGATTAAACTGTCATGATGACAGTAAAGCTGCTTTTCTTCCTAACTTCTAAGCAAATACTGTTACTTGAATTCCCCTTCTAACTTTTACATGGATTTGTAAGAAAACAGAGAATACCTCCCTGAAATTGCAATTAGTTATTCTGCAACAAGTATTTACCCAGTTTTCAACTTTACAGCTATCAAGAAACATTACTCTTCTAGAGTACATTGGTTATAGTTGTGGTGTAGAATTCTTTCTGAAAAAGACAAATTGTGAATTTTGGAACTATTTGAGTATCAGTGGGTGCAACTGTTCTTTGATTTCTTTGCTTTTAGTAGGTCTGTTTCACAGAAAATAATGTCTCACGTGATTTTAGCACTTGATAGCAGGATCAAAATACAGGGTCTTCCCTTTCCTGGCTTGGATGCAGTATTTCTTTCTATTTTTTGTAATGTTTACTATCCTCCAGCCACATATAAGACAAATCAGGAATTTAATTTTTTCTTAGAAGCACTTTTATTTTTTTCCTTAAATTTTATTTTATTTTATTTTATTAAGGCTATTAGTGTACAAAATGACTGTTATGGACTGAGCAGACTCAGAGTCTGTCTATCCCCATGGTCTATTGGACTCTGTTGGCAGAGAGTCAGAGAGTCTGCTTGTATTTGCCTGAGAATGAAGAGCAGCAAAAGCACTGGCTAATTGTTTAATGCAGTATTGGAAATGGGACTTTGATCAACTGCTCTGAAGCAGCATGAATTTCTTTTACCTGTTCAGCATGGAGGACACTGGGCATGGCTGCGCTCCCATTGCGTTAATATTCAGGTTTTGAGCCGAAGAGCCCTTTGGGTTTGGTGTTGCTCTGCTTCATTTGCCAGGCTGAGGTGTGCAAACCCCAAGCAGCTTGCCTGAAATCTCTGGGTCTGCTCCGGCGTTACACAGGCATGAGAGGGACCAACGTGGTCTTCAGTTGGGCAGATCAGGGAAATACTTGCGGGTGCACACTGACCTGGGTGCTTTACAGGGGTTCAGGTTTATGTTTTATGTTAAAGTAACAAAAATTTGGTATCTCATTATAAAAGGAGGGGGGGTGTTTAGGTAAAAATGGGTGAGTGCACTCTGTACATTCCCCTGTGTATTCCTTCTGTGGTTGATTTTCTTTACATGATGGTAAACTTCAAAGTGCCGTCTTTCCACCAGTATTCTACAGCTAAAGGCCTCTTGGACGCTAACAATATATTGTTCATACTGGTTAAGGATATGGAGGTCACTTGTTTCCGTTTACACTTGTTCTTTTTGCAAGATCAGGTATTGCTTATATTTTTTTATAAAGCCTACAGCTTGTC
Organism: Callaeas wilsoni; assembly: GCA_013398955.1. Classification (NCBI taxonomy): domain Eukaryota; kingdom Metazoa; phylum Chordata; class Aves; order Passeriformes; family Callaeidae; genus Callaeas; species Callaeas wilsoni. Next base: position 99,100 of record VWPU01006004.1, read on the forward strand.
TTGCCATTGCACCAGTCTTACTTAAGAGTACTGCTCAAATACATAGTTGTTTGTTGTTTATTATTGTGTATTCTCAAATTAGCCATAGTTATTTTGGAATGAAATCTCTTTGCATTCAAGTGGTTAAATACCACACTTTCTCCTATTAAAAATGGGATCCAGGTCTACTGGAAAATATTTTACCCATATAAAACTGCCTGAAGTATAAAACTTGTTTATACAGATACCATGGATTGCTTGCCATAAAAAGCACCGTAAATTCCCCATGCGGCTTCATTTTCATAAGGAGTTACTTGAAAAGAAATATTGCTTGAGTGAGTTGCCAATTATTTATAGACTAATTTGCTACCTGAGAATAATTTCAGATTTTGAAATTCAGTTTGGTATTGAAGTGATACAGAGGAAAAAATGTCTGAAAATACTTCATACTTTACAGTTTAGCTTAAATTTACCTGGAAAGAAACTGACAAAATTGATTTTTTTTTTAATGGATTTTTTTTTTAAGGGGATGAGTTTATCTTTTAATGAAAGTGGTGTATCTGTGAATAGTTTTGAGTCTTTTTTTTTAATGTAAGCTCCCACTCACCTGTTTTGTTACAGGACAAGCAACTCAGTGCTGTATATAGAATATTAAGCTGTTGTCATGCAAGTAGTGTCTGTGTGCAAAACTTTGGTGCCAGATTTGAACAAGAGGCTACATATAATGCCTGGGAGCAGAGAGCTCTGTTCTGCCATCATTTGAGAGGACATGCATGTCAGCCTGCAGTACAGATCAACCCTTCAAGCGAGTGATCCAGACAGTTGACAAGGGGAAATAGATTCTCTTCCTTCTCTTTTAAAGGATACCATTGCTGTGTGTAGGGGGAAAAAAAAAAAAAGTAAGTTCAGTGGCATTCAGCTGTACTATAGTGATGCAGTTAACAGACTAAAAATAGTATTGCTTTATCTTCCAGCAATGAGATAGTTTTTCTTACAAAATTCGGGGAACTAAGTGAATTGGAGACTTCGTGTTCCTCTTGTGCCTACTGAGGTACCTGTGATTTATTCCATATCAGAAAAGACCTCAATTTTTCAGAATTAAATTGTGTGGGTGTAGAGAGGTCCACAGAGGAAGCTGTTTGGAGGCTTCTTTGCATGACGTTTGTGAGTATGATGCCTTAGGATTTTAGCTTTTATATTTTCATATATTTGTAATCCTGAACTTCTTTAGTGTATAACTCTGAACTCCACATAGAGTGTTACCTACTGCTTTTCCCATTTTGGTCAGACACAACAATTCCTCTCTAGGCCTGAGAATCAAAGACATCTTACTGTCTCAAGCCTCAAGAAATGTAAACAAAATTGTGTTGGGGGGGAACAGACTGGGAGAATGGGACTCCACTGCCTGAAGCTGTAATTGGACAATTAACCTGTGATATGCAAATGGACAAAACTTTATATCTGTCCAAAAAACGTATGACTGTCATCCATCCTGGGCGTAGTCTCTGCGAGACTCCTGCACTGCCCAAGGTGTACCCTGTTTAGGCCTTTCAAGAAATACCTGCCCTTTATCCTTTCACTCTGTCTAGCCTCTGTTCCAGGTCAGCCTCTACAAGGCATCAAGCAGGAGATGTACAACTGCTTGGGAGTGATGCGAGGAAGAATTAGGCTGCATCTGCTCCTGCACAGCTCTAGTCCTTGCATACAAGTGTTCTGGGTAACAAGCCTTCTTGCCAATGGGTAGCACAAGGGAAAGCAAGCACATGGCTTACTGCTTGTAGAAAGAAACAGATTTTTCTTTTATCCTGCTGGTTTGGTAGGCTCTCTCGGCATTTAAAAGGAAATGTGTGATTATTTTAGGAATCTTTGAAAATGGCAGCTTATCTCTGAATTAATGTGTTCGTATTTCTCACTGAGTTGCAGATGGAAGATTCAAAACTGTCGTTTGGGCAACATATGTTGATTAATACTGGAAATAAATGCTACCCTATGGGACCCTGCTTCTGGAGGCAGCATGTCCACTGAGTCGTACAGCTGTGCCATTCCTTCCAGAATTGTTCTGCAATCTATTTACTTCGAACAAATGTTGCAGTCATGGATGGATTTATGAGGATAATGATCTGACAGACCATGCAAGCTTATAGATTATAAAATTTTCTGTACGCAGGGAAACCAAGTGTTCACCGATTAAATTCTCCTTATATAGAGGAGTGGTACTGTTGTGTTCCTCAAAATACGTGCAGAAGATGAGACGTGAGGAGTATAATCTTTACTGCTGCACAGTAGGGTGCAGGCATGTTGACACCTGATGCAGACTCAAAATTTTCAGAAATTCTCTATTGGCTTGTATAGCACAGTCAGTGTGTTTCTGTGGTTTGGCAGTGTTGCCTGCAGATCTCACAGGTGGTGGAGTTCGGGTCTTCATGGTTTTTTTTTTAAATTGTCGGAAAGAACGTGTAAGTTCCTGGGAGCTCAGAGTAAATAGATCTCACTTGGAAAAACACTTGGAAAAAATGAAACCATCCCTTGATAGTGAAGTCTATTCCTCCTGGCCTTTTTTATTAATTCTCTCTAGCAAGTTTCTAATTTTGTGGCATGACAAAAGAGGAGAACCGCGTCCTTAAATTTACTCCGTATCTGGAGTAAAGTGATCGCTGCTTGGGGGCTGCGTTATACAAGCATTGGAAGGGGCTTTCATTGCCACAGCTTGTCATCTGACAGCCACGTTCTGCTTGATCCTTTCAGGTCTTGTTTGCAAGCCTGTATCTCTCAGCAGAGCTGTGACTCCCCAGGTAGGCTTCAAGCAGCACTTTGGTCTTCTAACATTGTCCTTACAATGACAGTGGGCCAGAAAGTCACAAACTGAGCAGACCGAGGGAGTATGTGTAAAGACATAGCCGGGCATATGGTGAAGGAAAGTTTTAGAAGTCCACAGCTACATAAATCACTTTCCTCAAGCCACTTGTCTTTTTTTTTCCCCTGACACCTTTCAGTTCTCTCTGCTATCTTCTTTCACCAAACATTACTGTGCTGCACAAAAAAAAAAAGGAAAAATGTTATTCATGAAATAGCAAGTTAAATTGTGTAGACATAGTAATAATCGTAAAGTTTTACATGTTTAGATATGAATTTTACAACCAGTGTGTTATAAAAACCAGGTAAATCTCATTGATTTATGCTTACAGGTAGGATTTACGCAGGAATACAATTACTATTTTTTCTCACTTAATCTAATTTCAGCTATTTTCAAGTTCAGACAATACCAGTGTATTCTACTATACACCTTTGTAAGATATTGTAAGATAAGCCATATGACCTCTGATTACAGATCTAAATATTGCCGTCAATTCATTTCTGATATCTGAATATGTCTTTGTGCTTAGATCAGTCTGTAATTCATAACGTGCCCTCTTTATTACTTTTTACATAATGTATTACAATAGAACAGTACATAAATGAACACTTAAATGAGAGAACTAAGTATGTGATAATGCACTTATTTTTTACAGTGAAAATGTTTTCCCTTTTTAGTAGCATTTATTACATCATTCCATTAAATTATTTCTATCACAAAGTGAAATTTGCATGTACATTGTCAAAATGTGACAAAATTTTTATGTACAGATTGAGTAGACAGAGTTCTATTGGTTTAGTACTTCAGTATATTACCTTTTTCACCCCATCTCAAAACTTCTTAATAATCAAAATAAGTGAATGTTGTGTAACTTTATGATATGGTTATATAAGTCAGGAAGTTCAGTTTTAATAATGAAATTAAATGTGATACACGAACAGCAGGGACCTTTTTATCTACAAAACCAACTTAGTCTTGAGTGAAAGTTCAGAACTTTACTGCTGGCAGTTTACTTTCAGGTTTCCTGGAAAATTAATGTTTAAATGACTGAATCTAGTTTTGAAAAAAGCGCCCTTGTGAATATACTTTTTTCACTTTATACAATAAAAATACCTGTCATATCTTTAAGTTTCGGCTTCTTAGTGAAAAAATTCAAGTTTAAATAAACTGCAGCAAATTATCTTTTAGGGAAAGGGGAGGGTAAAAAAAAAATTGTTTTTTCTTACAGATAAAGTTTTAAAGCTTTTTTCCCTCTTTCAATTTTTCCCTGAAATGACCAAATCAAAAAGACTTTCGTTTTATGAAACATGCTTTTGAGTAAGTTGATTGGGTTTTATTTACCTACTTAATCTGAACCATGCTTCTTCCTTATCGTGTAAAGTCGCTTACTGTTGCTAAATATACCCGTGTATTTTAAAGAAGCAAAGCTGTGCGTGAGTAGGACCCATTCAGAGCGGGGTTGTGGGGTAGGGAGGGACCTGCTGGTAACCTGAGAGCAAGAGCAGATGCTAAATTAGCAGCTGGATCGTTAGTAACGAGTCCACAAATGTCTGCTGGGAAATGATCTTCTTTGGGTGCATGTAGCGTGGGTGTGTGGGTTATTCAGAGTTTCTAGCATCTAGTTGCTCTTTACCCGTGACTCAAAGGAAAGTCATGGAGCCATGAGGATTTTTATTTGTGAAGCGACTGGCAACTTGCTTTTATTGAAAGTACAGGCTGCATCTATAAATCGTCGTTACTGTGCGGCATTTTTTCTTAGGACATGCAATTGGAAAATGATTGGAAAGGCAAGGAGATTGCTGGCAGTATGTACTTACAGAGTTAAGTGAAAACCACAAAAGATCTGTGGAAAAGCAAATAACATTATAAGGGCATCATTAATAATCCCAGGGTTACATTCTGTTTTCACCTTTAATATAAATAGGTATCAGTCATTGACTGTAGTTAGAAGTAGTTGAGATTACAACTGTATAGGACTAAATTGTGACTAGGGACTATCAGATGATGTGATTTAAGTGGTAGCCAAGCAGGAAAATCCAAATAAAAGATCATGAAGAAACAAGGTAAGTAAGAGAGCTGTAAGAAAAGTGCTGAGGAATCTGGCTTTACTTCGTATTGAAAATCAATGTATTTCTTTACATCTTAAGCTAATGCTTATGTAAATATGTGCTTTGCAGGTCACCATTTCTCCATATTGAAGAGCATATTTGGGTTGGGGTTTTTTAAGCTTATCAGTTTGGTGAGGATGATTGAATTTTGTAGTATAAACAGATACGAAAATTATACAGACAGATAGAAACATGGTATATGCATACCATGGTCCTAATGTCACCAAAAGGTTTTGCGGGTTTTTTTGTTGTTGATCGGGGGAAAAAAAAGCCTTATTATGGAAGGGAAATAAGCCTTCCAGCTGACGAATGTGATTCTGCCTACCAGTGACAGCTTTATCATGGGCACAAAGTGAGTTTGTGGTATTTTGAGGCAGTGACTATGATCTAACTCTCCCCTACAAAAAAACAAACAAAAAATCCCCAGATGGACCCCTTCCAGACTCATGTCTGGACGCCCACGCAGCAGTGATTTAACGTATGAAGGTGCTGTATCCTACTCAGTTATCCTCCTCTGGTAATTCCACTCCAATGCCAGGTCTGACTGAAGGTCAGTCAAAAGTTGAGGCTTTGGGGCTGGCAGCAAGGTTTTCAGTTAGGTGTCAGGAAGGGTTGGAAAGACGATTCTAACAGAAGGCCCCCTCTAGACACAAACTTCTTGGCTATTTCAGAGATGGATGCACAACACAGGTCTACAGCTCTGACTTTCTTATTCTGGGAAAGGATGAAGAAGAAACATTCAAACAACTGTTTTCATTTGAGAATCCTTTTCTGTTCAACAACCCACCAACTAGACCAGTTCTTTCCTGCTTTTTCTTCTGAAAATTAAGCATCCATGTGAAAGACAGGGAACAAGTTACAGTCAGTGGGGTTTTTTGTGAGTACACAAGTGCCCTCCCCCACCCCTCAAAAAAGCATAGCCAGTTTTGGATTGTGTAGTGGCTATCTATATTAGCCTAAATATGGAAAAATGTTGACTTCATATAACTTATCAGACAAAAGACAGATACACTGCTTGTATTTACTTGTGTATGTGTATACAGACATTATGTTATCAAGCTTTAATTAACATGTTAATGCCTTGGTAGAATAGTGCCTATGTGTGAAGACCATATAATGTTACCCAGTTCCAAGTACAAGCGTGGGGGTGGGTTTATTTTGGGAAGAAGAAAAAAAGAGGTTACTCTCTGGTAGCTTTTTTTCAGGGAAATTAAGGAGTGTGATTCTTTAGTTGCCTTTTGGCAAGGAATTCCTTTTCCATCTTTGTACATGACTGTAATTTAGCATTAATGGAAAAACAGAGTAGTTTGGTGTAAATCCTCCAGGCAGTACATCCCATTCTAGTAGGGATTTAAAAATGTTCTGCTGCATAGCTGATGTGTTGGTTGAGACTGCTGTTGCGAAGCAGCTGGGATGGAAAAGGAAGAGAGGCAATTCTTTGTGATCACCAGGCAAAAAACAGCACAGGTTTGGTGTTTGGGATATTTTTTAATTTTTAAAAAACCTGTTACATATTGTAATGCATTTTTAAAAGAAATTAGTGTCTCCCCTATACAGCAGTTTACTGTGAGCCTTTGTCACTAGGAAGGTTACTAGCTTGTCTAACAATTATATTCTCTTTATAAACAGGACTTAGATATTCAGGACCTATTTGGTCTAGTTCTCCTCAACTTGCTGTGCGTACCAGTGCGCCTCATTTTCTAGTGCTTCCTGATATCATGGATGATGTGTGGTAATGACAACATGAATGATCTGCAAAGCTTCAGATCACTCTCTTGTAATTTTGTGGCAGAGTCCTGTCCACAGCATGTATAGGAAAGAAAGCAGCCATAAGCTTCACTCTTTGGTAATTTATGCAATTGTAAATCAGTAGTACTTCAGTCTAAATTGGTGATTTTTGAGACAAGTAGCCACTGCTTTTTATGAGATGTGAACCTTTAACACAGGATTTTAATATAAATTGTATACTAATTTTTTTTAAGCCCGATTAAGGCAGAGAAAATGTTTATAACTTATGACAACTTAGTATCTGTGGAGATTGTGGGAGCTAGCCTGGAAGGGCTAACCTGTCTGAGGCTTTGGGCTCCAACCCTGAGCTGGCGTTGTGTACAGGAGCCAATGAGGTCAGTTAAGGAGTCTGCAGAACAGACCTTTTAAGATCATGCAGGCATGACCTTAAACAGCATTTGGGAATAAATTGTTTACTCAGGTGTATGCATATTCTGTCAAATTTTATGTCCTTTGAAACTGTGGTTAAAACAGACTCCTCCTTGGAAGTGGCTGATTGAAGTAAAGTATCTCTGTGGATTTCTATGTAAAGACCTGGATTCTGCTTCAGTGCATCATCTTCTGGGAGAGAAGCAGCACAGAAATCATTGCAAATGAGGTTTGATGCCTCCTATATCCTTATACTAGTTCTTTCACCGCTGCAGAAGCTAAAATACCTCAGGTACGAGTCAGAGAAGCCCCTTGAAAAACTTCATTTGTGCATCCAAACTTTATATATCAATCTTCTTTTTTAAATCTTTTCAGCAAACCATTTTTGTTGGATGTGCAGTGAGAAATATCTTAGTCTGTGGGCTAACATATCTTTATAAAATTTCTTTGCAGATCAGAATTACTGGACTCAGATGTGCAGTCAGTTCATGTTGCTATGACAGATAAATTCTGCAAATGCAGGTGTAACAGCAGACATCCCAACTGTGTGAAGTCAGGTCCTGCACAGAGAACACCTTCCTGTGTCTGTGTTGCATCTTACTGGTTGTGGTAGGGCATGGGTGATGCAGTCACACAGTTCTGTGACTGCAAGGCTAAATTAAAGTATGACAATACCAAGCAAAATTCAGCCCAGTCACCCGTGCTACAAAAAAAAAAGGAGAAACAGTTGCTCAGTGCCTGTCTTTTTGTTTATATATTCCTTTCATTATTGTATTGTCCTGGACCCTGACCACACAGTAGACATTGGTAACAGATGAGCAAAGTTGATGGTTTTTGACACTGACAGTGGATTTTTCCAACAGATCCAGCTGTTGGGAAATAAGGTTTAAGCATTCAGACAAAATCCTTTTGTTTTTTTAACTCACGTGAATGGAGGTATTGAAGACCGAAGTAAAAAAATGGAGGGCTTATGCTATCTCTGAGTTTGAGTTCTGTTCGGGTTTTCGTGGCATGGGACAAAGAGCCCTGGTAAGGAGGAAGGATATAGAGAAATGCTTGTTAAAAGGTGTTGTAAGCTTTCGATCTGTAAGGGAGCCCCTGCAGATAGTCCCTCCTTAGCGGTGTTTCGCTGCATGTCTTAACACAGATCAAGTACGATGGAGCCTTTCTCTTCCTCCGTGCTCCCGTCAATGCGTTTCATACCCTGTCAAGTCTGCCTTTTCCCCTGCGTTTCTCCTGCTGGCTACACCTACCTCTCAGGCCTCTGTGCTGCTAGTGCCGAGCTGTGTCTGTCAGGCTGCACCCTGCCAAGTCACTGCTTTGGCTTGGCTGCCTTGTAGGAAAGCCCACTGCTGCTGGCTCCAGACCGCTCGGCCAGGTTACGTGTGTGTCTGTGCTGAGCAGGCAGGTGTCAAAAGAGTCTGGTTCTGTGTGCTGGATTATTCTTGGCCAAAGTGTTTCAAAGATAACACAGGTGTTCCCACATGTAAACCCACTTCAGAGGGCAGGGTGTGAGCAGGTTTAAAAGAAACAGGGCATAAGCAAGGCAAATCCTGTGCATTTCTGTAGCATTGGGATTCCATGATACCTGACCAAAAGAGAAGCATTGATTCATGTTGTGTAAGCTGAGGTTTGGCTCTGAAAGAGAATTCCTTTTTCCTTTATTTCTTCTTTCTTTTTCTTTTTCTGGAGGCACGGAAGGTAGCAGTGGGGGCATTTTCCTTTCGTATCCTTGACTGACTGCATACAGAGGAGCTGTTGTATTTAGCTACCAAGACTCACTGATGATCAGCTGCAAATATAAATCCAAGATCAAGAAAAACAAAACAGGGCTCTGGTCCCTCTATGGAAATTGTTTCTCCTTCATTGCCCTAGGAGGATAAATGAAGGAGGCAAGACACTTAGCAGTTTGAATTAAGCTGCTCTTTGGAGTGATTTCACACAAAACCCTCCTTAAGTAGATCACACGGTGTACTATAGCTATCTAAAAATGAACATAGTATTATAGAGTGAGTGTCATAAATACACAACTTCATATAGGTTGTTTTAGAAAAGAAGGGTGGCGTAACTGTGATATACCCAAGGTAACAAGAGAAGGAAATCTGTCCTTCCACTTTTTCACTCACAGTTCAGTTGTGATTTTCAGCTTTCAGATTCCTACCACTTTTTGTGCCAGTTTCTGTGGCAGATAGGTGGGTGCCCATGCTGACTTGCACGTTCATGTTGAAATAAAGTGGTGAAGGCACGAAGGGAGGGGTTCAAAAGCAGGCTGCTGCTTGTAACAATGTATGTGCCTTGTACATCTTAGATCCTCGAAGTATCTGGAATTTCGATTTTGACTGGAAAGGATAGTTAAAAGCAGAGGCTTTACTGGTGGTGTAACTTGACAGTCTTGATTTGATGAGAGGTGAATGCAGATGGATATTTAGCAGTAGAGACCGTACACTACCACAAAACAGGGATGTAATTTTTGTCCAGAGTCCCTTGGTGACACTGCTCTGAAAAGCTAGGGATTTTATTTTTTGGTGTTGAATCTTTTTATGAGACAACATAAATACCATTTCCTTAACATTTTTAGATATGAGTTGTTTTCACTTCAAAAAAACAAAGTACATATTTTGTGTGTTTAGTAATGTATGATGTTGAGTTGTCTGTCTTTAATGCCAAATTTTCATCATGAAATACTGAAGTACAGATTATCTTTGAGATTATGACAGCTGAGGACTATAAACTTTATACAGAAACACAAACTTTGGGAGTGTTTCTGAAGTGGCAGTTTTCTCTATTTAGTCTTGAGACCAAACTGGTAATGGGATGGAATGTGGAGCTCATTTCCAGGGATTAAATCAGACTAATAGGAGCAAGGTTACTTTGCCCATAGCAGAATATCAGTGCCTATTCTAGTAGTACATTTATAATGATATAATATGTATTAAAAACATACTTCACTGGGATTCCTTTTTGGCTCTCAGCAATGGCTCATTCATTACCTCATTATGATCTGGGAATCCTCCTTTTAGCATATGGTGTCCTTGAGTGCTTGCATGTGCTTCATTTACTATATGTTTTCTTGGTGAATTTGCAGTCCAATAGCTGTTACTATGAAAAAGCAATTGCTGCCTTTTTTTTTTTTTTAATAAATACTGCAATATGCCAACAAGGTTCTTGAGTTTTCAGGAACATTGTCTCTTCCTGGATAGATGTCAGATTTCTTTCCTTCTATTAGTCAATCTTTCAGCCTCTCTGCTAGTGCAATGTCTAAGTTTTCATAAATGCAAAATCTAACAGTAGAATCGGAAAGAGCAATTTGTTTTAGGATATCCCTGAGTGCAGAAAGTATTAATGTGCGTGGTTTTTTTCCTCCTCTTTGAAGCTCATATTTAAACTTGAGTATTCGCTTAGTTTTTTGTCATAGTAGTTGGCATCAGATGGAGAGACTGTGGGAAATCATGGAATATGGTACTGATTGAGTTCAGGTCAACCACTAGCACTCCAGGATGTTCTCCTTATTTACAACAGAACAGAAAAGGAGTTCAGGATATCTGCTCAAGAATTAAACAGAGATGAATAAATTGATGTGAGGAAAAACATACAGCCACTGCTTCAAGATCTCTGGATCAAACTGTAGATTAAGTGTGATTGACGCAATGGTAAGCATTTTTCTGTCAGGAAGTTGAATATGCCTAAGGCATCTGGTTTTAATTCATCAGTTTATTATTTTCTGCAACATGATGCGTAATCCCACTATAGTGACTGTAAAAAAACTGCTTCCACTTTTCTTTCTTGCTCTAAAATGGGGTACTGTGGAATATTTATCATGTATGCAACAGGAGTAGAGACAGTGGTCTTTTTTTTTTAGCAGACAATGGCTTACTTGTGATATTGAAGATTAGTTTTCAATGAAGATTATCTTTCAACAGATTACTGAAAAAAAAAAGAACAGATACACTGAGTATCTGGCAGTACTAGATTTCTCTGCAGACCCTTTTCAGCTGGAAATCATGGCCCTTTAGACAGCCTTTGGATAAGTCTGGGTAGAGTGTCACTGCCATTCTTAAAAAACATAATTAAAAACATTAGTGAGTTGTTTTAAACTGAAGGCTGAGTTGCAGAATAACAGATTTCTCAGTATTAACTAATGAAAATATCTGTAGGTTAGGTTCAGAAAACCCCAGCTCTGAATTCCTCTGCATGCACAAAGCAGCAAATCTAGTCATTCATACATCAAATTCTTCCAGCAGCCCTGCTGTTGCTTTTTGGAGAGAGGAGGCATTCGCTCCCTGCTCTTCTCAATTTCTAAACAGCTTCCCTACATTCATGAATTTTGCTGAAAATGTAAAATATGATTCCTTATTAGGACACAGGTAATTAATAGAAGTAAAGCATGATGAGAGTGAGTGGTTCAGTAGCAATGGATAATGTAAAACAATGAACTTTTTTGGAAGAAGGATGTGTATCCTCTTCCTTGCTTCCCAGCTGGATTTAGGCTTTTTCATCCTTTTATCAGTGTTTTAGCTTTGTAGTACTCCAATTTTTAAGCATACTTTCTTTCTAGCAGTTGCTAAGATAGGATCGATCTGGCAGGCCACGTGTCTATATCTTCCTTCTCCTTTTGTTTGTTTGTTTCTTTAATTTTTATTTTCTTTGTTTCTGCAAGGTAATTTTTCCTTTTTTTCCAGTTCGTACAAATATGGCTTTCACATTCATTCTTTTTTTCCTGATGCTTTCCACCCTGAAGATGCGATTCATGTGCTAATATTCTGTCCCAGGCTAGATTTTAGAAGGGATTTACTGTAAAATCAGGAAATGATCATGAGAAATCATCTACTCGTTTCCATTTGCTAAGTTGAAATAAAATGCTATAAATACTTGTAATACATATTTGCTTACATTTTTAAATTATAGACAGTTTTAGTTCTGTTGGTGTAATAGGAAGTGGAAACAGTTTAAAATCTCCACGCCTTGTGCATGGTTTTCTTTCATAAATGTTGTGCAAGTGTTTTTTTTAATAGAAAAATATAGAAGTTCTCCATTTCACTGAGAGTTTGCCACACAGATGTTGTGCTCGGAAATAAACGTTGGTAATAGGGATATGTACGTTAAAGACATCTCGGGAGCAGGTTATTTCATTGGTTAAGGAAGGGTTATCCCATTAATGTAATGGACAATGCTGATTCGCACACCAAGGGAATGAATCATTTATCAGTTTTATTTCTGTAAGGATTGTTACTAAATCAGCCAGACAGTTGCTCCCCCCAGCCCACAGAGTTAGCCCAGATGCCTTTTGTGATTCGATTAAGTTCGTTCTCTAATGATTGCGTAATTAGCGCAGTTTTGCCAGAGGAAAGGGGATTTCTCTTTTGGCTCCTGTATTTGTTTTCCATCGTGAACAATAAGAAGGCAAGAGCTAAAAATAGCGTTTAAAAGCACTATTTTAAAAAGTAGTCGGAACGCCCGCTGCGACCCGCCGGAATCGCGCGGGCGTGGGGAGCTGCTGCCGGGCTGCTGCAGCCCGGGCTGGGCTCGGGGGAAGGGAAGGGAAGGGA